>CAJHNH020000368.1:200248-284688 GCA_905116865.2 Candidula unifasciata
GGCACTTGGTACTTAATGTGGTCAGCATCACACCGACCGCATTTACTTCCTAGGTCTGCACGTGGTATACACTCAAGGTTGGGTCAAACTGGGAGCACAGATCATTTTTGAAATGTCGAGCGTCTAGCTGCTAAACCACTACGACTTCTGATACCGTCAGTACTGTGCTTTTATTTCGGAGGACATTTACGTGCCCATGTCAGTGGGAAAAAAAAAAAACACACTACAAATTCAACTTCATGCAACTTGCCCAGTAGGCATATGTGCTGGTCATTATGATATCCATAAGATAATTTAAAGTTTTAGAAACCGGGCTTGTCCAGTGGCGAGGCGTGATCAGCTCGCATGTATAAACGTTAGCAGGTAACGATTACACTAGAGAGGGTATCACGTTCTATTTTCCTCCTCGTCGCTTAGATGTGGAGAGAAAGCATGCGCAGCTAGCAGCGTAGTAGTAGTAATCGGTAGCCTTAACATATTGCGTTTCTGCATGAGTAGCATAAGCTTGCATCGAGTTTTTGTTTTAAACAATGTTCGAGCGTAAACCGAGTGACGTATTTATGGTAAACAGAAAACAGTAGAAATAATCCCTGTGTGGGTTCCAGGGCCCCATTGTGGGGAAAACAAGAATAGATCCACTGCCTGCCCAAAAGCATGTCGTAAAAGTCAACTATTTGGGAGCTTCCTTCAAAGTCGGAGTATATTCCCTCCCTATTTTCCTCTCCCCTATCCCCTCCCGCTATATGAGCTTAGAAGTTGTAGTCCGTTTTATGTTTATAGTCCGTCCCAGAAGTCCTTTCCAGCTTGACATATCTTCAACTCAGTAACGTTTCGGTGTAAGTTGTTGACATTTGGCAGGCTGCATTTTAATAATCATGGCCCATTAAAGATAAAAAAAAAAAATGTGAACAGTCATTTAGCTTTCATTTGCCACCAGATTTGCCGTGTGTGAAAAAAAAAAAACGTTTCAAGGCAAACAGTCAGCATGTTTACAACAACTTGAGTATATTAAGTAAGGGAAACCTTTGACAACATCAAATTGTACGTGTTTCATAGGCATTTTACTCTCAGGTGGTCATTCTCAGCAATAGTCTACCGTAAGTTGTGGATTTTTTTAATTGTATGCGGGATAGGCTATCAAAATAGTCACCACGCATCACTGCACACAGCGGATTTACAATCTCTATACGTTTGTCCTTTACTTATATTCTGTTTTTGGCACATACATTTTGCCGCTTTAATAAAACAGCAGTACCAGTGTAACTGTAAATTGTAAAATCAAAAGAGCATTGGGAATCTAAGGCCACATGACAAGTATGATTTTTCGAGATATTTTATTAATGTTTGAGGGCACTACTTTTAAAGCTCACTATTGTTACCCTAGTCGGCTCTGTGGCTAAGTCGATGCGAACGCTTCGTAATGCCGGGATGCCGGGTTCGATCCAAGCTGCGGGCCATGCGCCTTGCGTTGGTTTCGACAGTGGTATCAAGAAAGCCGACCTCCAGAAAGCAGTGGCAAACTACTGGACGTAAATTTGCCTAGAAAAAACGTCCTGTAAAGGATACGCAACTAACGTCATTGTTACCCTATGTATAAGGCACAGTATTCTGAAAGCAAGCCTACGAAATCCTCGCTATGCCAAGGAAAACCTACCTGCTCCTTGCTACGCTACATTTTCTACGCTGCGTAATTCAATAGCACATTGTAACGCATTAAAGAATGGACATCATTGTTCGTGCCCCGTCGTTAGTGTAAATAGTGTGTGCAGATGAACACAAAACAAATGACACGTTTATAACTGTGGGGTTTGCAATGCAGGTGTTCGAAGTGTTGCTTTAAGAAACGATCATTTTCACACTATATCTGCTGTGTTATCATTTATTAGGCTCCTTACCGACAGGCGTTGGCAATCGCGTGAATCCGTAGCTTCAGTTCTGTAAATGAAATGTCAAGGTGAGGTCCGGCTAGGGCATCCACGCTCTCTTAGACCATTAATACTACCAGCTGTTACTAGCTTGCCTTTCTTCTTAAACGATTATAACTAATATAACTGCCACCTTCACTCCGTATGTCATAATGTCTATCTATCTATCTATCTATCTATCTATCTATCTATCTATCTATCTATCTATCTATCTATCTATCTATCTATCTATCTATCTATCTATCTATCTATCTATCTATCTATCTATCTATCTATCTATCTATCTATCTATCTATCTATCTATCTATCTATCTATCTATCTATCTATCTATCTATCTATCTATCTATCTATCTATCTATCTATCTATCTATCTATCTATCTATCTATCTATCTATATCTATCTATCTATCTATCTATCTATCTATCTATCTATCTATCTATCTATCTAGATCTATCTATCTATCTATCTATCTATCTATCTATCTATCTATCTATCTATCTCTGTATCTGTCTGTCTATCTATCTATCTGTCTATCTATCTATCTATCTATCTATCTATCTAATCTATCTATCTGTCTCTCTCTCTCTCTCTCTCTCTCTCTCTCTCTCTGTCTGTCTGTCGGTCGGTCGGTCGGTCGGTCGGTCGGTCGGTCGGTCGGTCTGTCTGTCTGTCTGTCTCTCCCTCTCTCTGTCTATCTGTCCATCCGCCCACGCGTCCGTCCGTGTGTCTGTATTTCCGTCCATCTGTATGTCTGTCCGTACATTTGCCCGATTCCATATATATTAATTCCAGGACATCTCATTTGACTCACGCTATTTTATACTAAATGTCTATTTTTGTTTGCATTTATAGCATTGTCCTATTACATAATACCAGGTGACTTGAAACTCCAACTCATTAGGATTATAAAAAGGTTGAAATCTTTATGTTTATGTCCCACTCAACACAACAGTCCCATTCTCTATAAGATTATAGTTATATCGCTGGGCGGTTTTTATATCCGAAAGAATTATTTGACTGGTAGAATCGTGTTTCGTAACATTCTTTCCCATGGCACAGTTATACGGGTTTCACATTCATCTCATTGTCATTCCGAGGTCACGTCGGTCATTATACTTTTACTTAACGATTTATTGTTATGGTTACATTAATTTGGACCCCTGTGTGGGTTCCGGGACCCCATTGTGGGGGGGGGGGGGGCAAGAATAGACCCACTGCCTCCCCAAAAGCATTTCGTAAGAGTCGACTAATTGGGGAGCTTCATTTGAAGTCGGAGTGCATCTGCCGAAGAGGCAAGGAACCAACAGTCTGTATTCAAGAAATTGAGATTTGTAAAACTGATGCAGGACTGCAGTTCAGTAGTGGACGAGCAACCAGAACTTTCCGCCAGAGTGTACAGCTGGTGAACGCGAAGAAGAAGAAGAAGAAGATTAATTTGGAAAATTAAAAGCAATCTGTACGAAGTGGACGAACAGCAATCTGAGAGTAACATAAGAGTCGCGGAGATGCATTGTACTCAACCTTCATTTCGAAAACAGAAACTTCACCTCAGTCATGGTGTGTTTGGGAACGAACGGGCAGATTGGCTACATGGACTGACCCCCATTTGGAGGTGTACTGCAGCTACGCACGGCAGAGGTGATTTATGGCCGAGACTCGGAGGGAAGCCAGGAGGATAAAAAAGGGGTGGGGAAGCTAATATGGGTTTGTCCTGAATGCTGTGATTTTGAATGTTTACCCAGTTTGGTTAGTTAATTCTCCATCCCATAAATAGTAGTATAAAGTGTGTTTTTTCTTTCCCATTCCATGTCCTATTCAGCCCAGCATTTCTCCTCACGTTTTGATTCATTTGAATCCTTTTAAAGATCTTTGATTATCTTTACCCAGTTTGATTAGTTAATTCTACATCCCATAAATAGTATTATAAAGTGTTGTTTTTTTCTTTCCCATTCCACGTCCTATTCAGCCCAGCATTTCTCCTCACGTTTTGATTCATTTGAATTTATTTAGTTATCTCCCAAAACTTAAAAAAAAAAATATTGTTTCATGTACCTTACTGTTTGCATCTTTGTGTAACGCCACGTCTCAATCCCCCCCCCCCCCCCCCCACCTTTCCCAATCCTCTCCTTCCAGAGTCTTTAATGAAATCAAAGGGGTCACTACAGGAAAACCATTTTTTTTCATTTACAATGTTAGACCAATTATTTTATAATGGTCATTTGTAGGGATGTATGTTGATACATTTGTAGACTTCAACAGCCGCCATCTTGATAAAAAAAACAACATGTTGTACTTAGCTAAAATTTCAAAAACAGAGGTATTGAGAAACAGATGACTGATTCATGAACCTTAAACCTATGTTTAGGGTCAGGTCTAGTTTATTTACTTCAAAGATGTTTCTAAATATTTTGGTTTGGCCAGAATATTAAAATTTAGGTATGTTGAAAAAAGCACAAAAATGTAGCTTTTTAAGATAATAATCAAATTTTTTCAAAAAAGTACTTAATAAACTGTATATTTTAGATGAGACCTGACCCTATAATATTGTGTTAGAAGTAGGGCTTGTACCGAATATTCGCTTCGGGATCGAATAGTGGACCGAATAACTATTCGGTATGAGGCCGAATAGTGGGCGGTCGGGCCGAATACACCAGTTTCGGGTTAGTTACTTTACACCTGTTTTCTGGAAAGTAAAGAAAATGAAACATATCAAGATTTCCCATCTTAGTTCATATTGTCAAGCGTTATCTTTGTGCACGACTACGAGCGTTTTGAAAGTAAACGTCTTGTTTAGTACTGCTGGAAATACATTCAGTGAGACAAGAAGCTCCCCTAATGCTGACAACATGGAACTTTTTTCTTTTTTTTTGGGGTTTTTGGGGGGGGGGGGCATTTCTCCTCACGTTTTGATTCATTTGGGGTTTTAAAGCTAATCTGCCGCTTTTATTGATTAATTAAGTTGTCAGTGACAATTTACAAGTTTAGTTACTTGTGTAGACAACTAAAATTCTTTCATTCCCCCCCCCCCCCCCCACTGACTGACTGACTGAAGGTTGCAAAACATGCAATTTTTTTTAAATGTTTACTATTCTGTACTACTTTGTGTAAAGTAACATTTCAGCTTACATATGACATTATGGATGTTTTATTTTTTAGATCTATTTTATACACGAAAGTGGAAGAATAGGGTTCAGTTTTTAATAGTAACCATGGACAGAAGTAACAGCCGGTATCAAAGAAAATAAATTCCTAAATGTACTTAGCGGGGTGGGGGGGGGGGGATAAAATTTCAAAAACAACAGAGGTATTGGGAGGGGGGGATGACTTTCATGGGATGGGGGGGGGGGGGGGGGGGGGGGGGATCTTATTTAGTACAGATGTTTCTTAAGTATCTGGGCACATAGAATATTAGAAATTTAGATGCATTACTGAAAAAAGAAAACAGACAATAGGGCTTTTTAAGCAAGAAAAAACGAAACATTTGTTAAAGTACAAATAAACTGTAACATCCTATGTACAGTATATCTTTGTCATTGAAGGTATCAAAAAAAGAATTTCTTGCTTTAGCCTACATAGTAGCTGAAACGTTTAGAGATATAGCCACAACAGTCCCTGGACAATCGGTAGGCAGGTTCAAAACAATTTCTTGAGGCCCTCTTAAAAAAAAGTGCATGGTGGGTGTTTTACAGAACAATGCTTAAAATACCTTAGACAACCCAAAAAAAAGCGACCAGGAGATTTGATAGAGGCGGGATCCTAAAACACAACTACTCACAGACATCCGGAAGGAAGACAGTCATCATTTTTCGTCATAATTTGTTATAAGGATGTAGGGGGAAAAATGGAACATGTGGTGACCACTTAGAATGATATCTTTGGACAGGAGGGGATAGAGGAAGACAACTCAGAGAGAAGATTCTTGACAGCCTTGTTGCATGGCATTACAGGTGTGTCAGCGCAAAAACCAATACATGCTGCAGGAGATCGAAGATTATGGCGATAGCATAACTAATCCACCTTGCAGTCGGCAAAGCATTTTTTTGACGATTGATGGATCGTTCACTATTCGTATTCGGATTCGGCCGCCAATAGTTTGGTCCAGCTAAATGATTGTGTTATTCGAAACCCCCGAATAGTAAAAAATAAATATTCGTTTGTACAGTCTCTAGTTAGAAGCATCCAAACCAAATTTCACGTCTCTAGTCCTTATAGTAGTTGAGATTTTAGGTGGACCCCACACACAAAACAAACAGACATAAATAAAATTGTATAGAAAAATTGACTTTTTAAATATTTTTTTATCTTAAAAAAGTGCATGGGTTGGTTGTCTTTAGTATTAACTTTTTAATGCTAAACTGTTTACAAATGACACAAGTTTTGTGTGTAATCTATTCTACGAATGCCGAACATTACAAAAATGAACACATTGAAAAAGTGATATTTTTGTCAAAATGTGGAAAAAATGCCGTGTAGTGACCCCTTAAACACTTAGAGAAAGTCATTTGTCTCGTTAACATTAGTGTGCGTAACTCTTTCCACACCAGGCATGTGATAATTCAACTCTTTCTATCTCACAGTGTATGCACCCTTATTTACATTTATAATCTTTGAGTCTAAATGAGTTAAAATAATAGAACTGTATTACAACATAAGTTGAAGTAACGAATCAGATAGCATTTACTAATATAAAATAAGAAAAAAAAAACAGACGCAGTTATGCAATGTATACAGTGCTATGTGCAACGTATATCGAGTTGACTGATATCAAACGAGTTAATTGGCTTAACAGTAACATTACTCAGGCTAAATGATTGTGTTAAAAGAAATACATTATACAAATGAATTAATCCAGTAACAGAAAGTGTATTGATCGGCACTTATAGAAAGAAGTAGAAAGATAGAAGAACACACTAGACAACATAAAAATCGAAAGCTATAGTTACCGTGCCGGGAATTGAACCTGTCACCTCCAGACGACGTCTGCGCCTCGCCATGGATACAAATACAAAAAGCGGACATACTTCATAACTGCTTCCTGTTGTGTAGGCCTATGCTCCTGGAGGTAACAGTACCCCTGGGGTTCGGAAACACGCAACTCTTTTCGCTCCAACCCTATTATTAGACTGTACATAATGTATATTGTAGCGAACCGAGAACTAGACATAAGATTGAGTTGCAACAACGCAGTCTGATGCTACATACATTATTAAATTCCTATAAAACAGCTAAAATGGTGAAGCCTAATTACATAAAGTAAGTTACTACAAATATATTGTTCATATCCTTACCCGCACAGCACTGCAGGGTATACCAGAGTAGTCTTCTTCTTGTTCTGCCTTTCTATCCCCCAATGGAGCATAGGCCCTCAACCAACTCCCGCCAAGTCGTTCTATCACTTGCCATTACATGGAGCTCTCCCCATGTCCTCCCCATCTTTCTAACTTCATTCTCCAGCTTTCTTCTCCATATTGGGGGGGGGGGGGGGGGGAGGGGGGGGGGTGGGGGGGGGGGGGGGGGGGGGCTCCTCCTGGCGGAGGGGGCAGGGGGGGGGGGGGGGGGGGCTTCCTTTATTCCTATGCCCCTGTGGGTTCCAATGCAAAGACATTCTAGTTATGCTGTTCTCCTGTGTTCTCAGTGTGTGTCCAGCGTCTTTTCCTGACCTCTTGGTCCACTGGAGCCTGTTTAGTTCTCTCCCAAAGCTCTGCATTAGTTATTCTATCATGCCATTTAATTCCCAGAGTTGTGCTTTGTGTTAATTCAACATTCAGCATCCTTGGAGGTTGAACAGGTTATCTAGAATTTGAATTTGCTAATTAAGTCATCGGCGATCGGGTCGCTCATTTCCTTGCCGGTAGACGACTTCGTCGCGGGTCGGGACAGTATTTGGATCTCTCTGGAGATTGCATAAATCTGACCTGATTGGGAGTCCTTTTTAGTGCTACTGGTTGACGACCAATGCTAAGCCATTGTATATGGCACACTAACCAAAGTCACAGTTATAACCTAAAGCTCCCCCTTCAGAGATGCTGGTTGAGCATGACATTTTCCCCCTCGTAAAGCAGCCAGCCACCCTGCTAATTAAGGATTAGCTCAAACAGGATATATGTTGGGCCGAAAGGAGATGTCACAGCTTCACAGTAAACCACAGTACAACGTATCAGCCGCTCCGTTGATGGCAACCGCAGCAGCAGAAGAAAAAGATGAAGACGACGACGGAGGGGTGATGTGATCAGTATTAGTCCTATTGCCTTTACTTTCCACCTTTCCTTGTAGATACATTAGCTGTGGGCCATTTAAATGAAATGAACTAAATTCGAACACATGTTGTCAGTTACATCACATACAAAGTGCCGACTGGTATGTGAACAAATGCGAGTCGGTATGACCAATAGGTTTCAAGGCGTAGAAAACCTGTCTTGTACTTTAAATACACACCTGACGTTTACTTAGGAAGGAATGCAGTCTGCATTGCAACACATGTCATCTCGCACTTGACAGTAAATCTTGGTACTTGGTGATAACTTTGATCAGGGACACCGCCACAAATAGAACATTGGGACGGGGGCCCCTCAGCCCCATAATACATTTTTATATGGCGGGGCAGGCGGAGGAAGTCATCAAGGGGGCTAAATCTGGCCCAGGTACACAATAATATAGGTTAGTTGCGTATCCTTTTACAGGACGTTGCAGGACCAACCCTAGCAGCCCCTGGCTGTTGTGTGGTTTCTCTAGGCAAACTTACGTCCAGTAGTTTTGCAATTGCTTTCAGCCCCCTGATACCACTGTCGAAACAAACACAAGGCGCATGGCCCACAGCTGGGATCGAACCTGGTACCCCGGCTTTACGAAGCGTTCGCATCGACTTAGCCACAGAGCTGACACACAGTAATAGTATTAATAATTAAGAAGTGATACATAAAATAATGTATTTTAAGTAATATGAATATGAGATGTAAAAACTTAAACTTTAAAAGAGCACTTCTGAACATGTTTGGGGGGGGGGGGGCACACCCCATGTGCACAATTTCTTGATGGAAGAGGAGATGGTCACTAAAAAGGGAGGCTCAGCCCTAACACGTTTCTCGCTCCTCCTAAAGAGATTTTGGAGGGGGTGGACCTTGAGACGCCAGAGCCCACAGGCTCCAGCTCTCCTGGGTGGGTGCACAGCTTTAGCAAGTTATGTATTGATAGTTGCATGACCGGTTTTAAATTTCGTCTTAAGATCCTGTAGTAGGTTGGTGTAGTATCCATTGTGTGTGTACTGTGTTTGGGTTGGTATGCATTTAGTGTCGTGGTACCTTTTAATGTCTTGTGTTCTTCTTATGCGTGTCTCTCTCTCTCTCTCTCTCTCTCTCTCTCTCTCTCTCTCTCTCTCTCTCTCTCTCTCTCTCTCTCTCTCTCTCTCTCTCTCTCTCTCTCTCTCTCTTTTTTTTTTTAAATTACTGACTGAAATACGCTAGTTTCTACTGCGGGGGCTAATGGAAACGTTTTCTTTCCTAATGCCTAATAGGTACTTGAGCGTTTCGCTTTTTCATTTTTCTAGTTTTTAACTGTTTGAACCTCATGTAGATTCCATCGCGCAGTTGGGTGGGATGGGGCGGGGAAAGAATAAATTGACTCACTTTACCTTAATAGTTGACTCTGTGGCTAAGTCGATGCGAACGCTTCCTAATGCCGGGATGCCGGGTTCGATCCCAGCTGCGGGCCATGTGCCTTGCGTTGGTTTCGACAGTGGTATCAAGAAAGCCGTCCTTATACCCTAACAATCATATCGTAAAAGGCGGCTTTTGATTTCTTGAAAAATTATATAAAAGAAAAGACAGCAAGGAACGAAACTGACTATTCCATTAATCATACTTCATTATTTTATGACCTAGAATATGCAACAGTCTAACACGTCACACCTTAAAGGCCGCATCTATCATAGAACTACATTTTAGTTTGATTCGATATCGTGCCAGTCAATGAGCTTATGTTCGTAACAAATAATGAGAGCTTCGTCTTGTGATTACTTGCTCATTTGTAAATTTTCTACAAGCTAATTCTGCAACAGAAGCGCAGGCTTGTTTTTTTTTTTTTTAAATTTTAAATCGATTCATTGCAAACTATCGCTCATGATCTGCTAAATCTTGTTGCAAACACGTTATGATGTAAACGAGTGACAATAAGCTAAGGGAAGAGCTTGCCATCCACATAATAAAGGCGTTCTTTTTCTTTCTCTCTCTCACTATCTGTGTCTGTCTGTCTGTGTGTGAGTGAGTGAGTGAGTGCGGTCTGTCTGTCTGTCTGTCTGTCTGTCTGTCTGTCTGTCTGTCTGTCTGTCTGTCTGTCTGTCTGTCTGTCTGTCTGTCTGTCTGTCTGTCTGTCTGTCTGTCTGTCTGTCTGACTGTCTGTCTGTCTGTCTGTCTGTGTGTTCGTGTGTCTCTTTACATTATTAATTATGGAAGAAAAGGGGAAAGGGGGGGGGGACATGATTCATATTTGGGGTATTTTATTATTGTTCAACTTCAATCCTCTCGACTTTGACACACCAGAAGCCTTTAAAAAAAATCGACGTATAAGAGCAGTACATAATTATCTTCGCCTCCCCCTTACAGTCTGTTTCTTTCAGCCACTTTATCTTTATCGTTTATTATCATTCACACTATTTTGTTCTTTCATCCCTTAACCAACAATATCTGTCGCTGTCATTCAGTCCCCCCCCCCCCCCACCCCAAACCAACATTTAAAAAAAACCAGACTTTCTGTATAATCCAACTTTCAGGTTTTTTAAATCACGTCAGTCTGAATGTCCGTTTTTTAATCCTATCTTTGTAGATGTCACTGTCGTCGAATCTTCGTTTATTTCCCTACCATTACAAATCTGTATATCTTATATCATCGAATCTTTCCTTTTTTATCTTTGCTTTCAGACTTTATCAATTACTTTCTCTCCTCTTTCTTTCTCTCACTCTGTCTCTCTCCTTATCCAGATTCCTTCTTGATCTCTATCCCTCAACGACTCTCTTTGTATCCACTCTCCTTCTTTCAATGTCACAGTCTTTCTCTCTCATCCAGACTACCACCGGTCTTCCTCGCTCATCTACTCTCCGCCTTTCTCTATCATCTATTACCTCCCTCTCATTCAGTAGCTCTATATTCCTCTCATCCAGGTTTTTTTTTTCTAAATCATCTAATTTTCTTTCTTTTAATCCAAAAAAAAAAAAAAAAAAAAAAAAATCACCCAGCCTTCCGATTTGTTCCTGCCCACTTTGTCAGTTAGTACGCCATAGTTCTTCTATTTCAAGAGTTGTTGCATACAATTGATTTATAATAAAAGACAGAAGGAAGCACGCAGGGATGCTCAAATCTGCAGACTTTAGAAGACCACCCATGACGTGGATCGAGGTACTGACCTTATGAGAAAGAAATACTATGCACGAGAGGTAGAGAAGTCTATACTTTGTATACTTAAACTGATACTTGCAGCCGCTGTGTGTAGCGGCTAGACGCTTGCCTGCGGATCGGAAGGTCGTGGGTTCAGGTCCTGACGGTACCGGGCGTGTTAAAAAAAAAAGACACTGGCTCCCAGTTCGACCCAGCCTTGAATTGGCACCAGGTGGAGTCCTAGAAAGTAAAGGCGGCCGGTGTGAGGCTGATCACGTCACCCACTGAGTGCCTCTTTGTCTTTAAAGTATAGGTCTAGCCCTATGTGCCCAATACGCTGAAGGGGGGCAAAGGGTCCTTTACTTACATTGATACTTTGCAATTTAAATTACATATTTAAATACCCCGATGGTTTCCGTTGGGCTGCAAGTAGCTGTTGACAACCTGGCATGCCACAAGGTATTATTATAGGCCAAGACGACCTCGCTCTTGACTTTATTGATTTGGGACTGGTTTGCCGACCGGCGCCTGGATTCACTGTTTGCCCATTAGGCTTATGACTAGATGATTCCTGCCAGGCTGGCTTCTTGTGAATTGTGTGATGCACTCTGTGACATATTACATGACTTATAATTTTATAACGTCTTCATAGAGTTGGTTTATTTTTACGGATTACTTTTGAGTGAACGATGCTAAGGGAGTGAATACCGAAGAGAACTGCTATTATATGGTTGCGCTGGAATTTCAGTGCTGGTTTCTGCAACGTGATTGTTAGGGGTGATTTATTATCCTTTTTTTAAAATTATGTAAAGGAACGATTGAAACTTCGAAACTTAAAAAGTAATTGTAAGTTGTTTATGCAGTAATAACAGGTCAAACTGGTGATTGTTACTGGTTAACAGTCCCGCATATTCTTTATCTCCTCTTGATGGCTACGTAGTCAAGCCTTTTGCCCAGCATAATGAAGATACAGTAGATTCATTGTTCGATTCACGAGTGCAATTGTTACCTATTCGTCGCGGGGGCTAAGGAGTTCTGCAGAGAGAGAGAGAGAGAGAGAGAGAGAGAGAGAGAGAGAGAGAGAGAGAGAGACCTAGCCATATATGATAAAACTTAGCATGTCGTAAGAATCGACTTATTGGGGGCTTACTTCAAAGTAGGAGTGCATCGGCCTGATAGGAAAAGAACCGGCAGTCTGCAAAGGAATGTCAGATCTGTGAAACGGATGTGCGCGCAACACTTAGGTTCAGGAAGAAGACTAGAGCCCAGAAGACCAATAGCCCGAACTTTTCTCTGGCGTTTACAGCCGATGAACGGGAAGAAGAAGGAGAGTACCTCTTTAATTCTACTTCATGCGATTGCTACTTTTACTTTTTATTTCAAGTACTCGTAATTATTAACGAAAGTTATACAGGTTTGGATGAAGTGAAATGGTAATACTGTAGTACATAAGACTAAAGACATCCTCTATGATGAAGGAAAGAAGATATCGAGGCCGACCTCTACTGCGATGTAAACATGTGCGCAAGCGGAACATGAATGATACAGGTATGGAGTTGGACTCATGTAAACAGAATGCCATGGACCGTGTTGTGTGGAGGAGGCAGATCAGGAAGGGAATGATAATAAAGAAGAAATGATTGCAGAAAGGATGAGTGATGAGCGTCTGAGAAAAAACAGACGACACAGATGTTGACAACAACGGTCCTGAAATCCCATGCTATCATTGTGGAAGACTTTTTTTAAACGTAGGCAGGTCTTGCTGTCACACTCGCTATCGACATGGGCTGTGAGTTCCATGCCTCCCCATAGCGCAGTCTAGCATTATCGTCTGGAAAGAGCGAAAGGTTCCAATCAATCAATCAGTACAGAAGAAATACAATTTCGGCAGAGAGAGAGAGAGAGAGAGAGAGAGAGAGATAGAGAGAGTAGCTTTTTGTCTAGGGAGTTAAAAAAAAGTATTTTGTCTCTAAATGATATTTTGGCCATGTTAAACGTCAAGTAACCTAGCGAGAGTGGTGATTAGGGGGGGGGGGGGGTTGTTACAGTTGTTCCTTTGATAAATTGATAAAAAAGAATCCTTATTTTTTACTTTCACTTGTTTACAAGTATGTTCTTAATGGAAAACTCCCTTTTTAATAGTTTGTGTGTGGCACAATCTGGGCCAGTGACATATTTGGCTATCCTGAAAACAATTCTCGTACTTTTAGTCTCTGTTAGTTTCACACGTTGATCTCACATTTTTCATCCCTTGGCTACAGAACCATCTAAATCAAATTAGTAACAAAGGGGAGAAATATAATATGAAAATAAAAACTACGAAGACAGAGACAATGATGATTGGAAGACATAAAGACAATTTAGAAATTAAATTAAAAAACGACACCCTGAGACAAACAGAGGAATTTAAGTATTTGGGAGCAATTTTTACATATGACGGAAAGCTGGACAGAGAAATTAGCTCCAGCTAAAGCTAATCAAGTAATGGGTCAACCATCTCCCCTGTTGACACACAAGCAGATACCTCGGAGTACTAAAGTGAATCTTATCAGAACTATTTTTTGACCAACAGTATGCTATCAATGCCAAACGTGGACACTTACATCCTCCAATGAACATAAAATTGTGACAACAGAGATGAAATGCCTTAGAAGAGCTGCAGGAGTTTCAATGAAAGACAGAATACGAAATCATGAAATCAGATGAATGCTAGGAATAAAGCCAGTCTTACAGCTCATCAAAGAACAACAAATGAAGTGGTTTGGACACCTAACAAGAATGCCCTGGTACTATCCGCCACAGCGAGCCACACTAAAACGTTACAACTGGTGTAGAGCAAGTGGAAGACCTTGGAAAAGATGGAGTGATGGCATTAAGAACAGCCTTACAGAAATGAACATCAGTCTTAATAGTGCTCTTGACAGAGCGCATCAACGAACATTACATCTCCCCCCGACACTTCGATGAGGTACAAGGTGGAAGAGAAGAAGAAGTAGAAGAAGTTATCAGATTGATGACTCAGTCCAGTGTTGTAAAATTATTGGTACATGCACATATTATGTGTCATGTGAGCCACATGCAGCTCTTGTTATTGCAAATGTTCCGTTATACTGTACTTTCACATTGCTAAAATAAATCTGTGTCTTCCTCAGGCTGTCACAGGAGCCCTCTGTGTTAATTTGACATGCTTGTATTTGCATGTTTAAAAAAATATGCCGTCTTCTCAATGAAGGTTGACTGCAGTACTCCCACTTTATAAAAGGAGTCTTTTCACATTAGTGGTGCATCAGGCATATGAGGCTAGACATATTTTTTTGTAACCAGTCATATCGGTGGGGGATGTGGTCAACATTACATCACTTTCCTTTCCAGAACTTCACATAAAGTGGCCGTTTTTCACATAACACATGCTCATCATTGATGTTTAATTTTGCCCCCAGAGCAAAATGTTCAGTCAACAAATGACACTGTTTAACAGTTTTGTCACACATTGGCTGATAGCCTGTGCTCCACGGGCAGGAGAAGAAGAAGACAAAGAAATACACAGACAAAAATTGTTTGTTCAATCCAATACAGTTAATAATTTATGTCCTAATGCAGAGCTCAACATGTGAGGCCAGTACCCAGCAGCAGTCTCTGTCAGAGTACCATGAGCAGTTGGAAAGGTTAGCTGAGATTGATCACCAGCAGCACGTGGCAGTGCAGCAGATGGAGCAGCTACGCAGGGATTTGGTCAGTTTGCTGAAGGGCAAGGGAAGGGAAGGAGATGCAGTGCTCAAGACACTTGACAAGATCACAGAGGAAGAAAGGGTAAGAGTCAAGTGTATATTTAAATTTTACTGACATGGTTAAGGTGACAGTTTGCGCTTCAGATTCAGAAGTTACTGAGTTTGAATTATAATATAGAATGAAAAATAATTTGAGTTAGCCTGGCCCATAGAAGAATCAGAAAATGTTTTCTACCTGCAGGATTGCACAGTGGAGGATTAAAATCTCAAACAGGTACAAATTCTAGAAATCCCATTCACCCATTTAAAGAACAGTAAACAAAGGACGCTTTTTACATAAGTGACATCTCTGACAAATGACTCTGGCTTCATATTTTGATTGACCAGTCAACACTTGGTGGCTGATATGGTCAGCATCAGGCTGGACCTTTACCTTCTAGGTCATTCCCTGGTACCAATTTCAGACTGGTTCAACGTGGGAGCCAAGGTCAGTTTAGGAAAAAATTCATCTTAATACAGATTAGAACCTAGGACCTTTTGGGCGGGCAAGTGAGTCTCTAACAGGTATGCTAACGCAGCTCTCTGCTCATCCATACAAGAGTTATATTGGGGCTTCAGATGGCTACAATGTAACCTGTAGCCTGATGTGAGTGGGTGTTATGAGCAAAGAATAGTAATAATGTAATCTATACAGTTTGTGATAAAACACAGTTAAAGAGGGTTAGCATGAGACTGACTGCATCACCCATTGAGGGCTGAATGGTCTTTAAAAATATGAGTCTAACATCATATGCCTGATGCAGCACTGGCGTGAAATGGGCCCGAAAGGGAGTGAAGAGAAGAGCATAAGATTCTGGTAGAACACTAGCCGCAAAATCCAGTCAGTCATCAACAAGCCTAGGAAGGACTTGATGTGAGTTAGTTTAGAGTCTCTGCTAATTTGGCAGTTGAAGGGCAGAAGAAGAAGAAATATTAGTAGAACTGGGACTCTTTACAAGAACCATTGACAACCAGTGATGTCAGTATTCATGTTCACTTTCTTTTGTGTTCACTATCAAAAGGGCAGATGGCACGTTGTATTGTGGTTTAAGCTAGGCTGCAATATCTGCACCTTATGGCTCAACACACCCAATTTCAGCAGTCTCCTAATTAGTCACCTTAAACCACATGCTAGTTAGGGAACAATGTGTCCCTAAAATGGGACCCCAGAACGAACATGGGGAAGTAGTGAGATTGAATATCTAGGTTTTTGTGAAAAAAAAGTGAAAGGCAGGAGATCCTATATATGTGTGTGCATCTTGAAAACTTCACACCAGTTCAGTATCACAGGTCAGACTATTGCTCTGGCTAATATTTTGGGATAGAAATCCTATTTTTGGAGCCCATTTCCTTGGATGCAGTGTGTCTAAAAAAGTAAACCTTACAGGAGTGTACACCAGAGTTGGACATGCTGACCTCTGAACTATAAAGATGCATGACTGCTTTCCTGTTGGAAGATGATTATTTGTACTCAGTCGGGCCACATTGCCTACTAACTCTAGGAATAAATTAAAGGGTATAAACTGTTTATCGATCTGTCTGTTTGTTTGCCAGTCTGCCTACCTCTTATTTACCTAACCTACCCATTCATCTACCTTCTTATACATTTGTTTGTATTTGTATATGCGCAAAAATTATTGCTGCAGTGTTGTCTTGTTACCTTGTAGGGTACTATGTAAAATACTGTCAAAGAAATTTAGTAGTGGACATGATATATAAGAGCATATTGGTTACCAAAGATAGGTAAAGTTATTACTATTGCCTCTTTCAGCATTTAAAATAACATTTTACAAAAATAAGGGCTTTTAAAGACAGAAGCAAACACAGTTATAGAGAAAACACTTAGACACACATAGGCACATGTACACATACGTAGGCTGTTATAGGTATGTAAGTATAAATGTCATTTTGTTTTTACCCTCCTTCAGAGGAGAGCACAATCTCTTGAGAGCATTGCAGGAGAGCTGCAGATGAAAGTAATTTCCCTGCAGAAAGAAAAGGATGCCCTCTATGACCAAATCAACTTCATGGGACAAAACCCAGGCAAGGGACACCAGTCAGCCGCAATGTCGATTGCTAGAGAGCGACAGGAAAACCTTGAGTTAAAGGTAGGAAAGAATCTGACTGTTAGTCTAACATTCGCAGTACTGTAGGGTCTTCTTCTTCTTTCTTTTGTCAAAATCTGCTTGTGCCGCTAGGCGTCAGTCTATCAGATGATCGGCAACCGAGCCAGGGCGCGCTCAGTCGCTTCATATGCTATGAAGTCCCAAGTTGTCTGTGACTCCTTCAATCCATATTCGTCTTGGTATTCCCCTGCCTCTTGGTGTTTCGATTTACTGTAGGGTCTAACTGTTGTTAAATATTGTTGTATATTTTGTCTCATTTTACAGGAATATATTATATATCTGTTTTCATTTCTTCTCTAGATATCTCTAGTTTTTGTTTTAATAAATAGTTTGAGTCTTGTAGTAGGGTTTTTACATTCTACAGTTCTAATTTATAACTTTATACATTATATGACCAGTAACACTAAAAGATTACTTCTCAGTATTTTGGACTAAGATCAAAAGACTTGATCCGCCAAACTAACGCTTTACCAATGGGAAAAGCGCAGCCACACACAAAAATGTAGCCAGGCATCCCCCGTTGGCTTTGCGGCAGAATAACTTTTGGGTCATCAGGATGCCAGGCAGGCGTCCAACCTTATACCCCGAAAAATATACACATTTTAAGTGGATCAGGGAACTATACTTGGCACTAGAGCAAAGAAAGACAGAAAGATATCTGTGGAAAGCTTACACAGCTGGAAAACAAGTAATAATATATTGCAGCACCAGTTTGATGAAAATGATACAAACAAAGAAAATTAGATAGTCATGATCTGCTCAGGACCAGGTAGCTGTAGAAGAAAAGGAAGATTTTTCATAGAATTAAAAGTTACAAAAGTCAATGTGGTAGTGGGCATATTGGTTGTAATATTTGGATTAATTATTTTCAACTGCACTGTTTAGTACTGTTTATACAATCAACAATAAATACCAGAAAAGGAAGTTGACAAATATTGAAAGGAATGAATGCAAAAAAGATGAAGAAATGAGAGAAATGTCTAGACAGCTGCTGGTACCACCTGTTATAAAAGAAAGAAGGTGGTGACATGTTTGGTACATTCTATGATGAAGTGGTCGAGAATGCAGGAACCGGCCAGCTGATGCTGCAGAATCAGAACTTCAACAAATGAATCATGACAGTTCCAGCCCAGGTGATGTGATTATCTATACAGATGGCTCTGTGTTGAGAGGTAGATAAAGTGCTTGGAGATTCATAGCAAAAGTGAATGGACATTGCTTAGTGCAGCAAAACCTTGCATATGATATCACAACGTCTTAATTTGAGAATGGAGGTGAAGGTAGTCACTGCTGCCTTCTACTGGCTTGAGAATCAGGTGTACAAAAATCGTAATTATAATCGTAATTGTAACTGAAAAAGGTGGAGACAGGCATGCTCAGTGCAGAGTGACACGCCACTCTTCAGAGGTCTCGGGTAATTTTCTCTAGGTCAGGATGGTGTGTTGATAATTGCACAAGCAGAAAGATTGGACGGTTCTGCACCACTTGGTGCACTTGATGAATTGATGTATGACAAGCTAGACTTTGTGAGGCCCTTTGGGAGTGAATGAACAGTGCGTAGGTACAAATAGATCATTACAGTCTGAGGAGAATGTCTCTGCAAGGAATGACCATGGGATCCGGCTGACGCTCAGCACTCAAGGGAAAAAACGAGATGGATATACAATCAGACAGTTACTGATGCCTTCGTAATTGGAACTCTTTGCTTGCTGCTGAAGATGGGAACAGAGCACTTATGGGAGTGTCCCGAGTGCTGTGATATATTGACTCTTAATTCAACATTTTAAGATGAAGTGGACAAAGAATCACAGAACAACCTCTGAAATGAGAAATCAAAGGATTGCAGAGCTGAGAACATCCAAGGGAAACTCTTTATTAGACATTGATGAGAAAAACTAGGAGCTGGACTGAACTCTGTACATGATATCTGGGGGAAAAACAAATGGCCTAGGATAGAACAAAATAAGAAATTATAAGCCCTTTGTGACCTATGGCGAAAAAATTATGATAATTTTGAAGATGATGTCTGTTTAATTTGTATGTAGACTAGTAATTTTTTTTAATGTACTGATACTTAGAATTAATTAATGATGCCCATATTCTATTTCTCTTGATTAGTTTGCCATGATATATGTTCAAACATACTTACACACAAACACACATTAGTGAATCACACATCCAAGAACTAACTTACACACATAATGTGTGTATGCATATAATTGATATTCATATGTCTTTGTTTGAATAGACGCATAGCACACACAACCCATATGCACAGTTACATATATATAAGCATATGCATACACAAACATACACACCTCATAAATAGGCCAATATGCTAATGCACAACTGCACAGCAGAGCTCACAGTTATGAACTAGTCACTTTGACACTTACGGGTTTTTTAATTGTTTGATTCTATTGCTTTATTTATTTGTTGCTTTGCAGTAAATGTTTTTGTTTCCCCATCACCATTTAGTCTTTTGGTCTTATCTCTCATTTTATGGGCAGATTTGTTTTATTATTTTGTTAGTGATTATTTCTTTGCTATCGTTGTGTGAGTGCACCCGTGCACACTTATTTGTTTCTTGCTTCCTTTTCATATAATTATTCAGGTTCTTGTAAATAAATCAACAAAAACAAACAGTGGAAATGGTCAGCTTTACAGGAACAGAAGTGACAGAATGAATGTTATGACTGAAAAGTCTTTATCAGCAACAAAATAGAACAGCCACTAATATAATTACAATAAAAACAATAACTCGTAAAAATGGCACATCAGAATATATGGATTTATCTGAAAATATGCATCCTGTGTAATATTTTGTTTCAGCTTTTCTGCAGCTCAGGCCATGCCATTAATCTAATTCTTAGTACTATATCAGTTTCAGTTTAACTAATGTTAAACTTGTGGTGTCACGTTTATTTACTGGGTGGAAATAGATAATATTTTTTTGAATATGTTTGTGTGTTTGTGCGGGCATGTGCGCGCGCATGCCCTTTATCTCTCATTGAAGACAGGCCCTCTCCAAACTTAAACCAAGTTGTTGTGTCCTTTGTCCTCCATATCTCCCCATCTTTTTTCCCTCCGCCTGTAATTTAAAGTCATACAGATTGTTGGCATGCATAAAGAAGTCTGTTCAGAGGCCATGTTGTTTTCACACAGACACTTAGTTACTTGGTAAAGCTCACAAAGATGCTACATTTTCTGGTTTTAACCACGTTTACGAAGCCTAATGATCAGCATGTGGGAAATCAAACACAAAGAACACGAAATACCATTCAAAACTGCTGGTTTGTTTTGTTTTACTGAACAGTGGCAAATTAAAAACCAATACACGTCATGCACCGATTAGCCACCTGCGTAGTGACCGATTAGCATGTTATGCATTCCTTGGGAACTCAAAGAGTAGTTTGTATTGTTTTACTGAACAGTGGCAAATTAAAAACCAATACACGTCATGCACCGATTAGCCACCTGCGTAGTGACCGATAAGCATGTGATGCGTTCCTTTGGGAACTCAAAGAGTTAATGATGATGTCTCTTCTCTGTGGCTGCATCGACAAAACCCCTGTTTTCTTGGTCAAGGGAAGGAAAGCAGTAACCTTTTTGTTTCTTTTTTTAAATTTAGGGAGTACTTCCCTTTAAATAAAAGAAAATAACCTTTGCACAAAATAATGACTCTAGATATAAAAAAAATCATAATTTTAGTGACTTGTAGTCTGCAACGACGCAAAAACTGGCATGCTTGCCTGTCCACATGGTGGTCATAGGTTTAACATCCCTGTATTTGTATAAAAACTGACCATGACTCAACATTTCTCCTTCTTCTCGTCCTCTAATTTCTTATGAAAGAGTTTCTGAGAATAATTACAAAGCGATTCTTTTTTAACAAAGTTGTGGGAAAAAAAAAATTAACAAGTTAAAAATTTTAAAAACAAAAAAGATTTTTACAGGGTAAAAGGGTAAATAGCTAAACAGATGATATCAAACATTAATGAAAACAATTGTGCTGGTCAGTGAGGTTTTCCAATTTTTTTGTTACCCAGAATTTTAGATCTGTATGCTATATGTGTACTTTTATACACGGTACAGGCTTGATTTTTCAGACTTTTCTAGGTGTATGTGGCACACTGGTCACAGCTGTATGCTAATTGTTATTGTTTTTCTTATAATAAGCACCTGATCAAATGTCATATGTATATGTGTTTTACAGAACTTTATCCAGTTTTGATTTTCATCTCAGCTACAACTAAAAGACAAATCTGGCAAGCAAGACATATTTTGATAGTTTATCACATAATCTGAATTTATTATTCAATTGTTTTAATTATGCATATTTTAATTAAGGTTTTTTGTCATTGCTTTTTTGTTTAAACAAACTGTCTGGTATTCCAGAATGAAGTTGCACAGCTGTCTTGTTCAGAAAGTAAACTATTAGCAGAACGGGTTCACTTGCTTGAACAGTTGGGAGACTGGAAAACTCAATATGAGTCTCTCAAACAGCAGCTGGATCTTCTTACAAAGACTCAGCATCAACAGGAATCACCACCACTGAAATCAGATTCTTCAGAAAGTATGACAAGAAGCAATTCTTCATCATCCTTGTCACCTTCTCAGTTGACTAGGAGGCCTTCAAAAGATAGGAAGTCAAAGCCACGCAGTGGGGATGATCCAATGGAAACAAAGCGCAGGAGAAGCAGCAGAGATACACACACTTACGATGACACACATATTGATGCAAAGAGCCTAGGGGAAGTGAGGTCAGACAGCAGTCTCCTGAGTACCATAAAGAACATAACAAGAAGTGATGATGTACAGTCAGTAAAAGAGTCTGTAGCAGATATTGAGGCAATGAAGAAGTCCCTAAGAATTAAAGATGTTCAGCTGCAAAATCTCAATGAGGAAAACTTTAACCTGCAGGATCAGTTGAGACAGTGTTCTCTTGAAAAAAGTGCAGAGGCTGAAGCAGATCAACAGCTTCTTTTAGACAAGCTAGAGGTTCTACAGGCAGAGATTGGGTTTTTACGAAAGGAAAACGAAGCACTTGCACAAAGATTAAAACAACGTATGGAAGAATATCAAGAAGAGCTGAATCCAAGAGTGGCTGAACTAGAGGATTACTGTGAAGATCTGCAGGAAAGACTCCATGCCTCTGAAATGACAGAACGTCATCTACGGGACAAATTAAAATTAGTGGAGCAAAGCATTGATGATGCAGAGAACACTGAGATGGCAGTTAGGGAGAAGTATGAAGAACTTTTAGCTCGAGAAGCTGAATCCAAGAAACAAATTCAGGAGTTGCAAAGGACTGGACGAGAGCTTAGAGATATTGTCTTGGATAAGGATATTGTTGAACAAGCACTTAGGGACCAGGTACGACTTACAGTTTGAATTGCAGCTTGACTTCTTGTGGTGTTTGTCTAACATAACTCATCTGTCCTGATCAGAAAATTTGTGTATTGATTTTGGGCATGCTTCTCTTTCCCTTGCACCGCATTTATGTCAGCTTAAAAAAATCACTTGGAAAGACGTTGGAATTCTAGGAACTTGAGAACTCTCTACAAATAAAGTTTATAATACCCGAAATAAATCTGATTGGGAGTTATTAACTTTGCTTGCTCATAGAACTGTCAGTTTTAAAGCATACTTTACGAGATACTTTTTAAGTTTTCATAAAGTAATTTTTTTCTTCTGTGCCTCTCTTGATTACTAGCATCCATCAGCCATGCATGTGAATTAAGAAACATGAATGCATGGGCACATGCTCATTCCACATGCATGAGCATTATAAACATGTGTCACTGATGCCTTAGTTTGCTGCATGTGTTATATCATAGAATTGGCTTGCATGCAGAAAGCAGAAGAGAAGTTGCAGTATGAAAATTTGTACCCACTATTGAAACAGGCAGTAGGAATAGTTACTATGTGTTTCACATGAAGTATAGGAAGAATGTGTGGTCTATGATTCAGGTGATTTTGTGAGATAGAGAATCATGACCGTGTACATTTATCAACAAGACTCATGATGATGATGATAGGGAACAATATAATACTCTAAACAAAATCCACTTATAAGGAAATTGTAGATTTGTGATTTTCAAGTGATGTTTCTTTTGATGAAGGGACCTTTACATTTTTTTTGAGGTTTTCTGGTGCATAGCACTTTTATGCTTAAATTTATGCATACATTCTTAAGCTCATTTAAAGGTGGCAAGATGGTAATATTCATGTGCGCTTATATGTAAATCAATAATGCATAGCATTCTTTTCAACCCTTCATTGTAAGATAGCTTATTATATAATTGTCTTTGGGTGTAGTGGTATGTAATGGAAAAGAAAAACTTGAATGTTAAGAGAACAGAAACAGTGGTTGTATCAAAGAAAAAAAAATAGCAAAATATATTACAAAAGTAGATAAATTGATGGAAGGAACCGTAACATCATATGGAATATGTGCAACGGAGCAGAGGCCAAGCAAACGAACTGATATACTTCTCTGCTATAGGTTTTGAAGCATGAATAAATAATGGAAAAGTTAATTAGTTCTGTTGGAGATAGTATTAAAAAACAAATAGTAATTATTCATACAGTTTAAACAATGTTCATGTTCATATTTCATTTATTGAGTGAAGTGGCTATGCTGATTTCCATATCTTGTGAAGGTCAAAGGTTTGGTTTCAAATTCTGGACTTCGGTTTATGAGTGTAGATGTTGAGGAGATCTGTAGGAGTTGGCGCTGGAATGGCAAAATTCGTGCTGTGCAGAACGTTCTTATCAAGTGACTAGTTGCTTGATAGAGAGAGACTAAACCTTGTGGCCTAAAACGTTGTGCAGGGAAATTGCTCTCTCATCTTAAGCACCTATAGAAAGAAATAGCATTTGTAACTTACTGAAAAGTGCTTCTACACTGTCTCTTCATATGGCACCAAAATCCTCGTGGTGGAATAAGAAATATTAAATTTTCATGAAATAGACAGGTTTACGGTCATGACAAGTGGCCACTAACATCTAATTTAACAATTTTAACTAATTTCACATTATACTTGTTTACTTCTGCACTGGATTTCAGTTTTTGAATTTCTAACATTTAAATTAAATCAACAAAATTAATAATTGAGCATTATTATTAATGTACTCAATACTCTTTGTAACAAATTGATAGGTTTTGTTCTGAATTCATATACTAGTCAGTCAATCACATTCAACTTCTTTCGAAAGGCTAGTTTATTTTATAACCCCCACTGAATAAATATTTGTCTTTTATTGGTAAGTGGGGCTTCCATTAAGCTTTTATGAAGTGTGCATTAGTAAATGGCAATATTTGCATCAGCTGTTGTTTCACTGTTATGTCTGTAAATGAACGAGAGATAACAGTTCATACAGTCCAACGGTTTATGTTTGTTAGCATTGTAGAACATCTTATTTAAATATGCAGCCATATGTTTATGCTCATTTTATTGGCAACTTTCCAGATGATAGTGTTATATTTTGCCATGAGGAGTCATGGGAATCACAACCCATGGCGATGGCGAGTGTGACTAGCAAGATCCGCCCACATTAAGAAAAGACTTCTGCAATTAGAGCATGAGATTTATGGACCGTTGTTGCCATAGCATAAATTTAGTGTGCTTCTTCTCAGACCTATCAGAAATAATTTTGTTTCCTTTTTCCCCTTTCCCTTCTTGACGTCTCCCTTCCAAGGAACACATTCTGGCGTATTTTTTGGTCCAGTAATCTACCTCAATGCATGTATCATTCATGTCCTGCTTGCACACATCTTTATATCATAGTAGAAGCTGACCTGCATATCTTCTGCCTGTCTGTAATTCTCTTCTCCATAGTGGAATATATATATGCAAATTTAATTTTAACTTCCACCAAATTAAGTATTTGATTGACACGTCCATTTCATAAAATAAATTTCATGATTCACTTTGAAAATTTAAATTACGTTCTGTTTAGCAAATTGCCTTTTGCCTATACTGTTTCATTGCATTATTTGTTAATATAATATTGATAGTAGTTATTTAATGTCTGTCTGATGCATGACTGAAAGGCCTCATCCGTTTGTTAGCTGAGAAGTGTTTACTTATACACTAGATATTAGAACTATGTGGGATTCCTGAGGCCCACATTTTGGGAAAAAACAATAGCTCTCTGAGAAGATCATTCCCATCCATTGCTTTTCCTATGCCTACTGTACCCTGCCAGCAAGGCAGTCTGCTTTATCATTTCCTCTTATCTCAGAGTGTCCTGGCACAAAAATAAAACATACTCCTCTCAGATGAAATTTCCTCAGAGACTCTTAACCATTGTCTCTGAACTCATTATGTCTTGATCTTCTTAAGCATGATCATGGAATCGGTTAGAAAGCACGCATAGGGAAAGATCATTGTCTCTAGCCATGTCATTGCTTTTGTTACTATCAAGGCAAAAGCACTTTTGTCATATTTTACAGTTCGACCTCCAACTAGAACTCGGAAAGTTCATGAGCCTTGCACGTGTCGAATGACGAATCCATCAGTGTAAATTACTGCAGTTCCCAGGAAATCAAGGCTTGAACTTCCACCTCCACCACCAACGGGTTTTGTTGTCTGCAATCTCTGTCCAGTTTTTTTATGCAGACACAAAAGGATGTTTTCTACTCTGCTGGCATTCATACCAATTCCTCACCAGGTTCTATATCCTCAAGTGAACAAACTCGATAAATGATGTCTTCGGCCTGACATATAAAATATTTCCCACATTTTAATCTGCTACAATACTTCCTGCGAATCTCACTGTGCAGTGGATGATCTGTGTTAGGATTGACTTGCAGATACTCACATGTGCGGCAGATTGTAGTTCTCACTTCCATGGTTGGAAGATCAAGGAGATGACACATTGCTCTGCATGCTGTAGTCTTTGAGCATATCTAAGTAAGTTGCACATGACCTTTTCACAGAGAGTGAAGAGGAGAAGCTGGGGGAATAAAAAGAGAAGATTGCCACTTTGGCTGCTGAAAATAAGGATGTGGCATGTATGGGAAACCACATGTGCTGTGATACCATTTGTCAACTCATCTCATGTCAATTTCTTCTTATTTTGGCTCTAACAGTGGACCAAGGCTTCAGTAGATGAAATGCATCAGTGTATTTTAGTGATTCACTTGGTTCCTTGTGAAATGAATGGCTGCCAACAGTATTCCATTATGAACTGGACCCTGGAACGTGATCTCGTGGTGGACCAAATCAAGTTATTAGAAAAATTCTGGGAGCTTTAAAGAAGAATTGGGGCAATAACTTTGAAAATTTGGAAAATATTGCTGCTGATTGGTCGAAGTTGTAGTGAAATCTATTTGTATGGCAACTTTAGGGCATTAATACAACAAACTATTCAGCAGTGAAAAGATACGGTGTGCCGTATCAACAACAACAACAAAAAAGTTTTCTTACTCTGAACAGTTGACAATCGAGTATACTTAATGTTACGGGTGGTGCAGGGCTTAGAGTGGTCTCAGTAGCCAGCGCTGAGTGCGAGTTAGGTCTGACAGATAACCTTATGGTCCTCTTTGACAAACTTGAACAAAGAACAACATTACTTAGGTGAATTCAATGTACATTTCCATAATCGTGTATATTAATTTGGAATTTTGAAGTTGTTTTTTTTATTACCTCCGAAACTGGCATCCCTCTTTCTTGATTTAACTAATGTTGTTTAATTTACATTATTGATATTTTTTTTTAAAGATTTTCTTACTGTGTAGATTTCATTGCCTTGTTCTGAGATCCCATTTTAAACTACTTGTTTGATTTATAGTTACATTATAGTTCAGTATAAATCCCTTGACATGGATTAATCTAGCACAGCCTGTTAACATTTATTTTGTTTATCAATTTAATTGTTGCTTAACCCTAATGATGTTTGATTGAATTTTTTAACATTTATGTGGTCTTTTTTTTTTTTTTTTTTCCGATAACTGTTAACAGATTTGTGAAAACGATGTAAAAAAGATAAAATAAGTAGAAGATTTGATTTTTTAAATACAATTAACGTTATTGAAACTACATTAAATATGTAATATTGCAGTAGTATGAAATTAATATGTAAAGTATTATATTAGTTGTTATTGACTTGTGGCTTTTCAAATTATGAGAGATTTACAATATCCACTTAAATTTTTATAATAGAGTATATTTGACTCTGAAGGGACTTTGATCTGTCCCAGAACATTGTTGGAGAGTATATTAAAACAAAATAAACATGAACAGTTAATTTGTTGAGATATTAAGAATTTGTGTTAAGTTATTACTTGTGAATCAGACAGCATATTTACAATTGTAGACATTGTAGTTGTTGTAAGCTATCTTATAGTGTCATTGTAAAGCACCTGACACTGTCCATGTTTCAACACATGATTGTGTCTTTGAATCAGGTTGACTTTCTTCAGAAAGCTGAAGCAGCTTCTTCAAAGAGAATTGATGAATTGGAGGCCATTGAAAAAGAACTCAGAGAACAGCTAGAGCTCAAGACAGACTCCACAACTAGCTGTCAACGAGAACTGCATAAAATTCAAGAGCTGAGACACCAGCTCACTTTTCTGGAAACAGACAACAAAGCATTATCAGCCCGGGTTGCAGAACTGGAGGAAAATGAGGAAATATTGAGAGAAAATTGGAGAAGAGTTGCTGATGAGGATTTTAACAGAACACAGTGTCTTGAAGAAAAGGTAATTGCTGTTACCAGAGAGAAGTATAAGTGTGCCATGTTTGTTTTGTATTGTGTATCATTCTAGTCTACCACAGCACTTCAGGAATCAGTCTCTTATTTTTTCTCTGGAAAAGTCCTAAGTATATAATACAGAACAAGCTATTCAATTCGTATTAAGGCTCCCCCTCCCCACTCCTCCCACTTTTCCCAGATATTAATAAGTGTTTTTATTTTGGATGGCAAAGAAAAACATTTTAAAATACCTTTTTATTGTTATTTCATTCTCCAATCTTGTAGATAAATGTTAATTATTCTATTAACACGTCCATTTATATAAATATTGTTTGTGATTTTGCACAAGCTAGCACCTGACACATATACCTATGTATTGTTGTTACTGCATAGACTGTAGATGTTTTTGTACACATTTCCTTCAAAACCATGTTATATGGCATTTTTAGTCATGTCTATCCCACAGCCTTCTGTTTCCTTACTTTTAGTTCCCCGTGGGGGTTCGGGGGTCCTATTATAGGGAAAACAAGAATAGACCCACTGCCTACTCAAAAGCATGTCTGAGGGTCTACTAATTGGGAAAGTTGGCATGCATCTGCCTGAGAGGCAAGGAACGAAACAGTCTGCACATACATCAGTCAGATCTGTCAAATGGATGCACACACAACACTCAGGTTCTGAAACAGGACTGCAGTCCAGAAGTTGACGAACAACCAGATCTTTCGCCAGAGTTTACAGCAGGTGATCGCGAAGAAGAAGATTACTTTCAGTAATTTTTTAACCATTGACAGATGATCATTTATGCTGTGATGTTAGGCTGCCAGCATCTTCTCTCTTAGTCTCCCTCTGCTTCATTTCTTTAGTAACTTTCCTACTGTCGTGGCATACTCCAGTTTTCTTCTTCTTGTGATGTGACCAAGGAATGTAGATTGTCTCCTTCTGATGTGGGAAATCTGTTCTCTTTGTGAATGTATTTCTTTCAAGGCATCTTCATTACTCTTTATCTGTCCATGATGTTTTCATCATTTGACTATGCAGCTTGCACCTAATCTTTAACTAATCTGCTAACTGTCCGTGATGCACTTCATCTTCATTACTCTTTATCTGTCCATGATGTTTTCATCATTTTACTATGCAGCTTGCACCTAATCTTTAACTAATCTGCTAACTGTCCGTGTTGCACTTCAAAATAAGTAAACATTTATTTATTTAATTTCTGCTCTCAGTGCTGTTTAATAGAAACATAATATTTAACATATCCTCTCTAGGTGAAAATGTTGGAATCAGTGAACAGGGATCTGAAGTCCAAGCTGGCAGATGCACAAGAGTACTTTGTTATCAACACCTTACCATCCGAGCACTCGTTGGCTGCAGAGCTGGCCCAGTCACACTCTAGAGCTCCTCGTCGAGCTCAGACATTTGATGATGATGATTATTTCAATGATGATGGGAATAGTGTTGATGGCCAGGATGGAGATGACTCAGACAGTACAGAAGCATCACAAGCAGATACCGAGAAGAAAACCTTGAGGGATAAATTAAAACTGCTTGAAAGGCAGTTGAGTGATGTGGCTGAAGAGAAGAACACAAAAATTGAGTCTCTGCAGGAAAAAATTGTTAGCCTGAAGGTGAGGATAAATTAAATTTTGTAATTATGTTGAACAAGGGGTACATTATTTGTGCTTTTATTTGAATTTCAAGTACTAAGGTTACATGATTTTTTTTATGATAATGTAGTGATAGTGTGACCAATACTAAGATGTTCAACAATTGCTTTTGAGTATGAAGCGGCTGGGAAATAAATGTGAAAACAGAATTACGGAAATCAATAAAAAAAAAGACAGGTGAAGTATTTCAGCCACATTGAAAAAAAAAAGATGTAGCACTTTTTTAAAATTCATACTGGAGGGAAAAGTCAAAGGCAAGAGAGCGAGAAGCAGCGTGAGTGATGCAAGTAGGAGACAGCATCTTGAGTTGGATGAATAACATTTTCAGAGAAAGTATTAACCTTTAATGTGGAGGCAGCACCTGATTGTTTGAGAAATGTACCTTTAAATTAAGAAATATTTTGTTTAAGGTCCTATTGTAAATAGTTATTTGTACATAATAAATAAAAGCAACCTGGGAATGTTAAACTCCTACCTTCCCCCCTCCCTCCTTTTCCAGCAATGGACCAGAAAAAAAAAATGTCCCTGATGAATTTCTTTTGATTTTTTTCTGTCACAGACATTTGTTACCCCAAACTCTTTCTTTCACAGTTGGTAATTTATAGTAATAAACATTTGTGTCCAGAGAAGCTACACTAGTAACATCACTGTGAAACAAAGGGAGTAATTTCACAAACCAGGATTGAATCAATTAGGCCAGCATCTTCTGAGAGAAATAGGTACAAGCAGCTTATCAGTTACTGACCTCTGAATGAATGATGAGATGCTTTATCTAAAATGAGGTAATGTCAGTAAGCTTTTAAGACTCTCCAACTTCAACAAGCTGTGAGGCTTTCAGTAAGCTCTGAGACTTAAATCCTTCAGTTTCAGAAGAGCTGGAGGTGAGCTGGACTCAAATTCCTTCCAGAGTAACTGTGAGGCCTTCAGTAAGCTGTGAGACTCAAATCCTTAAGTAGTCTGTAAACCCAAAGTTGTGATACTGTGGAGGCCTTCAGAGCTCTGAAACTTTAGTAGGTAAGACCCAGACTGTGAAATCCTTCAGTAAGCTATGAACTCAAATCCTTAAGTAGTAAACCCAAAAATACTGTTCATTCAGAGCTCTGACTCTTAGTAGTCTGTAAGACCCAGAGCTGTGAAACTGTGGAGGCCTTCAGTAAGCTGTGAGACTCAAATCCTTCAGTAGTCTGTAAGACCCAGAGCTGTGAAACTGTGGGACACAAATCCTTCAGTAAGCTATGAAACTATGAGACACAAAATACTTTTCAAATCAAACCAAACCAGCAAACTACTTTATATGTCTTGCAAAGTAATTTACTGGGGGAAAAAGCTGTCATTACTTCCAGTATTTATTGCTTTTTAGTGCAGTGTAGGATGGGTTTTGAGGATGCAAGACTTCATGGCTAGTGCAGTCACCATAGGTTGTGCAGGTTAGGATTTTATTTTTGCTCCTGACAGAAGAAAATCCATCACCTTACTGAGAGTTCAGACCTGTTTAAGGTTTCATTTACAATTGAGATATATTATACATTGTAACATAAACTAAGGTTAGCATTCTTGAAAACTGGCAGACTTCTTGGGTAAACAGTATTTATGTCTTTACAGGAGAATGAGATTAAGCTCAGTGAAACTATAGCAGAACTAGAGATGATAGAGAGAGAACTGAGGGCAAAACTTGCATTGTATGAAAGCTCAGAGATCACTGTAGAGAAGATGCTGAAATACCAGAGCAGAATTGAGGAATTAAGAACATCTCAAGTAAGTTGTCCTGAATTGTTTGTTAACTGAATTAATTCTCACATCTCACTTAAAGATTTGATGACACATGAGATTTCTAAAGAATCTGATCCTGAAATGCAAACCTACAGAGCAAATCTAGATACCCTGTTCAGCCTCAAAAGAAGTTATATATCATGTGTTTGGCCGCAACCAGCCTGGTTTAGTGGTTTCACCTGCAGTTTTGAGTGTCTAAGGATATGGCTCTAATCTGCAATTTTGACAGACACATTCTATGAGAGAAATTGCCAGCTTCAATAAGTGAGACATGACATTTAAATACACAGAGAAATCTAGACACAGTATAATACCTTCTACTCCCTGTGTTCATTCTGGGGCCCTGAGTCAGCTAATTAGGGATGTTTCCTTTAAGTCAAAGGGCATCTGCCTGAAAAGTGAGTAACCATTTGCCTGGCTGCAAGTAAGCCAGATCTGTAAAATGGATTTGGACTCAAAAACCCATGATCTGAAACAAGACTTAAAGTCCAGAAGTGGATGAACAATCAGAATACAAATTGTAAACTGTATATTTTTCAGTTTTTTAGACATAGCTATTTAGTTTGTTTTTGTAGCATTTATTCACAATTTTGTCATCTGTCAGGAATCTCTGCTGGACCAGATAGAGAGCATGGAGAATCAGGGGATGACCTTGCAGGAAAAAATGCAAGAAATGGAGAGAACCTTACGCGGGAAGATTGTAACCTTAGAGGCAAGACAATTTGTCAAAACTGTATAGACTTTTTAACTACTTTGTTGTATTTAAATAACAGCAATCTTTTTTTAAACAGGTTGAGGAATTGTGTGACTGCATATTAATAGAAGAACAATAAACAGTCTGAGATACACAGATGACACAGTGCTACTAGCAGAAAGGTAGCAGGGACTAGTTGATTGTCAACAGATGGAGTGCAGAGTATGGTGTAGACAAAAACTGGTAATTAACAATGGAAAAGAGCAGCCAACAATGAACATCACAGTAAACAGAGAGCTATTAAAACAAGTAACAAGTTTTTCCTATCTAGGACACTTGGTAGCAGATGATGGAAGAAGAGAAACAGAAATCAAAAAGAGAATAGGAATTGCTAAAACTGTCTTCAATAAGATGCGCAAGTTACTGACAACTAGAGAGATAAACAACTCACTAAAAATGAGAATTGTCAAATGTTATGTATGCTCAGTCCTGCTATATGGTGCAAAAATGTGGGCAATGAACAAGCCACTAGAGAATGGAATTGAGTATCTGGAGATGTGGGTATACAGAAGAATAGGTTGTATTTCATGGAAACAAAAGCAGTCCAATACAGAGGTTCTGGAAAGGCTACACAAAGAGAATTACTGAAATATATAAAAAAAAAGAGGCATTTGAAATGCTTTGGCCACTTTAAAAGACTTAACACATTTTTAAAAAACCATACTAAAGGGAAATGTTGAAGGCAAGAGAGCAAGAGGTAGGCAATGATACAAGTGGGAGGACAACATCAAGAGATGGATGGGAAGCAGTGTGAGATGGTGTATAACCAGGACAAGAGACAGATTGTGTTGGAGATCTCTTGCAGCCAACCATCACTGTGGAGATGACATCTGTTTTATCGAATCTTTGGATTGTTAAAAAAACATGGCAGTTGTCAACTCAAAGAATATTTCAGTTGAAGGATAATCACTATCAAAGTAAAGGACCCTTTCCTACACCTTCAGGCTTATTGGGAATATAGGGCTAGACCTATATTTTTATAGACTAATGGGCAATTCGTGGGTGATGTGGTAAGTATTTGCCAGCCACCTTGACTTTCCAGGATTTGACCTGGTACTCATTTAAGGATGGATCCACCTGGGTGCCAAGGTTATGTTGTTAAAGATCCCGGCTCCATCAGGAACCTGAACCCACAATCCTTGGATCTGCAGATGAGTGTCTTGCCGCTGCGCTATGTGCTCATAGTGGAACCATGTTGTACATATACTTTTTTAACCTCCTTTAGAGAAAACTTTTGATGACTATGACTATCAGAATCAGCTCAGAAATCAAGATAAGACAGAATACCTGATAATAACTAGACAGGGAAAGGATATAAACTTCGGCCACACACAACTCGATAATATGAAAATCAAACGAACTAAACATATAAGTACTTGGGTGCAAACTTCAACTGCTGCAACATGCTGAGAGAAGAAATACAATCTAGAATACAATCTGAAAATAGTCTGTCTCGCAACACTAAGATGAAAATATATAAAAAGTTGATAGACCAGTCGTTTTATATGGCTCTGAAACTTATAGCATAACTAAAAGACATGAAACCTTATTACAGGTTTTCAAAAACAGTCTTACGACGAATCTTTTGACCAATCAAAGATACAAACAGCGGTGAATGGAGAGTGAGAAGCAAAAACAAAATTCATAATCTGTTTAAATCACCACTGATCACTGGCATCATCAACTAATAGACTGAAATGGTTGGGACATATTGAAAGAATGTGAGATGACAGAAGTAAAAAACTGTATACACAAGGGAGATGAATGGTCGTAGACCTCGAGGCAGACGAAGAAGACGATGGAGAGATAATGTCCAGACAGACCTGCAAACACTTGGTGTCACCAGCTGGAAAGAGAAGGCCAACCAGAGAGATGAATCGAGGTGAGTGATATCTGCAGCAATGAACCTCAAGGGCTTGGAATGCTGAAGAAGAAGAGGAAGATGACTGTCAGTTTGAAAGATAAGTGTACTGAATAATAAGTTGAACTATATTTATTAGCCTTGGAATGATAATGTTTACTTTGAACAGGGAATGGATGTGCCCAGAGTGCCATGAGGATAACACTAACAATAAAATACAATTCAGTTGTGTTTAATTCAGACTTAATTTACTAGAGCAACTATTGAATAGATTGTGGCCTCACCACATGAGATTCCTAAAGAGGTCGCTTCACACAGCCATTATAGTGATGGCAACATGCCCCAGTATAATGGTACACTGTGAGCAGATGCTTTTTTGCATTAGGAATTTTAAAAAATATATTTCTTCATACTGCACAGTATTAAGCTGTAGGGAATCTTTTTGAGTTTTTCATATATCTTTCATTTAAACATAATCATTTATATGTAGACGGAGATTAAATTAAGACCCCTGTATAAAACATCGTCAGTGTTGGCATTATGATATTTTGAATGTGTTTATATATATATATATATATATATATATATATATATATATATATATATATATATATATTATATATATATATATATATTTTTATATATGCTTTCTCCTGCAGGTTGAAATGAAAGGCTTTAAGCAAAAGGAGCTGAAAGATGCAGCAAGAATCAGAGAGCTAGAGAAACAAGAGAAAGAACTGTCAGAGAAAGTTGCTAAGCAAGCAGAGAAGGAAAATGGCCTGTATGTGAAGATATCTTCCCTGATGGATGAAAACAAAAAGACAAAAGAAGAATTGAATGCAGTCAAATCAGCTACACTGGAAAAAGAGGATAAGGTAACTTTGTCATTGTATGTAGTCTTGTAGTATCTTCTAAAACAGTTGAGCCTGTAATAAGGGACTTATGAAAGAGCTGTTCTAATCAAATAGAAGCAAGAAGCAGCAACATTCCAGATATGGGGAAGATGACATATAAATATCAGAACATGACTTACTCTTAAAGGATAACACAGTTATTGATATAAAAATAAATCCACTAGGAAGTACTCTAGTGGCTAGGCACTCTCCTGCCCGCCAGAAAGTGTAAGGTTCAAATCCACATTTAGAAAATTCAGCTCAGAAGAAAATGAGTACCGGGCAGTGTTGTGGGATGTAAAGGTGGTCGGCGTGATGTTGACCACATTAGGCACCAAGTACTGACTGGTCTTTAAAATTATGGGCTAGCATCATATGCCTGATGTGCCAGTGGTGTTATAAAAAAAGGCCCTTTACTTAATTTGCTATAAGTTTACTTATTTCATAATACCTCTGCAAGATTTAGTTATCAAATGTGAATTTAGGTAGGAACAAATATTTATGGGCCTTATAAATCTGCAGCTGGGATTAAAGTATTCATCCCATTTTATATCTGCTAATGGAGACAGAATTACAAAGGTCAGATTTTTAAGAGCATGCATCTTTCCCATTGCAACATACGCCTGTGAGACCTGGACACTTACTTAAATGCATTTGAATATAAATGTTACAGACAGGTTCTAAGAATATCTTGGGTAAAGAAAAGAACAAATGCATCCATACTTCAAGAGCTGAATATTAGGGTTGCTAGTAAAGACAATAAAACAAAGAAAATTGAAATATTTTGGTCACTTGAAACGTCATGTAAGTCTAGAGAGAACAATAATGGAGGGGTATATGCCTGGGAAGAGAGGAAGAGGAAGGCCAAGGAGAAGATGGGTGCAGGATGTGGCAGATGATCTCCAGATGGGTGTATCAGACGCAGGACATCTTGCTCAGGATAGGAAGGTTTTCCGGAGGGTTGTTATGGGCAGCGAGGTTCCGCGAGGGACATGCTACTGAATGAATGAATGGAGACAGAAAACATGAGTTTGCCCAGCATGCAGAGGCATGTGTTTTATTAACAAATAACAGTTTGTAAAGAGGATTGTAGCATATGTTACAGGATGGTATATTTGGAAACAGTCAGCATCTGTAGCTTAAGGATTGAAAAGGCAGTTTACTAGTTATTCATGATTCATAGCCATAAAATTAATGTGATTCTGTGTACCATGCAAGCCATTTATTTTCCTTTTTGTGTGTAGATAGGGGCATATTACACAGTTTTTTTTTAAATTTTATTTGATAAAATACAGTTTGCTAACCTGTTCTGTTTTTATTTCTGTGATTCATCTATTCATAGATATCCATATAGATAAAGACTATACAATTTGTGAACTTGCTCCAGAGTAATATAATTGTTTCTATCTGCTTACTGAGGCCATCTTTTCACTGTCTAAAGTCATTGTGTCATTTATGACCGCCAGCTGCAATTCTTAATATATTTTATGTAGATCTTATTAAATGCTCTAATGTCCACGGATAAAACTGGCTGTCACCCAAAAATAACAATAAATGATAAATAAATTGAAAATGTCACAAACTTTGAATATCTAGGCTCTATATTAAACGGAAGCTCGTGGGTTTGCTCCCTGGCGGAGCCGGACTATTTAAAAAAATGACCTTGGCTCCCAGGTCAACCCAGCCTTGAGTGGGTACCGGGTGCAGTCCCGGGAAGTAAAGGCAGCCGGCGTGATGCTGACCACATCACCCATCTTGTGCTGATTGGTCTATAAAAATATAGGTCTAGCCCTATATGCCCTATACGCCTAAAGGCGTGGAAAAGGGTCCTTTACTTTTACTTTTACTATAATAAACAACAATGAGAGCATGCATCTTCCCTGTGGCTACATACGGATGTAAGTCGTGGACTATCTTTCAGGCCTTAAGAAAGAGAATAGGGGCTTTTGAGCTGAAATGCTATAAAAAGATTCTCAGAATATCTTGGACAAAGAAGATGAGAAATATTTACATCTTAAAAGATCTGAACATCAAGGAAGATTGGCTAATAAAAGCATCCTTTTTAGAAAGCTAAAATATTTTGGTCATATCAAGCGCCACGACGGATTGGAAAAAAATTATAGCAGAAGGCATGGTACCAGGAAGGAGGGGCAGGGGCCGACCGACACGAAGATGGGCACAGGATTTAAGTGACTCCTTGAGTGTGAAAGTCCATAAGGCGGGAGAACTGGCGAGAGACCCAGTTTTTTTCAGGCAGACTGGGATGAGAGCGACGTTCTGCAAAGGACCCTAAATGATGATGATGATATTATATGCTCTGTGTATAATGCGAAATAAATCAGAGGGCAGTAAACATTCTTATTTGCTGCAATGCTTTTTGCAATGAACTGTTTGCTTTTCAAATTAGCACTGTTCTTTTATATCATCATCATCATCCTCATGTGCCCTGCTAACTGGCATAGGCGCTCTCACATCTCCACAGATCACGATCCCTGGTTGCCTGGAACAGCTCTCTTGATGATATTCCTTCATGCCATTTTTTTCAGCCCATCCATCATCATCTCTCTTGGTCTGCCACTACCCCTTTTTCCACTGATCTTTCCAGTTGTCGTGATGTACTCCAGCGTCTCTCTTCTCATTACGTGGCCAAAGAACAGTGTGTCTCTTTCTTATTGTTACATATAGAGATCTACTTTCATTAGCCTCTTTCAAGTAATCGTTCTTAATTACTCTGACTGTCCAAGGTATTCATAAAATTCGTCTCAGAAACCACATCTCTGTTGCTTCCAAATTCTTGTTCATTTGTTCACTGACATTCCAAGATTCACTGCCATACAGCAGAACAGGTTCTAAGTAACATTTTAGCACTGTCTTTCTGACATTAAATGAGAGCGATTTATTGCATAAGATATTTTTCATTTTAATGCAGCTTTTGCTTGACCTATTCTGCTTTTAATCTCTGTCACACATTTTCCATCTAATGATATGACTGTTCCCAGATGTTTGAATTTATTGACTTGGTTAAGTCTTTTTCCTTCAATTGAGATATCACAATGTGGAGTTATCTTCTTCTTTGATATACTTCTTTGATATAACCATTACTTCTGTTTTCTTAATATTAAATGAAAGTCCTTTCTTAGCACTCTCCACCACAATATCCAGCAGTTGTTGAAATCAGTTGCATTTTCAGCTTTCAAAACTATATCATCTGCATAACTCAAATTTATATACTTTTATATACATTCAACCTTTTCCTTGTTTGCTTAAATGGTATGTTGCATCTACTTAATGGCATAACTTTTCCCTCTTTTGGCAGGTGCGCAAGGCAAATCTGATGGAGGTTCGATATATGGAAAAAGAGATGGAAAGCGGAAAAAAGATTTCATCACTTAGCACAAAGTTACGTCACAAAGAAGAGGAACTACGTCAAAAAGAAGCTGCTCATCAGGAAGAAGTGGCAGTTTTACAGAAGGAGCTTTCAAATAGAAATGCAGAAGAATCTCAGCAATGTGCAGCATTAGAAAAATCGTTTGCTCAGAAGGAGAAAGATCTGCAAGCTACTATTGCTTCTTTAGGTGAAGATTTGAAAGCTGTGATTGATGAAAGGGATGAATGTCTCCGTCAGATACAAGAATTAACAGACAGAAACACAGATCTGAAGGATAAAGATGGTGAATATGGCAAGGAGTTGGACATTCTCAGATGGGAAGTTGCATCTATCAAAATTTCTGAACAGGAATATGAGGAGAAAATCAGACATTTGCAAGCAAATCTTGAAGCAGAGAAAAAGAAAAGTGAAGAAGCAGAAAACAAAGTGATCTCTTTAGAGAAAGAGTTGGCAAGAGAGAAGAAAAATGTGAAAATCATCGAGGATAAGATTATAAATGTGAAAAGTGATATTGGTGAGAAAATGAAAAACATTGAGTTGAGTTTTGTGGAGAAGGAGAGTGAGTATGAAAAACAAAAGCTTTCATTGCAGGAAGAGTTGAGACTGAAAGATGAGAAAGTAAGAGAATTGGAGAAAGAGTTGCAAATGAAACAACAGTATATAAGTCAACTTGAGGCAGAGTGTGATGAACTCAAATCAAAGGCAGCATTTAATGACAGTGAGACAATGGAGAAAATTGCAGACTTTGGGAAAATGTTGGTGGAAAAGAATGAAAGCATTCAAGAACTGCAGAATTGTCTAATTGACAAGGAAAGTGGCTACAAGGAACAAATGCATTTTTGGGAAACTGAATGTACTGCCCTGAAAGAAGAAATTTCAGAAAAAAATAAAGTGATTGAGGAACTCAAGCAGAGGTGTCAGTTGAAAGAAAATGAACTCTCATCTTTAACAACAGATCAAACAGCAGTTGAAAATGATCTGAAAACAAGACTGTCATTTTTAAATACTCAATTGTTACATGAAACAGCCTCAAGGGAATCTATTCAGTCTTCTTTAGAGCAAGCTTTAATTCGAGAAGAGATGTTATCTTCTGAAATAGAAGAACTGAAAAAGGAAACAGAACAGCTCAGACGACAATTGTTAGAAAAAATCTCAGAACTGGAAAACATAAATAATGAAAATTGTAAACTTGCTCTTGAATTAAACAACATCCAAGACATGTCAAAACAAGCTGACTACACATTTCAAATTCAGAAAGCTGAGCAGGACAAATCAGCAGAGAAACTAAGACAGGAACTTGACATTGCATTGAAAACAATTCAACAGTTACAGCTGGAAATGTCTCAGAAAGACACTTTAATTGAAAACTTTCACATGGATCAAGAAAAGTTTCAGAAAGAGAAACAAGAACAGATTGAATTACTAATGGAAGAAAAGCAAACCCTGTTTCAGGAACATATGCAAAAAAGTGAATTTTTAGTGCAGAAGAGTGAACGTGAAAGTCAAAATAAAGAAGAACTTGTGAGACTGGCAAAAGAGTTGGAGGAAAAGAATGTTTTGTTAGAAAAACAGATTTCAGGGAGAAATGAAATGGATGCTCAGATTCAGTCTTTGCACTCTCAGATTCAAATCTTGAAAGACAAAGTGGAAACTTTGTCCCAGAAACTTGTTTTGAAGACTTCAGAAGCTGTAGGCTACCAAGAGGAGATACACAAATTGCAAGAAGAAAGAGATAAAAAATCTTCAGAAGTTGAACTCCTAGAAAAACAAATTGCAGAACAGCGTCAGGAGATTGAAAAGCGATGCTATGAACAAAAAGACAGTGAGACTCTGATCTCTTCGAAGCAGCAAGAACTTGAACAAGCCAAGACAGAACTTCAGAAATGTTTGCAAGATATTGAGGAATACAAGAATACAGTTCAGCTGAAAGAGAATGAATTCACACAGCAAGATCAGATGTGTAGACAAATGTCTGTAAGTCTGGAAGAGCTGAATGTACAGTACAAAAAGCAGAATTCAGAGTACAAGCAATTGGAATCCAAAGTGACCAATGCAGAACTCAGACTTTTAGATGCTGAGAACAGGTACAGACAGCTGGAAGCAAAGTGTGCTAGCTTAGAATGCAGCTTCAGGAAAGTTTTGCACAAACACAGCATGCAGAAAAAGTGATCCGAATGAAAGAAGAAGAATGTCAACAGCTAGAGGTAAAGCTTACTTCCTTCAGTAAAGACTCTGAGGCAACTTCCTTACAAGTTCAAGAAACAGAAAAAATATTTTTAATAAAACAAAAAGAATTCAAGCAGTTGGAATCTGAATGGGAAAAAGTAGTGAAAGAGCATGACGAGTTGAAAGCTGTTATGGCTGAGAAAGAGAAAGTGCTTGGGGAAATTTTTGGTCGGTTTTCCTCTCTTCAGTTACAGCATGAGAAACTGAAATCTGAATCATCTGCCTTACATGGACAGTTTCTGACACAGCTTACAGATTCTGAGGATGAGGTCAAAGCTCTTAAACAAAAACTTTCACATTCTGAAGAGGTGTTGGGAGAGACTCAGAATCAACTAACACTGTCAGAAAAGATTAACACTGACCTCAAGGATCAACTGCTCAAGACTGAAGAGAATCTTAAATTGGCTCAAGAAAATTGTGGCACTTTTAAGGACAAGTTATGTTCAGCAGAAAAACTGCTTTCAGAAACAGATCAAAGTATTACTGAATTAAGTTCAAAGATTTCAACTCTGGAAAATACTCTTAGGGAAAAGGAGTCATTTTGCAGAGACTCCGAAAGTGACTTTAGCTCCTTGAAGCAGAAGTATTCAGATGTTGAGAATGAATGCATAAATCTCAGATCTCAGTTAAATTATTATCAGCAAATGACTGACAACTCACAAATTGTAAGTAACAAAAATGAGGAAAAACTGCAGGAAATATCTTTAGCATTAGAAGAGACCAGAACCAAACTAACCAGTGTTGAGAACAAATTATCAGAGAGTGATGCTTCATGCAGAAATCTCTTGTCACAGTTGGAAAACTCCCAAAAATGTTTGAATTCCAGTCAGGAGGAAGCTAAACTGTATAAAGACCAAGTGACTTCCCTAGGTGAGAAACTTAAACAGATAGTGGAAGAAAATAAACACCTTGTGCTTGAGAACGAAAGATTGCATCAGGAACAAGCAGACATGGAGACACTTTATAAAAATCATATGTCAGAACTAGAAGCTGCCAAAGAGCAAACTAAATTCTTACAGCTAGAACTGAAACAAGCTGTCGCTTCATATGAAAATGTGTCTGCTAATCTTGTTCAATGTGAACAGAAACTGACAAGCACATTGGCTGATATGGAAATCCTTCATAAAAATATGGACTCAGTAGTTTTACAAAATGAGGCAAAGTGTTCCCAGCTAGAAAGCTTATGTCAGACGCTGCAAGCAGAAGTGAATTTTAAATTGCATACCATTGAAGCGTTGAAAACTTCAGAAGCAGAATTGAGATCATCTGTTTCAAATTTTCAACAAGAAAATGCCTCACTAAAGGCAGAACTTAACACTGTTACTGGTAAAGTGCAGACTGATGAATCATTCTTATCAGAACTCATAGAAACAAACCAAAATATTTCAGGGAAATTATATCAGGCAGAGGCTAAATTGAATGACAGTGATAAGAAAATACAGCTATTGGAACAGAATGTTATCAATATCACTTTAGAGAAAGGTGATTTTGTCAGTCAGATTGAGCATCTGAAAGATAAGAATAGAGAGCTTGAAGCTATTAACACAGCACTGCAAGAAGAGCTCAGTAATGCAGCTGGGCAATTGAAAAACATAAGAAGTGATTTCGATAAACAGCAAACCACATTTGAAAGTCATGTAAGTGAACTGTTAAAGAGCAATGAAGAAACTGAAAGAGCACTGAAAGAAACTCGAGCTGAACTTGTTGAAAAGTGTAACTGTATTGTTAAAATGGAGACAGAAAGAGCAGACTTGAAAAATCTCCTATGTGAAATTGATTGTCTGAAGTCTGAAGTTTCTGAATTAGAAAAAGACAAAACTGACTTACTACAACAGTTAACAGAACAAGGAAGCAGGTCTGAAAACACTGACATTGTTGATGAATCTGAAATATTTGTTTCATTGAATACAGGGCTTCATGCAGAACCCACATCTCAGGTTAATTATAATGATTCCACTAAACTCAGGAACACATTTTCAAGTAATGAGGACCATTGTGGTGAAAATGGTGTGGACATTGAAAAACTGATGGGAGAAATCGAAGATTACAAAAGAAAGGACAGTGAAAGTGAGGAGAAATTGCTAAGTTTAGAAAGATTGTTGAAAGAGATGAGAGAGAAAGAAGCCAAAATGTCTGAGAGAATGTGTGAATTAGAAGGGAGAGAGAAAGAATTGTTGGAGCAAATATCAGATATAGAAGCCACGGTCATTGTACCATTAGAGACAGAGAATCAAGAACTCAAAGATGAAGTAAATGTAGTCAAGCAGGAGCGTGATGATGCTCAGTCTAGAATCAGCAAATGGGGTGATGAGGAAGAAGATCACCAGGATATAGAAACAGTTCACAAGTGCCTAGAGGATGCTCTCATCACTAGGGATGAATTAGAGAAAAAGATTGAGATTTTAAGTACAGATATTGCCAGATTTGAACAAGAGAAAGAAATTTTCATGAAGAAGATTGTAGATTTAGAAACAAATGAATCTGAATACAAAGACAAGATTGAGGCTTTGGAAGATGAAGTTGAACGACTGCATGGTTTGGAAAAGACTACATCTCTAGTGGAAGAGACAGAAGCCTGTCTCATTGACAGGGTGTTGGACTTAGAAGAGAAAGAGCAGCAACTTTTAGCTGAGTTGGCAGATCTGAAAAACAAGACAGTGACCAAAGCTAGTGATCAGGTTGATGGACAGATTTCTTATGAAAGTTTATCAGAGAGATTGAAATACTTAGAGCAAAAGAATGCAGTGCTACAAGATGCAGAAGGTCGATACATGGACAAAATTGTGGAATTAGAAGAAATTCAGCAGAAACTGCAGTCAGAAATACAGAGATTGCGTTCATCTTCAAGTGCCTCTACCAACAGTGCTTCTGAGGAATCTGCTAAAGTTAGCAAAGATTCTTCTCTACTTCTGATGCAGAATGCTTCCATAAGCAGCAGTTCTACCCCTTTTGTTAACGATTCACCCAGTTATTCTGTGTTAGTATCAACGGATACGTCAGATCTGACTCTCACTTCTGAGCAAGCTGTTAACAACAGTGGTGTATCTTCTTACGTAAATGAGCTTGAAATTGAGATCAAGAAATTGACTGCTACTTGTACAGATCAGACTGAGAAGCTCAAATATTTAGAAGAAAAATGTGAACTGCTGCGTGATTCAGAAGCCAAGTTGATGGAAACGCTGTTAGAAAATGAGAATGCTGCAAACGTGAAGCTTAGTTCTTGTGATAATGAAAGGGATTTTCATCAAAAACTGGAAACACTAATGGAAGAAAATGAATTTTTAGCTGAAAATGTGGAAAATTACAAGCAACTGTATAAGGAGGAGAAAGAGAAGAATAATGATCTACATGATCGACTCTTAGAGAATTCCTCTGTTATTCAAGAACTGCATGACACAAAAGATGAACTGAAAGCAACCCAGAAGATGGTTGAGGAAATACAGTCTGAGTATGAGGAGCAGCTTTCTGAAAGAGAGGAGCTTGAGGCCAAGCTTGGTAACCTTCTTGCCCAGAGTCAGCAGAGAGTCAGTGATCTTCAGATTCAGCTTATTGCCCTGCAGCAGCATGAAGAAGAGCTGGAAAGACTCAGTGCTGTAGTTCAGAATGGTAGCAGCCCACAAGATATTGCTAAATTAATAGAGCATGAAAAGACTGAAGCTTTGCAAAAATTGGAAGCAGAGCTGAAATCTTACAATCTTCAGCGTGAACAAGAGCTTCAGAAGCAAATACAGATTCTGCAGCAGCAACTGCAAAGCCTACAGGCAGATAGTGAGCAACTAGAAGCAGAGCATAAGACTCAGCTAGAGGATGTTCAGCATAGCAGATTAGAACTACAGCAACACTTGAACAGTCTTAAAACCAGTGAAGTCAGTCTTCAGTCAGAAGTCACATGTTTAATGCAGCGGGAACATGATTTGCTGAATCAGGTTGATAGATTGGAGAAGCAGCTGGAGGAGATGAAAGATAAAGCAGCAGTAACTGGTGAAGTCCCAGAAGAGGAGTCCTTCCAGTCAGACTCAGGAATGTCAGCAGATGACCAGCGAACAAGGTAACATCTTACAGCTATTACAGTTTTATATTTTATTTTCTCTTTTTGTTGGCCTGTTCCATAAGTTACTTCACAGTCAAAGTTTTTAAATAACTGCACACTGCTTCGTGAGAGTTTTGTAATTTGGAGCGCATTACAAATAATCAGTCAGTGTGGAGGGACTTCGGAACACCCTATATTATAAGTGAATAACAGTGAAAGGTGGCTGCAATAGATTTCCAACATTTTTTATCTCACTCTAGATGACTTGCTTGTTCTGTTCTTGATAAGTCTTCTTACTTGAATTCTTACATTTCTCTTGTTTGATTGCCTTTAAATTTTGTAAATATTATCTATTATAAAAGGTCTGACAGTTAAGTAATGAGATTAATTCCATCAAAATTAAAATAATTAACAGTTGAAGATATAAACTGTATTTTATTCAAAGTAAGCCCCTTGTGCATTGATACAGCAAGTGGCACGATCTAACAAACACTGGAACGACCTCTGTAGTTCTTCTGTTGTTATGACCCTTAAAGTAGATGTTACGGCCCTTTGGATGTCATCAAAATAGTTTAAAAAGCGTTCTTTCAATCAAAACTTTAATTTTGGGAATAGAAAATAATCACAGGAGGACAATTCTGGGAAATGGGGTGGAAGGCTGAGAACACAAACTTGTTTTTGGGCCAAAAATTGTTGTTTTGATGATGTCTTGTGGGTACTCAACCCGCTGAAGTTTTTGGTCATCAAACAACGGATGGTGTACAAACCGGCAAGTAACTTTTTTTCTTGCCCAAACCTTGCACTAAAATTTTATGAATGGTCTCTCTATTACCACCAGATTCCCCTGCCATCATCTTAACAGTAAAACAATGATCTTTTTGTATCCGTTCTCTGACTTTTGCAATGAGTTCATCATTACGAACAGAAATTTGGCTTCCAGGTCTAGGTGCATTAGTAATCATTTCTACACCACTTTAAAATGGTGAATACCACCTGAAAATTTGTGTACGAGATAAACAGTTATCCCCATAAACTTGTTGAATTAATTTAACTGTTTAAATGTCACTTTTCTGTGTTCAAAAAAAGAATTTAATGTTAGCTTTTTCTCCGTGCTGATTACGTAACAATACATTGCTGACTAGGTCAACAAAATGGCGGCTTGTTTGTTGTCTGCTTTTCGAGCGGTGATAACAAGTTTCCAGATCATAGATGAATGTTGTCTCTTAAGATTCCATGCTTTGTTTCATATATGGCATTTATGTCTTGGCCATAATAAAATCAGTCTGATTACTTTATTGTCGGACCTTGTATATTATCTATTTGTTTAGTGTCAAGAGCCCGGTGCCCTAGCTTAGTTAAACCAGCTGCCTGTCAAACGGGTGACAAACTTCTTGTGGTCCAAGCTCACACTCAGGGGCAGGCTGAGAAGCCACATATTTCCCCAAGCTATGGTATCTTTCATGAAATCAAGGCCGAAGGGTTGCCATATTCATAGTACCGAGCCAAAGGGTTTACAGCTCATGGTTTCTGGATTTTTACAAAAAAGGGTCAGGTCTGTTAATATGACCCTCAAACATTTTGTCATTTAAATATATAACTTTTACCACCTCACTCACTTTGAATACTCATCTTCTCTTTACCTTTATATTTGACTTTTGGTCAAGACATGCCATCTATTCTATGTTAACACATGTTTAGAAGGTTTATCGTTTTGAAGAAATATCATCCTTCTATCTGTCCCCATTTCTGGAGCATCTGTTTTGTCCACACTAAACTGCCTCCTGCTCTGCAATAATTTTACATTTCCAGTGTCTTCTTTAAATGGCACCTATTCTTCTATGTGCCCACATGACTAGAATCTCTTTAGCTTCCAAGATTTGATTTGATTTTGATTCGAGAATTGAGATCACAGTGCTCGTGGCATTCCTATAAGTGCTATCCTTATCTTCAGCAGCCAACACAGAGTTCCAATACCATTGGTGCCAGTAGCAGTCTGATTATATGTCCATCTTGCCTTTCCTCTGAAGGTTGAGTGTTTTCAAGAAACACCATACTCTTCTGAATATTCACGTGTCTAGAATCTTTATATTCACATGTCCAGAATCTCTTTATTCACTAGTCTAGAATCTCTATATTCACATGTCTAGAATCTCTATATTCACCTGTCTAAAATCTCTATATTCATGTGTCTAGAATCTTTATATTCACCTGTCTAGAATCTCTATATTTACATGTCTAGAATCTCTATATTCACCTGTCTAGAATCTCTATATTCACCTGTCTAAAATCTCTATATTCATGTATCTAGAATCTCTATATTTACATGTCTAGAATCTCTATATTCACCTGTCTAGAATCTCTATATTCACCTGTCTAAAATCTCTATATTCACGTGTCTAGAATCTCTATATTCACCTGTCTAGAATCTCTGTATTCACCTGTCTAGAATCTCTGTATTCAAATGTCTAGATTCTCTATATTCACGTGTTTAAAATATGTTCACATGCCTGGAATTTCCATAGTCGTGTCTAAAATCTCTATATTCACATGTCTGGAATCTATATATTCACATGTCTAGAATCTCTATTTCACTACTATTTTCAAAAGGTCTCAAATTGGGCACGCAGGCCGGTCTTACAGTCGGCCCTTTCAAACACCTATCTTTTACACAACAGTTTTATCAATAAAGCATGTTAGATTTAAATAATAATTTGCATATTATGAATATCAAGAAAAAACACAATAGCATCGGTGATCATTTCATGCACACACTCGTGTGTGCACACACATTCACACGCTCACTTACACACACATGCATACACACCCACATACATACACACACACACCGGCATACATACACGCATACATACATATTACATATGCACACATATGCCACAGACAGATACATACATACGCACATACACGTCCATCACAAGTGATGAGGACCACTCTTTCTTTCATCCGTCATGAAACTGCAGTTGAATGTTTTTGGGTGACTTATAAGTCCAATATGTGCCCGGAAGAATCTAAGACAATAAAGGCAGGCCACAGTGTCTGTAGACAAATGGCCTGTTTGACGGTTCTTTCTGACCTGTCTTCGCTGTTCAGCTGCCCTTGTTCTAGTGCCTCACAGATCGCCTCACCATTTCAGATATATGTGCGCCATGAAGTCTGGTCATGTGCTGCAGCCTTCCATTACACACACACACATACACGTTTGCACATACACACACACACGCGAACAGAAATACCCAGACACACACTCATATACAGACACACATCAACACATGCAGACACACACAGACACACATGCAAAAACATACACAGCAGACACACACAGCGAGATACAAACAGAGAGACACACGCCTGGGCTTGCGAGGCAAAGAGCGTAAACAAGCACTAAAACAACAGGGTGAAGTGGCTAAAAATGCATTGTGCTGGCTGTGGACACAGCGGAATGTCGTGGGGGATGGGCCTCGGTAGACTGGCCAGAGCCCTTAGTAGAAAAGAACTCCACATCCCTAAAAACCAGTGTGTCAGATTAACTTCTGCCAGTGTCTCTCTGCCAATTACCAAAGTCTATATCGTCTGTACTATGAACAAACCGTTCACTTGTCACTGGTGGTGAAGGTAGGTGGCTAATTTGCTACCGCAGCGACAATATATAACACCAAGCTTCACAATACCTGTTGTAAAGCCACCATTTTGGCTTGTCAGAACGTCCGTTTAGCGCAGCAGGAGATATATATGGCCTAGGAGTGATGACCCAGGTCAGCCCACTCTCTGAAATTGTTAAGGAGGATAATAATTTGTGCTCTTTGCGGCGCCCTCGGCAGGCGACCAGCCCTTCTGCAGAGAGAGACCAAACCATATAGAATAAAACCCAGTGCAATGAAGTCAATTCTCTTGACTCCAACCTGGAACCTTTATCATTCCGACCCATTCGAAGCAGTTTATTACTACAACTAAAATCCATATATAGAAGGTTAAAGAATGTCCATGTCATCTTTGAAGAAGTTTCTTCAAAAGATACAATTGATAATCGGCCTTTAAACACACACACACACACATAATAAATGCACCATTTTAATGACACGGTTTTGTAGGTTATCTAAATATGTACCCAGTCCTTGAAAGAAAGAAAATATGGGCTATTGAGCTGAAATGCTATAGAAAGATTCTCAGAATACCATGGAAAAAGAAGAAACGAAATTTTAAAAGATCTGAACCTCAAGGAAGATTGGCTAATAAACAGCATATTGTCTCTGAAGCTGAACTATTTTGGACATGTCAAGCGCCATAGCGGAGTGGAAAAAAAAAATTCTAGCAGAAGGCATGGTAACAGGAAGGAGGGGCAGGGGCCAATCAACACGAAGATGGTTACAGAATATAGGAGACTTGAATTTGAAGGTACATGACGCGGGAGAGCTGGCGAGTAATCGAGATTCTTCCAGGCACATACGATGAGAGCAACGTTCTGCAAAGGTCCTGGTACATGATGGTGAAATATTGATAGTTTAATTTCTATCTTAATCACAAACCACGAAGCCATATTTGAGCTGTTTGGTACCGAAAGAATTAAAGAAAATACTGTGAGGGTTCTTAACTTGTAAATGCCCGTATTGAACTGCGGTAACGTGGTAGCTAGACACATGCCTGTTGGTGAGTTCTTAGGTTTCATTTCTCGTCATGTTTTTTTTTTAAATAAATAACCTGGTTTTTAGATCGACCTAATAAAAAAATAGGTCTCAGGTAATGCCACGTGAAGTAACTGCTACCGGCGTGATGTTTACAGAATTAAGTGCCGATTAATGTAAATAGTTAGGGTCTAGAACCATATGCCCCAGGCGCAAATACATTGATAAGGGTCCTTTGTTTTTGTTTAATTTCGTACAGTTATCGATACAGCGACTGTGTGCCTCTACGAGACTTCCAAGCGCGTTAAGCCTTGTTGTCACTTGCGAACTAACCATGGAACGGCCCGGCAATCTGTGATCTGTCACTGTTGGTTTCGGTCGCTCTCCGCTTGGCATTGACTAACTCTAGAAATTAGCCTGGGATAAGAGATCGATTCCGGTATGAATAGAAGTCCTAATTTCGGTGCCGTAAGAAGTGATATGTTGACTTACGGTGAATGCGACATTTGAAAATGATCAAGTGGGATATGTGACTGACAGAATGTGCTGTGCATATAAGTCGTGTTTACTCATCATTTCTGAAGCTTGCTTTCTGTAGTAAGTAGCGTGTACCCGCTTTCTGTTTGTAAAGGTTTTCCGTATAGTGGTTATACATAAGTGGTTATAGTTGTGGTCAGTTGTGTCGCTAAGGGCATACCTTTCTCTCCTATATCATAGACAGTCTGTCAGACGACACTCAAACTCCGCTGCCTAGCGTTGAATCAGGTATCATATTTATGTTATTCTCCATGACTAAATCACTAAGCCGTTTGTCTGCCGCCCTGATAGTCGTTTATTCGAGAGAAACCGAATCCAGGTCGGGAGAGTCTTTACACCGGGTTATATCCCATATGGCTCATATCTTCGTCTTATTTTCTGTCACCCAAGTGGCGTATTTGCGTTATACCTGGTTACAGCATAGCTGCGATATTTGCGCCTTTCGGCCGACCCATCCACCTCGTCGGGCATTCGTTACACTGGTTGGCCTTAACGGTTAAGTTAAATCGAAAGGTTTTGTATTTTTCCTTCTCTATGGCTTATTACGCAAGTTTTCAAGAGTCATAAAAGCTGTAGTCGCAGATCGTTCGTAATCAAACCGAGCATCTCCATGCAGCAGCAGTGTATATAGCTTCTATAGTCATTATTATTAAAAAAAAATATATATATAGTTAGCATACAGGGAACAAACGGGATCGACCACTAAACTACTACACAAAGCTAACGACTAGCAGTGTGGACAAGTTGGCAGCGGTCAATGTTGTGTTTTCTAACCGCCACTAATTATACAAGGGAGCCGCCGTGGTCTAGCGGCTAGACGCTCGGCTGCGGATTGGAAGGTCGTGGGTTCGGTTCCTAACGAAGGCCGAATTTTTTCTAAAATGACCTTGACTCCTAGGTCGACCGAGCCTCGAGTGGGTACCAGGAACAGTCCTGAAAAGTAAAGGCTTCCGGCGTGATGCTGACTACATTACCCACTGAGTGCTGTTTGGTCTATAAAATATCGGTCTAGCCCTATATACCCAATACGCCTGAAAGACGTGGAAAAGGGTCCTTTTCTTTACTTTACATAACGGGAACGGAATTGGTGTATTTTTTTTATAGTTAGTGGGATGCAAAGGTAACCAAAGAAGTCAATTTTTTCCCCTCAAGATTTTCGCTAGTGCTACGAAGTTCCCTCCCCCCCCCACCCCCCCCCACCCCCCCCCCACCATCTGACCTGATTTGACGCATGTTATCAGTTACCACACGCTGAAGGATATACTGAAGATGGAATCGGAGCGCTTATGGGCGTGTCATATGTGCAGTGAGGATAAACATACGATTAACTAACTAGCTTAACTCAAAACCTGGCAGTTCCTGTTGGCTTTGCTTCATATATATATACATGCAGGTGTGTGTGCGTGCGGGCGGCGTGTGTGTGTGTGTGTGTGTGTGTGTGTCGGGCATTGGGATGTCAAGTGGACTTTTGCAGGACCGACACGGTACTTGAAAAAAAAAAAATTATCAAGAATAACAAAAAGGCACAAAAAAGTGGATAAAAACTGCAAAATAAAAATATCGACAGTCTAGCTTATTTTGCATATGTTAAAAAACTGACAATCCTAAAAAAAAAAAAGTGTATCCACCAGCATGGCCAGACTCGTTTTTGTATATTCTTTTCAGTTATCGGGCTTTAGTGCTAACCCTATTGTTTGTTTTTGTTTTACTTGGCATTTTTTTGTTACAGTCGCTTGCCATTGTCACTACGGTCGGTTCTCCATACCATTGTCCAAACTAAATAAAGCATAGTATTCTGCTGCTAAATCACATGCAGATGAATCGAACCAGGAATTTTGAAAACCGTGTTCTTTATCCCTGAGCTAACGACTGCTGAGGCTGGACGCTCGCCACGGATCGGAAGGTCGTGGGTTCGCTCTCTGGCAGAGCCGAACTTTTTTTTTTTTTTTTAAATGACCTTGGCTCGCAGGTCGACCCAGCCTTGAGTGGGTACCGTGTGAAGTCCCGGGAAGTAAAGGCGGCTGGTGTGATGCTGACCACATCACCCATCTTTTGCCCAGCCTTGGTGGGTACCGTGTGAAGTCCCGGGAAGTAAAGGCGGCTGGTGTGATGCTAACCACATCACTCATCTTGTGCCCAGCCTTGAGTGGGTACCGTGTGAAGTCCCGGGAAGTAAAGGCGGCTGGTGTGATGCTGACCACATCACCCATCTTGTGCCGATTGGTCTATAAAATATTTTTCTAGCCCAGTATGCCCTACAAAGTGTCCAATACTTTTACTATATGCAGGGATCTCTTCAACAGTCGGTAAAAGTACAGTAAAAGTAAAGTATAGGACACCTTTCCACTTACTTTACTTTTACCGACTGTTGGAGAGATCCCTGCATATAGTAAACTCGGTTGGGGGATGGTGAGAGAAGGGTTGGGCTTACAGTGAACGGGCGTGCAAGTGAAATACCAGGGCCACCTTGGATCGATTCGGCTTGTTGGAGACATGTCGGATCATCAATTATCCACCGTCATGGCTCGGCGACTCGGCATTCTATGTGTCTGTCATAAAATATGTAAGCCTTGCCTGAGAGACAGGGGAGAGAGAGAGAGAGGGAAGGGGGGGGGGGGGAGGGGGGGGGGTGAGTAAGCGCCTTTTCTGTCAACTTGTGCTACAAGTTACTGCTGGTCGATAGTGAGGTTACGAATATATTTGTTTCTGTCAGAGACAAAAATAAAATCCGAACCAGCACAGTTCGTGGCGACCGCAGTGACCACGTGACCATAAATCCTAAGGCTACAACACCCCCCCCCCCCCTTTTTTTTTTTCCTCCTCCTGCCAAAACTTAAAAAAGTTGAAACTACCGACAGTGATGAGAGGTATTTTTGTGTGCTCCCGCGCGCGTGCGCACTCACACACACACGCGCGCGCGCACACAGGCGCTCGTACACAGGCGCTCGTATTTTTTTCCTAATTGGTTTCTTACTATCTCTCTCTCATTCTCTCTCTCTCTCTCTCTCTCTCTCTCTCTCTCTCTCTCTCTCTCTCTCTCTCTCTCTCTCTCTGTAACGAAATAACAAGATAGATCTAAGATATACAGTGTGATATGAGTTTGAGGATATCTATATACTGTATATAATATAAACAGAGTGCTTTATGCACATATCACAGTATTTAAAAAAAGATCTGCAAGACTATTTCACTTGAAATAATCGAGCGTCCAATATTTGTGTTCGTAAATATCAAGAAAACAAAAACAATGACCGCATTAAAAACATTTGTACAATGTGATATTAAAATATAAGGAATAAAAGATAAGCTCCATGACAAAGATTCAGACAGAAAAGGCCACTTTCACAGAATGGCAGAAAGTATGACCCTTTTTATGCCAGTGAGGCGTTGTGCATATGATAATAGTTTTATATTTTATAGACCTGACGGAACCCAGTGGGGGATATAGTTAGCATCACGCTAGCCAACTTTACTTCCCAGGACATTACCTCTTACTCATTGTAAGGGGGTCGGGCTGGGAGCCAGGTCTGATTTTGAAGGGGGAAAAACCCAGAATTTGAACATATAGCCGTTACACTATCGTGGCTTCCAGTGGCAGGAAGAAGGTACTGAAACATCAGTGTTTAGCCAGTTTTACTGTGTGGCGATGGATCTTCGAATGTGAACTTCTTCTTAACGTTCACCTGCAGCACATTGCAGCAGAAAGTTCTGGTTGTTCGACCACTTCTGGACCTAACTCTTGTTCCAGAAATGAATTCTCAGTGCCCATCCATTTTATAGATCTGACTTACCTGTATGCAGACTGTTGGTTTCTTACCTCTCTGTCAGATGCGCTCTGACTTCAGTAGAAAAATCCCTAGCTAGTCGCCTTTTACAACTTGTTTTTAAGAGAAGCAGCAGGTCTATCCTTTTTTTACCCTCAAAATGGGACCAGAAACCTACACAGGGAGTGAATAAACGAGTGAGGGGAGTTTAAGCTCACTGGAAATGTTTCTATGACACAGGTGGCACCACAGTGTGCTGGGTGGATTCTCTCATTTAGTTTTAATTTCGTTCATTTAATAATTGCAGTTTTTAGTGAGGTCCCTGGGGATCATTGCTGGAGCTTCAGAATTCTTGCTTTGTGCACTTGGCAGGCTACTAGCCGTTCTGCTTCATCAGCTAAAACAAGTGAAGACGGATGTATCTCTTTATCTCAATAAATAAAGTAACCTTAACTGTAGTAAAGCTACAGTGATGCAGTTACAACAGAAATCATAAATGGACACATTTGTATCACATCATTCTCAAAGGAACAGTTGATTTTTTCAGCTGTAATATCAAACTTATTTCACAAAGAACACAATTGATTTTTTAGTTTTAAAACAAACATCTGATTCTTTGTGCAGTTTTATTTATTCTCCACACCACAGGAGAAAAGAGGATGGATTCTGAGTCAATGCCTACAATATTCAGTCAATGCTCTTCATCAATTATTTTGCCGTAAATGAGATACATAAAATAATGTATTACTATAGCTTCTCCACATCTGCCATCTTTCGATAGAATGCTCTCTAAAGGTACAAAACTTGAAAACAAAACAAAAAGATCTCAAGGTGTTTTGGGTACATAGTGCTAGAGTTATATTTTATAGACCAAATGGCACTCTGTGGGTATTGTGCTCAATACTTCCTAGGACTTTACCTTTTGCCCATTGTATTTGAGGCAGGGTCGACCTGGGAGCCAAAGTAATGTTTCTAAATAAGTCCGGCTCCATCAGGACCTGAGCCCATGACCTTCGGATCCGCAGGCGAGCGTCTAGTTGCTACAGACTACGGCTGCTCCGTAACAATACATAACTCTACTACGGCTGCTCCGTAACAATACATAACTCTACTTGACAGTTCCAAATAAAATCAAGTTAAATTGATTCATATTACACTCTTTATTGAATAGTTTCTGTCATAAAGATGTCTCGTTACAATAATATTATACAGTTTTGTATAATGGATAGCTGTACATAATTAACTATGTTTCATTTTCTCTTGTATTCCAGATACTACAACTCTGAAAAAAGCAGCAGTGAGCAGTCATTGCCACTGGAATCTCCAGTCAAATCGCAGGTGTTTAGTTCTTCGCTAACGCTAAATCTGTCACAGCCCTCACGTTTCGCTGCAAAAAGAACTTCTGCTAGTTACAGTGATGTAGAAACCCCGTCTCCTGAGCCTGTGCCTTCAGCTCACAGAATAAAGGCTCGTCAGTCATCTATTGACAGTATTTCACAGGAAGAGCTTGTTTTTCTTGTTGAAGAGCTACAGAACAAAGAGTTGGCCTTGAAGAAAAGACTACAACAGTTGGAAGCTTTTGCAGACTCTGATCTGTCTCAAAGAGTAGAGGAGTTAGAGCTTGAGAACCAAAATCTACAACGAAAACTCAGATTTGCAGAGACTCAGATCAACACTTCATTTACAGGAACAACTGTTCAGGGAAGTAGTAATGTTTTCTTCCCTAAAGACAATACATTCAGTAATGTAGGAGAATTAGATGATAGTTCAGATAACACAAGAGAGGCAAACAAAAGTTCTGTTTTACCATCTTCATCAGCCAACGACATGTTGGACAGGCCTGAAGATGTACTGCACAAGAGAATCAAGGAATTGGAGAATCAGGATAGACACAACAAAGATCAGGTGTGTATATTTGTGATGAAGTCAATATTATATATATATATATATATATATATATATATATATATATATATATATATATATATATATATATATATATATATATATATATATATATGTATGTATGTGTGTGTGTGTGTGTGTGTGTGTGTGTGTGTTGCGTGTGTGCGTGTTTGTGTGTATATATATATATATATATATATATATGTATATATATATATATGTGTGTGTGTGTGTATGTATATATATATATATATTTTTTTAAAACGTATCCAGAAACCATGAGTTGTAAACCCTTTGGCTAGGTACTATGGATATCGCAACCCTTCGGCATTGATTCCATTATAGGTATCGTTAATCTGGGAGAAATGTGGCTTTTCTGCCTACCCCCGGGAGTGAACCCGGACCACAAGGAGTTCGTCACCCGGCCGCTGCGAAAGTCAAGTTAACACAACACGCTAAAGCCATATATATATATATATATATATACATATATATATATATATATATATATATATATATATATATATATATATATATATATATATATATATATATACATATATATATATACACACACACACACACACACCATACACACACACACACACACACACACGCACACATATACACACACACACACACACACACATATATATACATATATATATATATATATATATATACATATATATATATATATATACATATACATACATATATATATATATATATATATATATACACATCAGAGTGGGTTTATAACCACACACACACACACACACATATACATAGAGCATTTTTACTAGAAAAAAGGAGCCAGAACTCACCACAAAGTGCCATAAAAAGGTGCCGTTAAATCACTTCAAAGTGTATTAGTTTATTAGTTGTGCTAAATAAAGATGCCTATACTGCATACCACCATAAAAAACACCTGGGTATACATGCTTAAAAACGTATACTAGTTTTTAGAAATAACTTTAAATGGTGATTCTTGTCCTCAATGTGAAGACCATTTTTGTGTGATCACATTAGTAGATAACATTAAGGAGTCACTGCACCAAAAAAAATTCTTTTTAAATTTACAATATCAGAGCAATTATTTTATAATGATCATCTGTAGGGATAGATGTTAATACATTTGCACATTTGCTGTCTTTAGTATTAACTTTCGATGTTAAATTGTTTAAAAATGACATAAATCTCGTGTGTAATCTATTCTGCGAATGCCAAACTTTACAAAAGTAAACATATTGAAAAAGTGATATTTTTGATATAAGTTAATAAAAATGTGGTGTAGTAACCCCTTAAATCTTATACAAACCACATGAACATGGCTGAAAAAAAAAATGGGCTACTATTATTGTCTTTTGATATTCTTCTTTACTCTGTCTTTTTATATTTAAAAAAAAAATTTATTTTAGCACATGGTCTGATGTCTTTATCTGACCTATTTGGCATCTAATAAAGGCATACACTAACAGGTTTTTACACTGATATTCACCATAACAACGGTATGCTAAACTGAGTCACTGCACATCTAGTAAATAAAGCATGGATAACATTGGCAATCAGCCACAACTTTTATTGGGCTCCACAGCCATTATGAACTGATTCCTAAATCAGTCAGGAGCTGTCTCTACAATTATGGTTGGCTTCAATGGATCTCCTAGGATGTTTCCTGATACCACTTTTAGACTGGACAGAGACCATGGAGCCAAATTTGCTTTACATAAATTCCCCACAGTGCAGATACCAACCCATGCCTTCAAGACACTATAATGTGCCAGTTGTAGTCTGATTATATGTTCATCTTGCCTTTTCTGTGAGCTTTAAGTGTCTTCCAGATTTTCTGAACATTCCTTTTTTCATCTTTCTTTCTAGACTTGGTGATCTGTTTGGTCTTCTGCATTGTTCACATAATCCAAAAGGACCTTGACTATATCTGCGTTGTCATGCAAAGTTGTTTACACTTGCAGCCAACCACTGCACAGAGAGAGACTTAGCCAATAGGGAGTAATAATATGGTGCAATTCTTCTTCTTCACCTTCACCAGCTGTAAACTCCGGCAGAAAGTTCTGGTTGTTCATCCACTTCTGGACTGCAGTCCTATTCCAGAACCTGAGTGTTGCGTGTGTATCCGTTTTACAGATCTTAATCATTTGTAGGCAGACTGCTGGTTCCTTGCCTCTCAGGCAGATGCACTCCGACTTTGAAGGAAGCTCCCAGTTAGTCGGCTCTTATGACATGCTTTTGGGTTGGCAGTGGATGCATTCTTGTTTTCCCTATAATAGGGCACTAGAACCCACACGAGGATATATTGCAATTAATTTTATCCTCTCATCTTGAAATAGTTTTTTGAACACTTGCAAATCTACTCCCAGCCCAAATCATAGCCACACAGGTCATGATCTTAGGAATGAACAAAAACATTTTGATGATTTGGAAAATGCCGGGATGTTATTGGGCAGTTTTACAGGATGTACTGTGGAGTTGATTCATGTGCCTCATAGCTGCAAGTGACTGAACTTCTGAGATCTATTTAAGATGTCCGCCATTTTCATGGTGTCTTTTGCAGAATCGGAAGACTATTTAATTCATTGATACCTAACTTATTGAAGATGTCATGTATTATAATCTTCATTGAAATAAGGGAACTCTTGTGGTTCTTTATGACTTCATCTTTAGTAAAGTAGCCCTTTTTGTCTTTAACTTGTACAGCATACTCTATTGTGATTTGTCAGTTATTAGTGACCAGATAATTTCATTGTACTGTTCTCGTACATATAAGCAAAATGTCTCCCTATTTCACGGCTCAGTTGTCAGACCTGGAGCGAGATAGAGAAGTTCTTCATGAGATTGCACGCAAGGATAAAGCAACCATCCATGACCTTAGTGTCAGAATTAGAGAGCTGGAGCTGTCTGAACACACTTTGAAAGATCAGGTATTAAAAAAAATCCTTTCATATATTTTGTAAAATGCCACTTTATTCATATTATTATATTTAGTTTTTTGAATTAAGGATCAACATCACAGCACTCGGGACACTCCCATAGGGTGCTCTGTCCCCATCTTCAGCAGCAAGCGAAGAGTTCCAGTTCCGATGGCACCAGTAGCCGTCTGATTGTATATCTGTCTCATCCTTCCCTTGAGTGTTGAGTGTCAGCCAAATTCCCTAGTAACTCCTCGCAGCGCCATTCTCCTCAGACCATTATGATGAGTTGAGTTGATTTAGTCAAGAATTGACATCACAGCACTCAGGTCATTCCTATGCATGCTCCGTCCTCATCTTCAGCAGCCAGTGCAGAGTTCCAATACTGATGGTACCGGTCACAATCTGGTTAAAAGTCCGTCTTGCCTTTCCTCTGAGTGTAGTGAGCCAGCCAGACCTTCTGGTTACACCCAGGTGCAGACGCCGTCTGGAGGTGACAGGTTCAGTTCCCAGCACGGTAACTATAGCTTTCGATTTTTATGTTGTCTAGTGTGTTCATCTATCTTTCTACTTCTTTCTATGAGTGGCGTTCACAATACTTTCTGTTACTTGATTAATTCATAATATTTAACGGCCTCAAATGGTTCCCCCCTCTGTTTATTTATAGGAATGGTTACACCCAGGTGCCTCATTCTCTCCAGGCCATAATAATATCTATCTGTGCATCCGCACTGTTCACTTATTCTCAAAGAGCCCTTACAGCACATGGCTTGTCATACATCAATTCACCACTAAGTATTGCAAAGCCGGCCAGTCTATCTGCCTGCTCATTTTCCACCACACCGGCATAACCTGAAGAAAATATCCAAAGGATGCTAACTAAATTTTGAACAATTAGAGTAATAATTTTGTCTTTAATATTTATTGTTCATTTAATATTCATAACCAACATACACACCTAGCTGAAAATATTGTATTTAATAATGCAAAGTACATTATATTTATATAATTTAGGATACAATTGTATCTGTTGTTAAGGAAATAGATGATCAAATTTAATGTAATGAATTCAAGAAAGGTGAATAAATAAGAGAAATGTGTGGAAAACCTCTAGTATCAACAGTAATAAGATAAAGAAGATGGTGATATATTGTGCACATCCTGACAAAAGTAAACTGAGAATAACCCCACCCACACACACACACACACACACACACACACACACACACCCGCACGCACGCACGCATGCACGCACACACACACAGACACGCGCACGCACGCACACAGAGAGAGAGAGAGAGAGAGAGAGAGAGTGTGTGTGTGTGTGTGTGTGTGTGTGAGTGAGTTGCATATCCTTTACAAGATGTTGCAGAACCAAATCCAGCATTTTTTGGCTGTTGTGGTTTTTCTAGGCAAATTTTGCATTCCTTAGTTTGCCATTTCCTTTGAACGGTCAGCTCTCAGGACCACTGTCGAAGCCACTGCAAGACAAATTGTCTGCAGCTGGCATTGAACATGGCACCCCTGCATAATGTTTAACTAAATGGAAATATGATTATCAGGTGTTTATTAGACATATAATTTCTCACATGAAACTCCTAGTAGCTTGCAGTACTGGCATAGTAAAATGTGACAATTAAAGTAGACTGAGATCCTGTACAGAGCAACAAAGAAAAACTCCATATACTGTAGCTTCATGAAAACTATTATACAGCACATCCTAATTTTTGCTCTCGTTCAAGAAAGATGCACGTTGAGTACTTAGGGATCACAAAAAGTCTAGGATGCTTAGATTTCATATTTTTAAACAGTTTGTAGCATAATTTCTTCGATTAGAGTTGAATGTAATACCTCTGAGCCACTATTTTCTTCCTTTCATTGCAACCCACTCACTCTTTGTAATCATTTTATGGTGTCCATTATAACTGCAGGTGAGTCTCTGTAATGCTGACATAATATTTCAGTGATTTTAGAAGTTAAAAAATTATTTTTGAATCCACCCAACAGGTAAACAGTCTGGAGGCCTCAGAAAGTTCACTGTTTAGCAAGTGTGAAGATCTTGAAGCCGCTAAGGCAAAGTTGGAGGATCGTGTACACGAGCTAGCAGTTCACGAGCGACGCTTGCGAGAACTTGTCCGCAGACTAAAACTCGATGAAGAACATTGGTTAAGCAAGTCTGGTGGTATGGAGAGTGCAGTTGCTGAACTGTCTGCCAATGAACAGCACCTAAAGAGATTGCTGCAAGATGTTGCAATGGAAAAGAGTGGGTTGTCTGAGAGAGCTGACTACTTGGAAGCTAGGATCCAAGAACTGGAAACTGTTGAAGCTACATTGTTGCAGCGTTTGAAGAGCTCCGAGAATATGGAGGTGACTAATCAATTTTACTTTCTGAAAGTTAAATTTATGCAAAACTATAAAAAAAAAAAAAAATTTTATTGAAGATTCTTTCAGATATTTAAATAACTGTAAAATTTCTTGTAGCATTAAAAAAAAACACACTATAAAAAAGATTTTTTTAAACAGCTTAGAATTTACTATGGTTGTTAGCAGTTTTTGTGTGGTGTGGCAGTATGCAGCTGCATGCAATACCATAATTTTTTTTTTGTATTATTTGTTTCAGCGTTATTGTAGTAAACACTTTTATGTTGAGTATCAGCACCTTTTAAGGCATTTTTGGTATCTTCACTTTTTTTTTTCCTAAAGAAAAAGCCCCAGTTATTGGTTACGTTGTAAGGATTTTAAAGATAATGAGCATTGTCAAGAAATACATTTGTAACATATAAGTTAACATTTCCATTAAACGAAAGATTGTTAGAAATTATCAGTGCAGGCCTTACAAAGATTAGCCTTAGAAATTATCAGTGCAAGCCTTACAAAGATTAGCCTTAGAAAATATCAGTGCAAGCCTTACAAAGATTAGCCTTAGAAAATATCAGTGCAAGCCTTACAAAGATTAGCCTCTCATTTGCAGAGCATCACTGTCATCACAGCCTGCTAAAAAGACAGTCTATTCCTTGCCAAATTTCACACCTCATGTACACTAATGTCATGAAGTGTTTCTTGAGGTACATAATGTGATAGTCTCCCCATTGCTTTCCATATCATCCTGGCTTTAGATGGTATCCTCAACCTTTAACACCTTTTTAAAATTGTCAAAGTTAGTGAGTGCCCTACTGTGTGAAATTCTTATTTATTGGTTAATATATCAACTACTGATGACTTCTTATGGAATTTGAAGAGTCTGCAAAATGCTATATCCTAATTATTTTGGTTTTATATCATTTACACAAGAAAGATCAAAGTTACTAATTACTGATTTAAGAATCAGCATCTTAAAGTGCCGTGCCAGCTGGCGTGAGTGAGTGAGTGACTTTCTACCCCACCAGGACATCACACAAGCGATAAACACCCGATGACACAAAGTGCCACCATGTGGATGAGGATCACCGTGGAGAGGTCCCAGAAACCGCGTTCAGACATTTGGCCATTTTTATGGCCTGCCTATATTGCGGCCCCTGGCAAAAGCCAGAGTGGGGCTTCAAATAACAAAAAATAACGTCCTGAAAAGGACGTAGAGACGAAATGCAGCCAGCTGGCGTAGGTGATCATGCCTATCCACAATCCGCAACTTCATGTATCAGTTCATGTCAAGAATCTTCTCGTGCTGTCTTCCCTTGTTTCTCTATCCACAAATCTTTCCAGTGGTCATAACATCTTTCATTTTTCCTCTTCTCATAACATCTTTCATTTTTCCTCTTCTCATAACATGACAACAAAAATAATGACTATCTTTCTGATGTTTGTGATAAGTTTTCTTCAAGCACTCACCTCATTCAAAACATCTGGGTTGCTCTTCTTATCTGTTCAAAGAATTCTGTGAAACCACATCTCCAAGGTCTCAAGATATTGTTCTGCTTGTTTATCAATTGTCCAGGATTCAAAGCCGCTTGTTAAAACTAGCTCTGTATAGCATGCAAAGAATTCTTTTTCTAACCTCCAGTGACATGGATTTATTTCACAAAAAAGTTCTTTGATAAAATGCAGTTTTGACCTGTCTTATTCTGTTCTTGATCTCTGTGATACATCTTCCATCTGTGTGCCTGTATACTTACATTTCTGTGCTTGTCCTAAAATAACGCCTTTGACTTATATTAAACATTTAGACACTATTCTTTTCTTGGAAATCATCATCATTTCTGTTTTCCCATTGTTCAAACTGAGGCCCATTTTATCACTTTCTGCCACTACAGAACAGAATCTATCAATTCCTGTAGTTCTTTCTAATTGCTGTCAAGACGGTGTCAGCAGCATAATACAGGTTGTTTATGTTATGACCACCAGCAACAATTCCTAGCATATCTATGATAGATCTCATTATATATTCACTGTGTAGGGAAAACAAATCAGGTGATAGTAGACATCCTTGTGTTACTATCCTCTTTATGCGCTGAAATGTTCCCAAATGGCTAATTATATAGCTGCTGTTTGCTGCCAGTACATGTTCTTTATAATTCAAAACTCTTTTCCATCAATGTTTAACTTTTCCAGTAGTTTGATTTTTTCTTCATGTTTCACACAATCAGATGCTTTCGTAGGTCAGTAAAACATAAGTAAAGATCATTTTTTTTAAATTTCTAAAGCTCTTTCTGAAAGAGTCTTGAGGATGAATATGGCATTGTTTGTTCCTTTTCCTTCTACAGATCCATACTATTCTTCACTAATTTCTGGTTTTATCTTATTTCTTATTCTTCTCATAATTATTCTATGTAACAATTTTGTCACATGACTTATAAGACTTATAATGCGATAATCTTCACACTGTAAAATGCCTGGTTTTATTGGCAGGATAGTAATTATAGATTTAAAAAGTCATTAGGAATGTACCCACTGCGGTAAATATCATATAACAATTTTGTTATTATTTCAATTCCCAAAAATCTCAAAGCTTCAATTTCTTCCAGTGTAATGTTGTCTGGCTCAGGTGCCTTTCCTTTCTTCATGTGATGCAACGCATGCTCAACTTCTGCAGCCAGCATTGCTGGGCCTTTACTGTTGTCCTGCAAATATACTTCTGGTCTATTATTATAATACGGATCCTCCAGTACTCTGTCCAGTCAATGACCGCCATTATTTTTGGGTCTACAGCCGCTTATTATATATTTGTGGCTAACCTCTATATCTAGAGACCACTTCACCATCCGCCATCTGGTGGATGCTCCTAGTAATATGGCAGGGTCCTGCCCCAGAATCAACATCATAGCATATTAGGCATAGCCATAGATGCTCCTTCTCCTGCAGTATTTAGGTGTAAATGCTGAATATTCCAGTAGCACAGTGGTTGTACACACATTCTCTTCCTCTCAAATGTCATTTCTTGCTTAATTCCAAAATCACACAACTTTACACATGTTCTTTCATCTAACATTGTGTCTTCTATCAGTATTTGTTGATAAATGGTCTTCAGAATGTCTGCCTATTTTTATAATCAAAGATAGGGTTAGTTGTGAATCCTTTACAGGACGTTGCAGAACCAACCCTAACAGCCCCTGGCTGTTGTGTGGTTTTTCTAGGCAAATATACGTCCAGTAGTTTGCCATTGCTTTCTGGACAGTCGGCTTTCTTGATACCCCTGTCGAAACCAACGCAAGACACATGGCCTGCAGCAGGGATCGAACCCGGCATCCCGGCATTACGAAGCGTTCCCATCGACTTAGCCACAGAGCCGACTAATCAAAGATACAGGTTATAAAATGTTTAAATATCTATTTGTTCATTTCACCAGGTGAGTCTTAAAAATAAAATGATTCAGTTGGAAAACTCAGAAAGGGCAGCACACAGTAAAGTCTCTGAACTGGATGTGATGAATCTGGACTTGTCTCAGAGATTGCAGAAAGCATTAGAGGAGAATGTTGTGCTTAGTCAACGTATATCCCAGTTACAGGGGCAGGTCAGTGATTTGTTTAGAACATTACAAACCCATTTTAGATGTATTATTTAAACATGTTTTTCAATTCAGTTGTGTGAGTAATTGTGGGACTGGCTGAAACGATTTATTGATCTAATAAATCTATACAAGAGTGTAAGCCTCTCTCTCTCTCTCTCTCTCTCTGTCTCTCTCTCTCTCTCTCTCTCTCTCTCTCTCTGTCTCTCTGTCTCTCTCTCTGTCTCTCTCTCTCTCTCTCTCTCTCTCTCTGTCTCTCTCTCTCTCTCTCTCTCTTTCTCTGAGTGTGTATGTATGTATGTATATGAGTTTGGATGTGTTTGTGTATGTATGAGCATGTAAGAGTGTGTGTACATGTGTATTTTTGAGTGTGAATGATTGTTTATATATGATGTGTGTCTGCATTACTTGATGATGTATATTTTTTATAGACATAAATATTATTATTGTAACCTGCAGTGGTGGTCTGAAAGATGAGAGCATGGAAGGGCCGAATGTAAGCTGGGCCTACGTGCCTAATTGGTAACCCTTTGAAAATCAAGTTTGTTCACTTGTTGTTCTCTCTCTCTCTCTCTCTCTCTCTCTCTCTCTCTCTCTCTCTCTCTCTCTCTCTCTCTCTCTCTCTCTCTCTCTCTCTCTCTCACTCTCTCACTCACTCTCCTTTCTTCCTTCCTTCCTTCCTCCCTCCCTCCTTCCCTTCCTTCCTTCCTTCCTTCCTTCCTTCCTTCCTTCCTTCCTTCCTTCCTTCCTCCTCCTTCCTTCCTTCCTTCCTTCCTTCCTTCCTTCCTTCCTTCCTTCCTTCCTTCCTTCCTTCCTTCCTTCCTTCCTTCCTTCCTTCCTTCCTTCCTTCCTTCCTTCCTTCCTTCCTTCCTTTCCTTCCTTCCTTCCTTCCTTCCTTCCTTTCCTTCCTTCCTTCCTTCCTTCCTTCCTTCCCTTCCTTCCTTCCTTCCTTCCTTCCTTCCTTCCTTCCTTCCTTCCTTCCTTCCTTCCTTCCTTCCTTCCTTCCTTCCTTCCTTCCTTCCTTCCTTCCTTCCTTCCTTCCTTCCTTCCTTCCTTCCTTCCTTCCTTCCTTCCTTCATGCATATGTGTCCTGTCTTGAAGAATGAACACAAGTGCGGACTGGAAGGCATGCATGTGGGGGAAAGACAGCTATGTGTGTTAGGATTATATCTAAGAGAGAGCGAGTATTAAAGTGATGGCTGGTAATCATAAGAATTTTGAAATAAATCTCTCTGAAAGAAGTTAGGAATTTAGCTTTATTCAGTGTCATTTAAATAATTCTGCCATGATGTAGCAGCTAGATGCTCACTTGCGGATCGCAAAGCTGTTGGTTCAAATAAACATAGAGCCAGATTTTTTTAAAAACACAACCTTGACTCGTAGATCAACCCAGCCTTAAATGGGTACCAGATAAAGTCCTAGGAAGTAATAGTGGCCAGCGTGTTGTTGTATACATTACCCATCGAGGGCCGATTGGTCTATAGAAATGGGTCTAACCTTATTTGCCCGATGCGCCACTGACATATAGAGGGACTTTTACTTAGAAATAAGTCCGCACTAGAAAACATATTTTATTAGCATACATGAAAAAGCTTGATTAAATATACATAATATAAAATAATACAAGCTATGTGAACTTTATTATTTTGCCTTTGTTACATTCCAGATCAATGAACTTGACCTTCGCCTGCTGTCTTCACAAGATTCTGAACTTGCTTACAAACAGCACATGGAGAGCTTGCAGAAAAATGAAAGCTCGCTTCAGAAACGGGTCAGGGAGTTTGAGCTACGAGAAATTGACAGCCAGGCAAAAGTACGAGAACTTGAGCAAAAGAATGATATTCTTAAAGACAAAATAGCAACTCTGCAGAGGTCAGAGCATCGCTTGCGGCTTCGATTACAGGAGCTTGAAAGCCTTGTAGGACAGGTGCACTTCTTTGAATTATTTGACTTAAAGAGTCATGAACTTGCTTTCCAAGGTTTAACAGTTTATACAATTATAACATAATGAGTAGGGGTCTCTGTTGCGGAGTGGGCTGATTGCTTTACACTTTGAATGTCATGGGTTTGCTTCACAGACCTTGCTGTTCAGTTTATGAGTGTATTTTTTGTGGATATTTTTGATTTTCATTAATATCCAGAGTTTGTGCTTTGTGTGGTGCTTTCGTTAGTTGGTTGGCCATTCTGTGGAATGAACAAACTTTATTTTCAAAGCATTAAGAATTTGGCAAGCTGGTCTGTCTAACATTCTGCCCTTCTAGTCCACTCCTTGCATACAGTTATTCATTTATACATAATTTCATAGTTAATAACAAAAAATGTTCACAACATCCTAATCTTAATTACAAATATGGAATGTGGTGTGAAATCTAGCCATTTGGGGTAAAACGGTGCAATGAAGCTGATCCTATCGACTTAAGAATGTATAAGTTGAAAAGTTTGAACTAGTGTTTAACAAGTTTACACGTGCAGATTTATTTAATTTTTATATTAATTAAGTCACATTAGATTGATAAATATGCAACATTACAAGGCTTAGAAACAGCTATTGACATGCAAACTTCTGATAAAGGATAATCTGTGTATGTTTTAAATAGCAGTTGGAATTTGTAAGAGGCAGTTGTAGTAGGTTCACCTTACTGATAGTGGGCGATGCTTGATGAGGTGGTTGGATGTTTTATATGCATGAGAGCAGTGTCTTCACAATGGTAAATAATGAGAGCTTGTTTATTCATTTGTTTATTTACCCCTGCCCCCCTCCCGCCACCACCCCCCAAAAAAACTTTGTGATCTTGGTTCTCCTACCTTTTGATGAAGCTTTGATGTTCTGAGATCCATTTGTTCTTTGTGATTTAATTTTTAATTTCATCTTTGTATTGTTTCTTTGGATGGCCAGAGTAACTAACAATGATTGCTTGAATGAAAGTTCATCTCTATATACAGCAATAAGAAAGAGACAAACACTGTTCTTTGGCCACATAATGAGAAGAGAGACATCGGTGAACATTGTGTCAACTGGAAAGATCAGTGGAAAAAGGGGTAGAGACAGACCAAGAGAGATGATGTTGGATGGGCTAAAACGATGGCATGGACAGATATCAAGAGAGCTGTTTCAGGCAACCATGGATCGTGATCTGTGGAGACGTGTGAGCACCTACGCCAGTTGGCATGGCACATGATGATGATGATTGTTTCTTTGCAATTTAGGTGTGTCGTTTTTCCTTCTCTGAGTGTTAGTCCTCGAAATGACCGGTTTCATGAGAGCTTGTATGATTTATGTAAATCTATAGATTAATCTGGAGTAAATAGAAGCATTTACATTTATGCTACTAAAATTGTGATAATACTTGACAGTTCCTAGTATCCTATGCCTGAATATCCTGTCAGGAACATGCTGCAGGGTGTACCAGATGATGATACAGCTTGTGATTGTTACAGGGCCCAGAAGAACTGACTGAAACCAAGCAGCAGAAAGTTCCACAGAAACTTGAAGACTGTCAGAAACATGTTGTATATCTTCAGAGTCAAGTAGAGAGCCTTCAGCTGCAGTTAAGAGAAGCTCTCAGATCTTCACATACAAGGCTTGCTTCAAAGGTCAGTCTTCTAAAAGTATTGTTGTCATTGCTTCATGGGGTTGTTGAAGATATAACCACAAAGTAATCTTTACAATAGCCCTGAAAAATTGATGCCTACAGATATTTTTAAACAGGTGATGGTACTGCGTACCGCTGTGTACTACCAAAAAAAAAAAAAAGCCCTAGTCACAAGTAAGAATTTAATTTATCCCTTCTGGTTTGTCTTAGACTTGACATAAATAATGTCACAGACTTGATATAAACTGTGTCACAGACTTGACATACACCCTTTCACTGATTTGACATGTACTGTCTCAACTTTTTACCATGACATTCACAGACATCATTGTCAGTTCAGGAAGATAAACCTAGATAGTGATGTTGATAGAAAACAGATGATAAAAAGACAGATATAAAATGTTGAATACCTGGATGGCTTTGCCAGATGGTCATATAAGGAAAGGCTATAGGACTGGAGTGCTTATTATTCTAAAACATATGTGTGTAGCATAATATGCTTGATTCCCTAGAAAGTTGTTTTTTTTTTAACTTCCCTTTTACAAGCTTTACTCTGAGAGTTGTGTGAGATTCCTCATTGTCTACACTTACTGTGCACTCCACATGATGATGTTTATAATAGTGAAATAATTGATAAAATAACTTATAATTGGTAAAAACAAAGAAACAAAAGTTTTCTTTAATCATATTTGTTTATAAAAAAAAAAAACACATTTCACATGAGATGTGTGTCTTTGATCACTCACTGTCCTGAATACTTTTTTTCTGTTTTTATGTTCACCAACTGTTAACTCTGGTGGGAAATTCTTGTTGTTCATCCACTTCTTTACTGTAGTCTTTGTTCCAGTACTTTAGTTTTGTGTGCACATCTGTTTTACAGATCTGGCTTATTTGTATGCAGGCTGTTGGCTCTTTGCCTGTCAGGACAGATGCATTCAAACTTCGAAAAGCAAAAACAACCTAATTAGTTGACTCTTATGGCAAGCTTATTTACTCCCCCTCCTCCACAATGGGACCCAGAACCAACACAAGAACCATCATACTGACTTGTGACTTTGTAACTCTTTCATACCCAGGCAGATGTTACTATAACTTGTTATATTTTAGACATATGTTACCGCAAGACATGCTTGGCTCTCAGCAAATTAAAATGATTTAACTGTAGGAACAATTGAATATTGAGATGCAGTTTGCAAATATACGGCTAGATATGTAATAAGAATTAATTTTAAAAAACATAATTAAAGTAACCAGATGGTGATTTGCTTGCTACTTGAAGGGTTAATATCATTTGATGTTATGCTGTTATCACATTTGACGTCACTGCACATTGGGCATTCCCTTATGTGCTCAGCCCTCTGATGCAGCATTCACTCCAAGGTACCACACCTGATTGTTCCCATGAGGAGCTGATTATAGTCTCCTGTTTCAGCCTCGAAGGCGGCATTGACATACCATGCTTGACTCCCATGTCACACCTATATCATTTGTTACTCCCATTGTTGTCTGTACTTTGCAGAACTTATAATTATGATTCCTATATTCAATGCTAGACTGATGATACCAAGAAAGTATCATTGCCTGTAGACGAGTACCGACAGTTGCACACCAAGTCTGCTTTGTTAGGGGAGACCATGTATCATAGCTTGCACACCAAGTACTGCTTTGTTACTTTGGGGATAATTATGACCATGTCAATCAGACTGATGGAAGAAGTGAGAGACGAGTACCGACAGTTAACAGAGGAGCATGTATCAGATGGAAGAAGTTGAGAGAGTTAACAGAGAGCTCAGTGAAACCATCCTGCAGTTGAGACAGGGCAAGGTAAGTTAGCATCAGCTGCTATTCGGCAGGTGGAATATAAATTTAATTTAATGTCTGTACAAAATGTCTGCACAAGCAAGTTGATAATATTTAAGCACTTGGGTACCCTGATAACAGCAGATTGACGTTGTATTAAAGAAAAATATAGAATACTCAAGCAGATGACAGCATTTAACAAAACAAAGAATATTCCGTGCAAAATTTCTTTGTCATTTGAGATGAGAAAGAGAATTCTCGAGAGCTATTTAAATATTGTTTTGATATTAAGAAATGAATCATGGACAGTTGGATGATAGTGAAAAATTATTTGGAAGCTATGGCAATGTAATTTTATAGAAGACTGATGAAAATACTCTGTACAGATAAAAAGAGTAATGAATATGTCCTGAAAGAAACTGACTCACAAAGACTGCCCACATCAGAAGGAGACAGTCTTTGTTATTTTATCATGTCATGAAAAGGAGAAAGTGGAGTACATCATGACAGCGTGAAAGTTGGAAGGGAAAATAAGCCGAGGGAGACCAAGAGAGAAGATGCTGGATTTGCTTTAAAATATACTTTCTGTTGTCAATAATAAATAAATAAATAAAATGATATAATGGCAATTTTGTTTTGTATCTTCTTTCTTTCCTCCCCTTACAACATGTTATGGTCTGTAACTTTTGTAGTCATCTCTCCAGTTCATCATCATCTTCTTCTTCTTCTTCTTCTTCTTTCTTCTTCTTCTTCTTTCTTCTTCTTCTTCTTCTTCTTCTTCTCCTCTTTTTATTAATATTATTATTATAGTTCACCGACTGTAAACTCTGGTGGAAAGTTCTGGTTTTTCTTCCACCGCTGGACAGACTTATTCTAAAATCTGAACATTGCGTGTGCATCTATTTTACAGATATGACTTATTTGTTTAAATGAAGCCCATAAACAGTCAACTCTTATGACATGCTTGTAGGGAGGCAATGAGTCAGTTCTTATTTTCCATACAATAGGTTCCCCAGAACCCACATGAGGGTCTTTCCAGTTCAATTTCAGTGATTGTTTTAAGAGTGTCATTTGCATTTTAAAGATCTGAGACAGATGGAACTTCATGACGTTTCCTGTAGCCTTCATTAATTCTGCCTTTCCATTTCTAGGAATCCATAGCAGTCTGAAATTCACTGCTGGAGTTAGTAGTATTGTCTCTATTATCAGCAGTGCTGGACAGGGTAACCAAACCTGTCATTCCACATTGTGCCAGCGACTTCAGACAGAGAAGTGGAGAGGATTTTAACCTTACTTATGATAGGACAAGGAAATGAAATCTGAAAACAGTTATGACAGGGTATACCAGACCCATAGCCTTGGTTGGCAGTGGTCTATGAGGGAAGCTCGATCGGCTGACAGACAGTACAGTGCAATTCTGATCTGGCAGCTTCTGTAGCATGTATTATTTCATGGGTATATTATTATATTAGAATGGGCATATTAAAACAAAACTAATAAATAACATATTTTTTTAAAGAGAAGGATCAGTTTGATTGGTTATAACAAAATATCTTTATCAGTGCAAGGGATTTTAATCTGTTACACCACATTGCGAAAGGTACAAACAGTTTACCAAAATGGTCTCTGCCTCTCTGTTTCTGTCTCTCACACTCACCCACTCTTTCTCTCTCTACCTCTCTCTTACTCTCTCTCTCCCCCACCCCCCCTTCCAGAGGGCAGTAGAGTCCACTTTGGGAAGCACTGATTTAGGGCATAGAATGTTGGAGACTCATTACAGCTAATCTTTAGTTCGGAACTGGCACTTGATGGTGCTGCATTATGTCTGGGCGTACAATACTTCAGGCTTTAACTTTCTTTAAAATACAGTGAAATTTTCACTTTGCATATGCCTCAGGTATAATATATTTGGTAGCTTAATTCTTAATGAGATTTTTGCAGCAGGTCATCAAGTGGGGGAAATAACCACTGTAAAAGTCCCCATTGCATTACTTCTAGAGTTCGAATCCACTCGGAAGTACACATTTCTTTGTTATGCTTTGACTAAGTTTAAATAGTTGAAAGAAAAAAAAAAGAAAATACATGTTACACACTGGCTGGGTTTTCTTGTGAAGACCAAATCATTGACTGCTTGTGAGTGTCATCATTTATAAACTTGTCTAAAAACTTACTTGTATCATGCCTGTAAACATTTGAGAAGGTAGATTGTATGGCCTCATACTCTTTCTGCTCACCAGGGTGCAAGTGGCCATGAGGTAGAGATTGAAGTCTTGAAGAGGCGGTTAGCCTCTTACAAGACTTTTATTAGTAAACTGAAGTCTAGTCTGTCTGTGGGGCAGGCGACCTCTTTGTGGGATCCTGAACTAGGTAAGTAGTAGATTGGATTGTAGTGTGAGGATTACTATGCTTGTTGGGTGGCTTGCTGTTTATTTGTCAAACAAATAATAATGTAATAGTTGTAACTTGACTCCCAGAGCATGTTGAGAATAATGGATCAGGCATGCAGCTTGCAGAATGACAGGCATCGCTTCAAAGGTCCCGGATAGTTAGCGTCCTTTGAATATTTTTTCCAGATCATGCCTGTGTGTTAGGAAACGAGCAGGCAGATAGACTGACCGGTTTTGCACCACTTGGTGGTGAATTGTTGTATGACTATCTAGATGTTATGAGGGCCCGTTGGGAGCTACTGAACAGTAAAGAGGCACAAATAAATCATTACTGTCTGAGGAGATCGGCGCTGAGGGGAGTTACCAGGGGATCTGGCCAACGCTAAACACTTAGGGGAAAGGCAAGACGGATATACAATCAGTTAGTGGTGCCATTGGAACTCTTTGCTGGCTGCTGAAGATGGGGATGGAGCGCTTATGAGAGTGTCCCGAGTGCCGTGTAATATTAAACGCACAGGGGAAGTGATGGGCATGCTCCTTATTTGATTGTCATTGGCACCAGTCAGCATGGCAACTGTTTGGCTAGTGAAGAAGATAATTGAAAATCTGATATGAGTGTTGACAGTTTTTAAATCATTCTGTCAACCGTATTTGGAACTTGATGTTTTGGGTCAAAGCTTGAAGAATAGAATAGAAATGCCATGATAAATGCTGTTCTCATTTTAACTGTTATTGTCAAAATTCATCTTTTCGTGTGTGACGAAACAGGTCCAGGGTTTTCACAAAAATATTTTACTTTAGGTTTTATGTTTATTTGTGTCATAAACTGTATTACTCTACATTTGTTATCTTAGTGTGTGCTACGAAATGGTAGCTTGTCCTTGTATGGTTTCTTAGTGTATAATAGAGTTATTAAGTTTGTACTGCCAGTGGTGAAGCCTGGCCAGATGATTTCAGTAATGGGTTCTTATGTAGGAGACTTTGAGGCAGAAATAGAAATCCTTACTTGTACAGTATGTGGCGCAAGTGACTAGCTATGTATCCTTAAATTGTCATGCTTATGCCACTCCCCGCCCCTCTTCCCCCCTCCCCCCCCCCCCCACCTCCTGTCCTACGTGGTCCTTCTTCTTCTTCTTCTTCTTTTTTTTTTTCCTTTACTTCTGGAATGATTTTCAGGTAGAGATCTCTAGAATGGGCCCTTCTGTTCACTTTCAATAAAGACCTTTTCAGTGTCTGTGATATTTCCGTGGTCCATATTCTGCGTGGTCAACCTCTGGCACTGTTACCGATGTATCTGTGTAACATTGATCTCTGTGGTGCCCCATCTGATGCCAATCTTGTAACCTGGCCAAACCATTTGACTTGTTGTCTACCTATAAAGTTCATCATTGGTTCTGTGCCGACTCTCCTCTTGATATCAGTGTGGCCCTAACAGTGATAAATACAGACAGTTAAAAACACTTTTTTTTTTTAAAACTCAGTAACCTGTATTTGTCTTTTAATGTGTATAAACACACCCTCAAAAATCAATCTGCTTCATTCACCAATTTTACATTATACATGTTGTATTTAAGCCTGACTGTAAGTGGGTGACTGTTTGAATAACTCATGTTACTATGTAACAGATGTTGAGTCTTCTTTTGCACTGTGCACTTAAAATATATTTTAAAAAATAAAGAATAAATGATGTTGCAGTGAAACAAAGAAATGTTGCAGTAAAATAATACTGAGATATTTATCACATACTTATGCTCTGCTGAAGCATTGCTAACATTTATGTCAGCACATTTATTAGAAACTTTTATTGATTTGCATAAGTTGTTTACCTGCGAGTGATTAATTCGGATGTAACACACCAAGCATGCTCACACAGCTGTCACAGCTGACACCTGCCCGACACACTCAGTTCTATTGAAAAATGCTTTCCACATATAGGCTGTTATTTTTTACTTAACCCTCTGTGTGTCTGCTGCAGTTTAAAATATATGTGAATTAGTAACACAACATTGTGTTATTCTGTTTACTATATAATGTGTAAGCTTGTCTTACATTTAGTAGTAATTACATTTGTGTATTTAAGTGTTAGTTAATAGGTAGATAGTTGTAGCATAATTTATATGCACTTGTTTTTTTACCTACTATGTACATGTAATATATAAATTAAGATTTGGGATTGTTGTTTTGTTACTAGAGAGTTGTAATTTCAGATACAGGTTTTTGCTTTACTTAGTTTGAGTTAGCACTAAGTTATAATATATTACGAATGTAAACATGTGTTTTAGTTAGTACTGAGTTGTAATTGATTACAGATGTAGACTGTTGTATCAGTTAGTACTGAGTTGTTATAGATTACAAATGAAAATATGTGTTTTAGTTATTACTTAGTTGTGATATATTATATATGTTGACTTGTGTTTGAGTTAATACTCAGTTTTTTGGATTACAAAAATATAAAAATGAGATTTAGTTGTTACAGAGTTGTTATAGATTACAGATGTAGATTTGTGTTTTAGTTATTACTGAATTATAATAGATTACAGATGTGGGAGTGTGTTTTAGTTAGTATAGAGTTGTTATAGATGGCACATGTGGACTTGTGTGCTAGTTACTTCTGAACTGTTTTAGGTAATAGATGCTAGTGTTATAGTTAGTACTGTGTTGTTATAGATTACAAATGTAAATATATGTTTGAGTTAATACTAAGTTGTTTTAAATTACAAATGTAAATGTGTGTTTAGTTATTACTGAGTCGTTATAGATTACAAATGTAAATATCTGTTTTAGTTATTACTAAGTTGTTATAGGTGACAGATGTAGACTTGTATTTGAGTTAATACTGAGTTATTAAAGATTATAAATGTAAACTTGTGTTTTATTTATTACTGAGTTGTTATAGATAACAGATGTAGACTTGTGTCTTAGTTAGTACTGAATTATAATTGATTACAGATGTAGACTTGTTTTTAGTTAGTACTGAATTATAATAGATTACAGATGTGGGCTTGTGTTTTAGTTAGTACTGAATTATAATAGATTACAGATGTGGGCTTGTGTTTTAGTTAGTACTGAATTATAATAGATTACAGATGTGGACTTGTGTTTTAGTTAGTACTGAATTATAATAGATTACAGATGTGGGCTTGTGTTTTAGTTAGTACTGAATTATAATAGATTACAGATGTAGTCTTGTGTTTTAGTTAGTACTGAATTATAATAGATTACAGATATGGGCTTGTGTTTTAGTTAGTACTGAATTATAATAGATTACAGATATGGGCTTGTGTTTTAGTTAGTACTGAATTATAATAGATTACAGATGTGGGCTTGTGTTTTGCTTAGTATGTTATAATGGTACTTGTGGACTTTTGTTCTAGGTAGTTCTGAATTGTTATAGATAACAGATGCTAGTGTTATAGTTAGTACTAAATTGTTTTAGATAGCAGTTAGGAACTAGTGTTCTAGTTAGTACTGAGTTGTGATAGATAGAGACTTATGTTCTAGTTAGTTTTGAAGTGTTATAGATCACATATTCAGACTTGAGTCTTGTTTGTTCTGAGTTTGTATAGGTAACAGGTGCTTGTGTTTACTTATCGCTGAGTTGTTATTGATAACAGATAGGGACATGTGTTTTAGTTAATATTTTGTTGCTATAGGTTATGTAAATGGGTTTATGTTTCAGTTAGTGTAAGGTGTGCTGGGAGGTCCTATTGCTAGAAACATTGGCAAGGTATTTATTGTTCTCGAAATAGCATGGTTTCTGTGAATCAGAATATGCATACAACAGTAATTCATCTTGAGGAGCGGGATGATGTTTCTAATGTACATTTGATAATTTCCAGTGTTCATTATGTTGAAGGTAAAAACATATTATACAGAAAATAATGTGTTAATTTAAAAGAGACACTTTTTGGAACAGTTCTGTTTCTTACTGTTATCAATATTTCAGGTGTTTCACTCAGGGTAGAACTAAGTATTTCATTCAAAACTCGGTACTAATAAAGATATGGGAACACAATTTTGAGTGGACTACCTCCATTCATGCCAAGTCGGGTGACATCATAACAAGTGCTAGAAATGGCTACCATTGGTGTCCAGGCAGCAAAACATTGTGTGAACTTGACGCCATTGGTAGCCTTTATCTTTACTGTTGACTGAGTCGTGAATGAAATGCTGGGCCCCACCATGAGTGAAACACCAGATACAATGTTTGAAGTAGTCTGTAATGTACATTTACATTGGCATGTGATTAATAATTTGTAAATAGGAGCAACATTTAAAGTACATTGGCATGTGATTGATAATTTGTAAATAGGAACAACAATTAAAGTAGAAGTGACTGTGTTCCATAAACAATAATATCTTTGGTATGAGCTACTGTGATGAAAAAAACAACTTTCTAAAAAAATATTACAATTTTAAATAATTACCCCTTTTTTTTAATTATGTGCAGTGTAGGCTAGTTTTAATTGTTTTCAGATAAGGTTATCTCAGAATGGTTAAATTCTATTTCTGATAGTGATGAATATGAAATTAACATGCAAATACATTAGTGAACATTTGAAAAACATGTAATCTTGACATAACATATACATATATTCATGTACATGTAAAAAATTTAAATGTTATATATGATATTAAAATTATTATTAGTAAACATGTCAGAATTAGTAAACATGTAAAAAATCTTAATGTTGAATATAGTAAAACCATGTGTAAAAAATATATATATTAATGTTTTAAAATATAGTATTAATATATATATATAAATATATATATATATATATATATATATATATAAAAAGTAAATGTCAAAAATCTCAATGATGAATATATTAACGTATACATAAATTCATCAACATGTCAACAATTCTAATGTTGAAAATGAGATTAACATATATATAATATATATATAATATATATATAATATATGATATATTATATGTGTGTGTGTGTGTGTGTTGTGTGTGTGTTGGTAAACATCAAAAATCTTAATGATAGATATGATATAAACATATACATATATTCATGGACATGTCAAAAACAGGTAATCCTAATACACTTTACATTTATAAATTTATAAAGTGCAGTAAAATAGTGGTCATCTTTCCAGGTTGATTGAAAACTGAACTGAATTATCTAAGTAGGTTTAGCTGTTTTTTTTAAAAACTTTATTTTGAAAGGCTTAGGCGTTGTGAGTCCCACTCGTAATCGATCCTAAACCCATTGCTGGTTGTATAGGTTTTTATCATGGTATGGGGCGTCATAGGTCAACCCAGCCTAAAATGGGTACTAGGATGGCTGTCCTGGGGAAGTAAAGATGACCGGCGCAATGCTGACCACATTACCCACCTAGTGCCGATTGATCTTTAAAAATATGGGATGCTGTTCGCATATGCCCGATGCGCCTAAGGCGTAAAAAGGTATCTTTACTTACTTACTATTTTGAAAACTGTAGTCTGTATGCCATGGATATGTTGTCTAGTGTTTGTTATAAACATATTGTCTCTATTACCCCAGATTCAGGTCTGCAGGGTGATACCCTTCCAGCTCGTCAACTTCATGGGTTGGAATCAGAGAGAGTCCTTCAGTCTGTTCGTGGCCTCCAAGATGGGAAGGCTGAAACCTCAAATCACAGAGGTGCCCAGCAGCTTGGCCTCACTGTCAATAAAGACACAATAGTTCAGGTATAATTATCATTCTTTATTTATTATTGACTGCAATATGGGAAGGGGGGGGGGGGCATTTATTTCCTCAATGTTTCTATCTGTGAAAAGTGGGGAGAGAGAGGAGGCTGGGAGAGGGGTAATTTATTTCCTTAATGTTTCTGTCTGTGAAAAGTGGGGAGAGAGAGGAGGCTGGGTGGGGTGGGGGGGGGGGGTGCCTTTATTTCTCAATGTTTCTGTCTGTGAAAAGTGGGGAGGAGCTGGCGGAGGCTGGGGGGGGGGTGGGGGGGGGGAGAGCATTTATTTCCTCAATGTTTCTATCTGTGAAAAGTGGGGAGAGAGAGGAGGCTGGGAGATGTAATTTATTTCCTCAATGTTTCTGTCTGTGAAAAGTGGGGAGAGAGAGGAGGCTGGGGGGGGGGGGGGGGGGGCTCGTTAATCGGGCTGGGGGCTGTATCTGTCTGGGTGCTGGGGAGGGGGGGGGGGCTGGTGGGCTTTATTTCCTCAATGTTTCTATCTGTGAAAAGTGCGGGGAGAGAGAGATGGCTGGCTGTGGGCTGGGAGGCTGGCTGCATGCTGGGCCTATTTCCACCTGGCTGTTTGATCTAGTAAAAAGTGGGGAGAGAGAGCGGAGCCCGGGGGGGGGGGGGGGGGGGGGGAAGCATTTATTTCCTCAATGTTTCTATCTGTGAAAAGTGGGGAGAGAGAGGAGGCTGGGAGAGGTAATTTATTTCCTCAAATGTTTCTGTCTGTGAAAGTGGCTGAGAGAGGAGGCTGGTAGGGGGGGGGGAAGCATTGATTGCTTGGCTCTGGGGGGGGGGGGGGGCTGGCATTTATTTCCTTCAATCTTTCTGTCTGTGAAAAGTGGGGAGAGAGAGGGCGGCTGGCCTGAGGGGCTCACTGGTCTCTGGCTTCTGAAAAGTTTCTGGGGGAGAGGGGGGGAGGAAGGGGGGGGGGGGGGGGGGGGGGGGGGGGGAGCATTTATTTCCTCAATGTTTTCTATCTGTGAAAAGTGGGGAGAGAGAGGAGGCTGGGAGGATGTAATTTATTCCTCAATGTTTCTGTCTGTGAAAAGTGGGGAGAGAGAGGAGGCTGGGGGGGGGGGGAGGGGGGGCCTTTATTTCCTCAATGTTTCTGTCTGTGAAAAGTGGGGAGAGAGAGGAGGCTGGGGGGGGGGGCCTTTATTTCCTCAAGTTTCTATCTGTGAAAAGTGGGGAGAGAGAGCTGGGGCTTGTGGGGGGGGGGGGGGGTGGGGCATTTATTTTCTCAATGTTTCTACTGTGAAAAAGTGGGGAGAGGAGAGAGGGGGTGTGGGGGGGGGGGGCATTTTTTCCCTCAATGTTTCTGTCTGTGAAAAGTGGGGAGAGAGAGGAGGCTGGGGGAGGGGTCATTTATTTCCTCAATGTTTCTATCTGTGAAAAGTAGAGAGAGAGAGGAGGTTGGGGGGGGGGGGGGGGGGAGGGCCCTTTATTTCCTCAATGTTTCTAATCTGTGAAAAGTGGGGAAAAAGAGGAGGCTGGATGGGGGGGGGGGGGGGGCATTTATTTCCTCAATGTTTCTATCTGTGAAAAGTAGAGTGAGAGAGGAGGCTAGGAAGGGAGGGGGGGGGGCAATTATTTCCTTGATGTTTCTATCAGTGAAAAGTAGAGTAAGAGAGGGGGGGGGGGGCATTTATTTCCTTGATGTTTCTATCTGTTAAAAGTGAGGAGAGAGAGGAGGCTGGTGGGGGGCATATTTCCTCAATGTTTCTATCAGTGAAAAGTAGAGTGAGAGAGGAGGCTGGGGTGGGGGGGGGGGGGGGCATTTATTTCCTTGATGTTTCTATCAGTGAAAAGTGGGGAGAGAGAGGGGGGGGGGGGGGGGGGGGGGCATTTATTTCCTTAATGTTTCTGTCTGTGAAAAGTTTTGTTTGTCAGAAATATTAAGAGTAAGAATCCCTGATTACACTGTATGACACATTAGGCTTATAAAGCGAGCCTCATATTTGAGTGTTCCTTTATCACTGGGTGGATCATCTGGTCAGCATAGTGCTAACCACCTTTACTTTTCCTAATTTATCATGCTGTCCACTTGTTGATTAGTGAGGAGCGGCTGGCTGAGTGGTTAAAGCATCGAGCTCTCATTCGGGAAACCCCAGTCCTCGAGCCCCGGTAAGGTGATGGAGATTTTCTGCTGGGGACAAAATTAAACATCCTAACCTCGACAGTTCATGGCCTCAGCACCAGCCATACAGCCCTGAATCCTCAGGTTCACAACACCTCCCCCAACCCACCCTTTCCCACCTGCACTGCCCTAAAAATAGGTAAATACAGACAGTAGTAACAGATTAAATAAGTGACATGAAACTTGTACTGTCAATTTAGCCACTTAATGTGAGTTATTAGTATTAACTTAGTTATGGAAATCATAAAATACTTTTTTTTAAATTGTTAATTATACTTGATAAAGAAATTACGTTCAGAAATGATTGAAAATTAAATTTTGTTTTCAAAAGTGCTCTCATATGAATGCTTTGTTGAAACTGTACTATTTTATTAAATGGTGATTTAATCTTATGTTTTTTCTTTTAATCTACAGTCAAAAGCCACACTGATCTTGTCAACGCAGTCAGACGATGCAAACACAGATGAAGACAGTGGTGGCGGCAAACCAAAGCAAACCAGTGGGGAAGAATCTCACTGGAGAGCTATTGAGGCCAGAAAACCTGTACTTGTGGCTAGCTCGCGGGGAGGAGCAATAGCCACAGTGGGAACTGGAGCAAAGCAAGCTCCACCCACAGATGAAAATGGCAGCAAACAGAGTTCGACCCCTGAAGTGGAAGAGGTCATTGTAAGCCTCCATCTTCAGTCGGAGAGCGAGCTCAGCAGCCATCACAGGACAAACCAGAATGACACGGATACTTCTTCTAGCCCTGTCCCTCCGCCTCGTCGAATGCGTGCAAACAGGGCTAACAAGAATACAAACAATAAGAATAATATTCAAAACAGCGGTAATGAAAGCAGCGATGGTACACTGACAGAAAGTGATACCCCTGCCAAGACCGCTTCGGCCACGAACAAAAAACATTTCGGTAATCAAAAATCTCTGCCTTCTTCGGCAAACCAATATACCTCACAAGAACTTTCACAAAAGCGAGCACCCTTGACTAGTTTCGGAGAGGATTCTTTTTATTTGCCCAGCTCCACACAAGAAGGAGTGGATAGTCTGGATGATGGTGAAGCTCCACCCCTGCCCAATTCTGGGCCACCGGGGGGAGAAAGGCAGATATCTTCTTCACCTTTTTCAAATGATGGATCGGTTGAGAGAAAAAACTCTTTAGACTCTTTGGATAACTCCTCAGGTGGAATGAGCATTCGAGATAGAATTGCAATGATTGAAAGACAGTTTCAGGCAAGTATATTCTCAAATAATAAATCACTCTTTATTGTTCAATACTGACTCATAATAAGAATTAGCACACATTTATGAAAGTAGTTTTAATTATTTTAGTGAAAATTTACACTTGAAGAATAATTATCTTATATTGAATTCATCAGTCTGTAAGTACTGTTTTGTTGTAATTGATTTGTCTTGTGTCATTCAGGAGTGTTAGCCATTAAGATTCCTTTTTCAAGTATAAAATACTAGAAAAGCTGGGAACATCCTCTATCATGGAGAGACAATTATGCAAACATCGTGCATGTATATGCTAAAGCAGAGTGTTAAGGAAGGACTCATTTTCATGCCTTAAGATATAATAATCATATCGTGCTGGCTCCTTATTTGTCTAAATCAACAATCATTCGACATTAGATTAGGTTATTGTCATGCTAATCACCTTTGTGTCCCAGACATTTCCTTTTCTCATTTTAGACTGGGTCAGTTGGGAGCCCTGTTCAGTTTTTGTTAAAATTCTAGCCGACGAAAATTACAGAACTTACTTACTTGGTAGATCCTCTTCTATCTTGGGGCGTAGAGGGTTGCCAGAGATATCGCTAGACTTTTCTGTTTCTTTCTGGCTTTGTTCTACACCAGTCCTCTGTCAGTCAGGGACTGTCAGATGCCTGCAGACATGTCTAAACCTTCGTAACTGTGACTGATCTACTTGAGTTTGTAAGGCTAGGGTTTCAAGATCGTAACATATTGTCTGATTGCAAACATTGTCCCTTCTTGTCACTTGGACCATCTTTCTCAGATATCTCATTTTTGAAGCCAGAAGCTGGCTTCTGTGAGCTGTTGTCATTGCCGTGACTCACCTCCATAGGTCAAGACTGGCATATAGATAGAGTGGTAAACAGAGAGATTACAATACAATAGTTTGTCAGTTTTTTTTTCTCATCATGGTGCTGTACTGTTATCCGAATTTATATTGTTCATTTCCCCGTGTGGGTTCCGGGACCCTATTATAGGGAAATCAAGAATAGACCCACTGCCTACCCAAAAGCATGTCGCAAGAGTCGATTAATTGAGAGCTTCTTTCAAAGTCGGAGTGCAACTGCCTGAGAGGGAAGGAACCAGCAGTCTGCATACAGATGTGTCATATCTGTAAAACGGATGCACACGCAATACTCAGGTTCTGGAACAGGACTGCAGTCCAGAAGTGGATGAGCAACCAGAAGTTTCCGCCAGATTTTACAGCTGGTGAACGCGAAGAAGAAGATATTGCTCATTTGATTTTTCTACAACAGTTAGGATGAGTTTTGAACCGATTTATTAGCACTCAGGACATTCTGATCAATGCTCCATCTCTCTTTCTGCAGCCAGAAAAGTGTTCCAGTTCTGATGGTACCAGTAGGTTGATTGTATCTTTCCCCTGAGTGTGAGCATTGGCTAGATCCCCTGGTCATTCCACTTTGCATCATTCTCTTCAATCTATCATGATCTCTTTGTGCCTTCTCACTGTTCACTTGCTCCCCCAAAGAATCCTTACAACATCTAGCTTGCCATGCATTAATTTATGATTGATGGAGAGCCAGCAAGTCTATCTGCCTGATTACAGACTTTCTGCAAAAATGGTGATACTGCATTTTGCCATTTGCCGGACGTGTCTTTTAGTTTCATGTTTTATTAATCTTGGTTTGGAATTTCCATGAAGTATTACTGTTAGTTAGCAGTTATTGACAGGATTTGTGTAAACATTTCATTAGAGTATTAACTCTTTGAGTCCCAAGGAATTTACCTTGCATGCGTTTGTTGAGCTCTTTTACATCATATACTATTCTTAGCCTTCTGCCCCACCCCTTCCCACCCCAATCCAGAAATTACGTTAATCTTCTGTGGCTCAGTTGTTGCTTTTTATCCTTCTTACTCATCAATCATCATCATCATCATCATTATCAGGTGCCTTGCCGTCTGGCGTGGGCGATCATGCCTCTCCATAATCTGCGATCTCCTGCAGCATGTATCAGTTCGTGTGCCAACACCTCCATGCCATGCAACAAGACTGTCAAGCATCTTCTCTCGTTGTCTTCCTCTATCTTTCCTTTCACATATCTTTCCAGTGGTCACAACATGTTCTATTTTCCCTCTTCTCATAACATGGCTGAAAAATGATGACTGTCTCCTTCTGATGTCTGTGATAAGTTGTCTTCGGGCTCCAGCCTCTTTCAAAACCTCTTGGTTGCTTTTTTTGGCTGTCCAAGGTTATTCTAAGCATTCTTCTTACTTCATAGTGTTATTATTCTGTCTGCTTCAGACTCAGATATGTATTAGTTACAATAATGTATTCTTAATAAGTAATGTGATTAAGTAGCTACCAACATGGGACTCAAAGAGTTAAATATTTTGTTTGTAATAATTTTTAATACTTTTTCAAAGCATATTGTTGGTTCCTTGCCTCTCAGGCAAATGCATTCTGAATTCAAAGAAAGCCTCCAGTGAAGTCGAGTCTTGTGTCATGCTTGTCTTATTTTCTCCCCTGGAACCCACATGGAGATAGCATATTGAGAGGGATTTGAAAGGTCCTGTTGAAAAGCTGAATGCAGGCAGAAAGACAAATACGGGCAGAAAGACAAATGCAGGCAGAAAGACAAAGAAAATGTCATCATCAAGTGCCATCTTCACATTCAGATGCGTCTGTAATGAGTCTCCAACACGCATTGTCTCACACCTTCATTGTGCTGGATCAAGTTGATTCTGTCCATCTCTTTATATTCTCTAACCAGAAAAAGCAAAGACTTTTTTAAGTTAAAGAATACAATTGTATTTATACTGTTGACCACATTGTAATGTTCTAAAGGTCATTTTGGTGTTTTATAGGTTGATAAACATAAAGACAAAGCAGACAGTGATCAAGTGTTGCACAGAAAGAAAAAGGTAGATTTCTTTATTGTATGAAGCTTGTGTACATGTCAAAGTAAGTAGATAAAGGATCATTTTCAAGCCCTTGCTGAACTGAGCATATTGTGTTAGGTTCATGTGGTACTTGACGGTTGATGAAATCAGCAACGTGCTGGTCACATTTACTTCCCATCAGTTTTGTATGTACAGGCAAATTTTTTTTGTGGGGGGGGGGGGGGGGGGGGGGGGGGGGGGGGGGGGGGGGGGGTATATAAATCTACATTCATTAGAATAAAAATAAAATTCTCAGAATACCATGGATCAGGAAGAGGAAAAAGATTGAAATTCTAAACGAGTTGAACATCAAGGAGAAGTTGCTCATAAAAAGCATCCTGTCCCAAAAGTTGGAAGTATTTTGGCCACATCAAGCGTCTGGGGGGAAAAGACGGTGATGGAGGGTGCAGTTTGTGGAAGACGAGGCAGGGGTCGGGGAAGAAGAGCGACGTTCTGTAAAGGACTTGCTAATGGATGAGGATGATGAGTACA
>CAJHNH020000368.1:284705-324360 GCA_905116865.2 Candidula unifasciata
GCCAAAAAACTGATCTCCCCTCATGTTTCCATGCCCCGGCATGAAAGGAACCTTATTTTTTCAAACCCCCTTTTTTGTTTGGGGTTCTTTTTCACTGAAAGTTATTCACTTTTGAAAATTTTTAAACCTTTTTTATATGTCTTTGTCTAGTCAAAAACCTTTAGAAAAAAAATACAAAAGGTTTTTTGCTTATCACACTTTATATGGTGCTGGAGAGGAGGCATCTCCATCATCTGGCTTTAGGCTTCAGTGGGACGTATATCTACGCTATGTTAGCTGGCTAGCTTTACTGTCATATTATGTACACAAATGTATGTATGGATGAAAATTAGTGACATATGTTGAATGTCATTTTATGTGCAGATTTGCCTGTTTTTATAAGAGGGGAGATGGTGAATAGTTGTTGCTTAATAAGTCGCTTAAAGGTTATGGCATTCCCTCTAACTCATGTAGACCTGGGTTCAGTTACAGAGGGGAGTTTTCGGATTTTAACAAAATAAGAAAAGTCATGTACCCCTAAAAGTTAGATCTTAATTTATTCTAGGCTGTCGTATATGAGGTAGGCTGGTTAGTTCCCTTCTTATTACTTTTCCTTCCCAGAAAATTATGAATATTTTCTGAAACTTATTTTGTTTAAGCTGGGCCAAGCTTACATGTTGCTTGTCATCTCTGTCAACATCCCAGCACCTCTGTCCGAGCTACTGGTGCTCTATCCTCTGAAACAACAGCTATCCTATTTCTCATTATCGCCACCCTCAATGTAGCCAGTAGGAGTTTACTGAATTCTATAAAAGTTAGATCTTAATTTATTCTAGGCTGTCGTATATGAGGTAGGCTGGTTAGTTCCCTTCTTATTACTTTTCCTTCCCAGAAAATTATGAATATTTTCTGAAACTTATTTTGTTTAAGCTGGGCCAAGCTTACATGTTGCTTGTCATCTCTGTCAACATCCCAGCACCTCTGTCCGAGCTACTGGTGCTCTATCCTCTGAAACAACAGCTATCCTATTTCTCATTATCGCCACCCTCAATGTAGCCAGTAGGAGTTTACTGGCATATCTTCTTTCTTTGCTTCATAACCAATTTCTGCATATTTAATATCCATTTCCCTCAGAAAAACCTTTGTTTCAACATCCCTGGAATGCAGCACATTCAGTATGTCTTTCCTATCCACATGTTTTCTTTAATCAGCCACTTCCAGTACAACTAGTCTGTCTGCTGTTTTATTTCCTTTCACCCTGGCCTTTCCCAATGTGTACAGACAAGATAGTTCCTTCAGGCGGGACTTCTGGATGCTGGCAACCCATTCTAATCAGAGATTTGCCAGTTGGGATTTTCTTAAGCATGCTCATTGAATCTGTCACTTACACTTGGGCCAATCTTAGAGTCATATGTTGCAAAGGAAAAACATTTATGCCTCTTCTGAGGAATGAACCAGAATCAGAAGGGGGAGGGATGTTTGTTTCTCAAGAGTTGTGGTTACATAGTTGTTAGTATGCTTATCTGCTGAGACAGTGATTCTGGTTCATTGTAGAGAGATGAGAGTTGAGTTAGACTTGAGATTTGACATCACAAATTCAGGGCATTCCCATAAGCGCTCCATCTCCAGCTTCAGCAGCCAGCACAGAGTTCCCGTTCTGATTGTATTTCCATCTTGGCTTTCCGCTGAGTGTTGACTAATGGCCACATCCCCTAGTCACTGCTGACTGCACCATCTTCTTCAGACCATGATGATCTGTTTATGCTTCCACACTGTTCACTCATTCCCAAATAACCTTGACCACATCCAGTTTCTCATGTATCACTTTATCATCAAATGGTGCAGAACCAGCCAATCTGTCTGACTGTTCATTTCCCAACACACATTCATCCCTGGAAAAAATACCCATATGTGCTAACTACCCAGGACCTCTGAAGTGATGCTTGCCACTCTGCACAGAGAATACCTTTCTCCATCTTTCTAACAGAGATGGGAAATGGGAGGGGGGGGGGGTGGGGCTTATTCGGATTGATTGGTCTTATACTCATCTAATGCTTGAATAATTTCTTTTTCTATGTTCACCCTCAAAAGGGCCGTCGACCCATTGCATTGTGGTTTACATCTAAGCTGCAAAATCTGCACCTTTTGGCCCAACACATCTGATTTCAGCAAACCCCTCCTAATCAGTTATCTCTTAAAACATGCTTGTTTTGGCGGGGGAGGCATCTGTGGCTTAGGCGTTGCAATTACGCTTTGTAATGCTGAGGTGCCAAGATCGATCCTAAGTGGGGACAGTTTGTCTTGTGTTGGTTTCAACAGTGGTACCAAAAGCTGACTGTTCAGTAAGAATTAGCAAACAACTGAATGTAAAATTTGCCTAGAAAAACCACAACAGCCAACAACAACAAAATGCTGGAATTTCTGCAGCATCCTGCTAAGGATACATTGCTAACCTTTTGTTGTTTGGGGGTGGGGGGGGGGGCATTAATTGGGTAAATGTTATTCTTGCTAAATGTGGTGATGAAACCCATGATGGAAGCTTGAGAAAAATATAAGCTGACAGCTGTTAAGGCAGGTTCAACCAGGAAAATTTCTTGGGTGTGTGGTTGCACAACAGAGAGAGAGAGAGAGAGAGAGAGAGAGAGAGAGAGAGAGAAGAGAGAGAGAGAAGAGAGAGAGAGAGAGAGAGAGAGAGAGAGAGAGAGGAGAGAGAGAGAGAGAGAGAGAGAGAGAGAGAGAGAGAGAGAGAGAGAGAGAGAGAGAGAGAGAGGAGAGAGAGAGAGAGAGAGAGAGAGAGAGAGAGAGAGAGAGAGAAGAGAGAGAGAGAGAGAGAGAGAGAGAGAGAGAGAGAGGAGAGAGAGAGAGAGAGAGAGAGAGAGAGAGAGAGAGAGAGAGAGAGAGAGAGAGAGAGAGAGAGAGAGAGAGAGAGAGAGAGAGAGAGAGAGAGAGAGAGAGAGAGAGAGAGAGAGAGAGAGAGAGAGAGAGAGAGAGAAGAGAGAGAGAGAGAGAGAGAGAGAGAGAGAGAGAGAGAGAGAGAGAGGAGAGGAGAGAAGAGAAGATGAGAGAGACGAGAGAGAGAGATGAGAGAGAGAGAGAGAGAGAGAGAGAGAGAGAGAGAGAGAGAGAGAGAGAAGAGGAGAGAGGAGAGAGAGAGAGAGAGAGAGAGAGAGAGAGAGAGAGGAGGAGAGAGAGAGAGAGGAGAGAGAGAGAAGACGAGAGAGAAGAGAGAGAGAGAGAGGGAGAGAGAGAGAGAGAGAGAGGTAGAGAGAGAGAGAGAGAGGAGAGAGAGAGAGAGAGAGAGAGAGAGAGAGAGAGAGAGAGAGAGAGAGAGAGAGAGAGAGAGAGAGAGAGAGAGAGAGAGATCACTGTATGTCAGTGGCATCAGTCTAGACTTTATATTTAAGGTTTATGTGTAACAGAGGAGAGGGAGAGGAAGGGTCACAATATGTCAATGGCTAGATTGAATATATAAGGTGAATGGCCATATGCTCATCTAATGCTTAAGAAATAAATACATGTTACTCTCACGTAGCCGTCCTGGGAAAGGTAAAATACTCCACACTGAATGTGCTAGCTATAGTTATGTCCTAAAGTAGATGTTGTGCTAGTTTATTATTATCAGATAATATTTGCTGTAGCATTTTAATCTATAGCCATTATCTTGCTTTAGCATATCTCTATGCACCATACAAATAGTTTATTTTCTTACATTTTAACATCTGTATTCATTTCTACACATCATTAGACTTTAACATTTATTTTATAGAATATCTTTATTACAGTTATGTTATTTGATAGTTGCAATGTTGTATCCGCCTGATATTATACAATTAACATGTCCAAATGTATTGTGTAGTTGCCTCCTGCATACAGGAGAAAGGAAAAGGTAAGGTTAGCCTGCCTCTGTCACAATCCCACCATTTGAGTTGTTCTCTTAGGCAACAACGATTCTGTTTAGAGTGGTCATTGCTTCTTTATGTTTTTGGCTGCTGTATGGTTATTATTTTGGTGGCTGTGTCATTTTTATTTTCTGCTGTTTAGAGGCAAATGGTATTCCAGTCTTCTGTAACATATTTTAGTTAAGTGAAAATAGTAAGATGTGGTTTTTTATTTTTGTGTGTAAGTTGGGATTGTTATGCTTCAGATGTGGTGACAGTGCTTGATTGGTGTACACCATTTTCTGTTGAGAAATTAGACTGTGAAATAGCATCTCCTTCGCTTCCTGTTTTTACCACTTCACTTGTCGAGGAAATATGAGATTCTGGTTTTTGCACATCTGGCCACCTTGACCATCGACACATTATAAACTTATGTAGAAGTTCACTGATTCCTTTACCAATATAACATACAAATTTAGTTGTTTTACACTATTTTCTTTCTTTTCTTGGTGGTATGAGTGATACTTTTTCATAGAATCGTTTTTATAAAAATTGACCCCCTCATTTTGTTCTTGTAGCATACAGGTCTATCTTGGGTAAAGAAAAGAACAAATGCATCCATACTTCAAGAGCTGAATATTGAAGAGGGTTGGCTAGTAAAGACAATAAAACAAAGAAAATTGAAATATTTTGGTCACTTGAAACGTCATGGAAGTCTAGAAAGAACAATAATGGAGGGGTATATGCCTGGGAAGAGAGGAAGAGGAAGGCCAAGGAGAAGATGGGTGCAGGATGTGGCAGATGATCTCCAGATGGGTGTATCAGACGCAGGACATCTTGCTCAGGATAGGAAGGTTTTCCGGAGGGTTGTTATGGCAGCGAGGTTCCGCCAGGGACATGCTACTGAATGAATGAATGAATGAGCATACAGGTCTAATTATGTTTCTCACTGTTGTGTCCCTATTTGTAGTATAATAAATTACACACTTTGTGTGATATCTTTTTTTTTTCAAACGTTAAATTACTTATTATGTTTTAATAACCCACAAGTCTAGCAGTGTTTCACACTATTTTCTCATTGTTCTCTCCATGTTTGGCAGGATGAATGACACATTTTCATGTGAATATTTTTAACTATGAATCACTTTTTGTATCTTAAATGCATTCAAGTCTTACAGAGTTTCACACTATTTTATCCTCATTCTTTTGTGACATAAATCTTTGATTTTTACATAATCTTTTTTAATAAATTGTTTTGCTATCCCATGACAGTAACTTATCATTTAATTGTCACTCCTTTTTTTAATGTTCTTTGTATGTTGTTGCTTTATTGGTTCATCTCCACTTAAAATCATCCCATAATTGTTGTAAATACAGTGAAATTTTAGTATAATTCTTTGTGAGAAAAAGAAATTGATTGAGGCTTAACCAACATTTATTACATTGCAGTTGAACTGGAACATGTATTGTACATGTATTATAAACTCCTCTTCTTCTTCTTTTTCTTCTTCTCTTCTTCTTCTTCTCCTTCATCTTCTTCTTCTTCAGTCCATCTGTCCATTTGGCCAACACCACATTATGATATCCTAAAAACATGTGAAAAGTATGTACAAAGAAAATTATTATATTATAAAATTAACTGGTCACTTTTATAAAATGATTCTTCTAGTTTCCTCTGCCCATCTAACGACTTAATTTTAATTGTTTCGCTCTCTCTTCCTTAGCTTTCTTCAAAGCTATCATAATTTATGCTATACAATTTTGTGGCGTATATATTTCTAACTATTTTACACTATTTACAAACTTTTCTTACTTTCAATTTCCTATTTTGTGAGCGGAGCTATTTCAAATCTAAACTCATATGTGATAAATAAATTATTTTGTTCTTTCAAAATCGAGGTAACTTCAAACATAGTTTTCACAATGCTAATCAGAAGCTTTAATTTAACCCCCAAAAAATTATATAGTAGTATCCTGTCCACAGTTTCTAAATTATAATCGGAATGGTTTCTGTTATTACTTAATTGCTAAGTTTTAAATGAATATTGTGTTTACACCGTATCATTCTCTTTCATGTGAAAGGTATTCATTTTGTTGTAATTCTAGAGCAGTGGTTGGTTGTTAGAAGATGTCAGTTGCAGTGAGAAAAAGAGTGTTAAATTGCTGTGTTGTTATTTGTATTTAAAACATGGACAGTAAGTAATTCAGCTAAAAACATTTAGTCGCCACAGAGATGCAGTATATGAGAAGAATATTAGGGAAGGATAGAAAAACAAATGAAGCAGTCCTCATTAAGACACATGAAAGTCATAAACCTATTAGAACAATTAAACGTCGACTGGAATGGACTTGGTAACTACTGTCAAGATTGATGGAAAAAGAGCAAGAGGAATACAACAAGATAAATACCTTGATGGCCTGACCAGATAGATGGGGTGAGGCAAAAACATTGAACTGATCTGTTAATCATGTGAAATGGCAAAACAGGATAGCTTGCGCTTACTGGCACGGCACATAATGATGATGATGATACAAAAATTTAAATTCATTTACTTTGAGCTAACTTAAAATATTTAAATTTGTAGATTTTATCAATGTCGCTATAAGATATTAATGGAAATAATATACAACTTACCTCTGATACCAACTCTCCTAATATGAGTATCAAAAATGGTACCCACACAAAAGGTGATAAGTCCCGAATAGATAAACCTCTGGTGCTTAATTTTTTTTTTTCTCTATAACTATTCAATTGGTAGGAAAAATGTTTTTGCACTGTTGAAGTTTGAATCACTGCTTAACTTAATAAATGTTTTAACTACTTATACAGTATAGTGGGTGTGTGTGCTTGCATGCACATACACACACACATGAACACACACACACACGCACACACACACACACACAGAGATAGAGAGAGAGAGGAGAGAGAGAGAGGAAAGAGAGAGAGAGAGTGAGAGAGAGTGAGAGAGAGAGAAGAGACAGAGAGAGAGACAGAGAGAGAGAGAGAGAGAGAGAGAGAACATACTAAATGTTGAATATTTTCTATTTTCACAAAGATTCTTTAAACGTGTATGCATTATGTTGCTTTACTTCAGAAGGTACAGCTATGCACTAGTAAGAATGTAAATAAAGGTTTGGAAACAGAGATATTTAAATATATTCTGAGAGCAAATTCCACTCTAGGTGGGGAATTAGCTGTAGACCCAACATGTTACAGCGTTATGGAAATGGGTTCCTTGCTTTAAAAAACTCATCAGATATAGCTCATAGGCTTGTCAGATTTGCTTAGGACACAAGTTTTCTACAGTAGACCTGAAAAAATATTCTATATGAGTCAAGTTTATAAATAATTTTACATTTATGTTTCAAAGCAAAAGTGTGTAATAATATGTTATACATTATGTTCATTTTAAACACTCTCCTTATTTATGTATTGTTTACAACTACTTTTCTGTAAAATCTACAGTTTATTTTAAACACTAAAATGGGGGGAGGGGGGGGGGGGAATTAATTTTAGTGATGCATTATTTGTTTCAAAATTCTTCTTCTTCGTTTCTTCGTTCACTGGCTGTAAGCTCCAGTAGAAAGTCCTAGTTGTTCATCCAATTTGTACGTTGGCTTTGTGCCAGGGCCTGAGTTTTTGTGTGTACATCCGTATTACTGACTTATTTGTGTGCAGTTAGTTCCTTACCACTCTGTCACTCTGACTTGAAAGAAAGCTCCAAATTAGTTGACTCTTATGACATGCTTGTTGGGAAAATGGGAGCCTGAAACCAACACAGGGATTTGTCAAATTCACACACACGCACTTATGCACTCACACATGCAGGTGCGTGCACACACACAATTATATATATATATATATATATGTGTGTGTGTGTGTGTGTGTGTGTGTATGTATGTATGAAATGTAGTTTCATGTAGATGAATGACATGTATTTTTGTCATATTATTTGTTTTGCAGATTATTAACATTTAATAAGAACCATAAATTGAAACTAATTAAACATGCCTGCTTGCATCCATTCAAGCCATAAATAATTAATAAATATATCATCCATAAGTGGTCTTTGATTTTTTTTTACAGATCAACAGACTAGAAAAGGAACTTGAAGATAAACGTCGTTATATTAATATATTAGAACTTTGGCTTTCGAACCTTGAGGAACTGCTTAAGAACTCGGTAAGTGCACCTAAAAATATTTTTTTAATATCTTATGTGGCCCTGGCGGCATATACAAAATCTGACATCCAGTATTGTGCCAACGGCTTTGGGTGGAGGAGCACATTTGAGAGGAAACTAGTCTAAACCTAGAAAGTGGAAATGCAACCCAAAAACATAATATTATGGCAGGGCAGACCAGGCCCTTAGCCTTGGTTGGCAGCTGATGTAGGAGTGAAGCTGCCACATGCAGTCAAAGACTGCTGTTCTGATCTGAGAGCTTCTGCTTTTTTTCCAAATGTACTGGTGTTGCCTTTCCTTTTTAGTAAACAAGGCAGGCTGAGAAAGGAGTCATGCTCTAAAATACTACCCAGGCGTGGTGGCATTGAGAGGACAAACGTCATCTCTCGACTTAATTTGCTGTGATCCCATGCCTTTCTATAACTTCATCTTGAAAGATGGAAAAGGGCAACGATGTGTGACTTGGACTGTAATCTTAACCTTCTGATTGATACACTGACTTCTTCTATAGTAATTCTATGACCTAATCTTGGTGAAATGCACGAGACCTAACATAGGATTTAAAAAAATGTTTCATTCCAATCAGATATTTATGGGTTGTGATGTTTTTGTTTCTGGAATATTCTTGTCTTACAAGTTCCTTATTCACTGGGAAAGAATCTTTCGTCCAAGTATTTGCTTTTACCTGATATGTTTCTTTTGCAAAGTTTCCTATGTATATTTTTTGTTCATTTTTTTCACGTGAGTGAAATCCTAAATCTGTTGATTCTGGTGATACCTTCTGTAATTGCTCAAAAATACCAGTTTACTACTGTCGAAGAAATCAGGATATTGTGTGCAGAATAATGCCAGTAGATTTAAAAGAGGAGAGAGAAATCATGTTATCTTTATAGCTTGTGATTTGAGAGGACAGATTTTGGTTTAATACCACTGTATGGGTTCCAAACCCCATTGCGAGGAAAACAAGAATTGACCCAATGCCTCCCAAACAAGCACCTTATAAAAGTTGACTAATTGGAGGCTTCCTTTAAGTTAGAGTGCATCTGCCTGAGAGGCAAGGAACCAACAGTCTGCACACAGAAAAGCCAGATCTGGAAAATGAATGTGCACACAACACTCAGGTTCTGGAACAAGACTCAAAATCCAGAATTGGATGAACAGCCAGAACTTTCCGCCTTAGTTTACAGCTGGTAAACATGAAGAAGAAAAGAAGATTCAAATAAGTCAGACTGTAAAAGGAAGAGGAAGATTAATTTTTTTTCTGCATTTAATAAAAGTTATTGTCAGCCTTCATGGATTTCTGTAAAAAAAAAAGTAAAGATCCTTTTCCACACCTTTAGGCATATAGGGCATACAGAGCTAGACCTATATTTTTATAGACCAATCGGCACAAGATGGGTGATGTGGTCAGCATCATGCCCGCAGCCTTTACTTTCCCAGGACTGCACCCGGTACCCATTCAAGGGAGCCAAGGTCATTTTTGAAAATAAGTCCGGCTCATGGATTTCTGTAATTGTGACATATTATTTCCAAATCTTTTGTTGAATATAAAACATGTGCATTGAACTATATGTTGCAGAACAAACAGACTGACAGACAGTTGATGGAGCAGCTTCATCAAGAACTGATAAGGCTGCGCAGTGAACTGAAGCATGTTGGGTATTCCAGAGAGGATGCAGTTTTGGATCCAGCAGCTTTAAAAACAGAACTGGAACGTAAAAATAGAGAAATTGTGTCCAAGGTGAATTCCTCTTAATTAGTTATCTCAGCTTGCAAGATTGAAAGTATCCACCAAATTACTTATTTTGTCATCTCCTTGTGAGATGCAATATTTCGTTATTTGAAGCCCTACTCTGGCTCTTGCCAGGGGCCGCAATATAGCCTGGCCATAAATATGGCCTAATGGCTGAATGCGGTTTCTGGGGACCTCTCGACGGGTGATCCTCATCCACATGGTGGCACATTGTGTCATCGGGTGTTTATCGCTTGTGTGATGTCCTGGTGGGGTAGAAAGTCAGTCAGTCATATCCACTAGATGGTGAATGTATTGCTATATTTATTGAAATAATTTATTGTGAGTACTAATCATTAGTATTTGCCATGCGCTCCTAAATCCTCAGGCTCATGACCCCCTGTCCACACCGCACTAAAAAGTGGTCAACACAGACAGTAGTGACAGTTGACAGTTTTGACTGAACATTAGGTCAGCATCTTGTGAACACGCTTCCTGATTCTGAGGTACCGGAGTCAATTCCTGCTGCACATAATTTTGCAGCAGGCCACTTTGCCATGATTTTGAAAATGGTATTTAGAGCCAACTGTTCAGATTTTCAATGGCAAACTATAGAACATAAAATTGCCTGGTAAAACCAAACAGCAAAAAAAATTATGGGGTTGATTCTGCAGTGTTCTGTAAATGATATGTAAAAATAAAGTAAAGGACCTTTTCCATGCCTTTAAGCGTATTCGGTATATAGGGCTAAACCTATATTTTATAGAGCAATTGGCACTTGATGGGTGATGTGGTCAGCATCACGCCGGCCACCTTTATTTCCCAGGACTGCACCTGTTACCCACACAAGGCTGGGTCAACTAGAGAGCCAAGGTCATTAAAATTTTTAAAAAGTCAGGCCCCTGTCAGGACCCGAACCCCTGACCTTCCAATGCGCAGGGAGCATCTAGCTACTAGACCACAGCGGCTTCCATAAATGATGTGTAACTTAATTGAACATTAGATCACCTGTAATTATTCACTTAACCCGAGGCTGAACATGAAGCGAACTGGATGCAGATATGTTTATTTTAGCATTTGTTTAATATACTGGTCGGGACCTTTCAAGAGCCTCTCATGAATCAGTCATGACAACATAATGCTGATCTTTGGCACTCTTACCGCAGGAAACAAAATAAGGGCAGTGAAGTAGACATCGAGGAACATATTAGACATATTTTTGTTAACCATACTTTCTGTGAATTATGTAATGTTGCTTTTTCGTAATCCACAGAAAGTATAACTAATATAATCATTATATCTCAATTTGATTAGAGCATGCTTTATAAATGCAACAGAAAGGGTTCTCTGTAGCAGCAGTCAGAATGAGAAATAGCTTCTTATACTGTTCTATAATATTCACTCTGTTCTTGTGAAATTCTTACTCAGGTAGCAGTGAGATTTTACTAAATATGAGAGGGGACTTCTTCTTCTTCTTCACTTCCTCTTTTACCGCTGTGGGTGTCGAGGGAGATATAAGGTTCTGTTTCTAGATCTTCTGGCTGCCTCGACCATAGAGTTTCTCTGATGTTATCCTTCCATCTTGTTCTTGGTCTACCCCGTGCTCTACGTCCTTCTTCTCTTCTCATGTATGCTTTGTATGGTATGATGTCACAAGGCATTCTCTCTAAGTGGGCAAACCATTTCACTTGCTGTCTTTGTATGTAATCCAGAATTGGTTCTGTGCCGACTTGTTCTCTTATGATCTCATTTCTGATCTTATCTCTTATGGTCACTCCTACAGCCCTTCTCAGACATCTCATTTCTGTGGTTACTAATTTTCTTTTATGGTTTGTTGTGAGTGACCATGTCTGGCACTGGTAGCACAGAGTTGGAATAAATATGCTTTGAATAAGATGTCTCTTTGTGCTGACTGGGATTGTCTTATGCTGTAAGAGGGGGGCTAGCTGTCCCAATACTTGGTTTGCTTTACTGCATCTAATGTCAATTTCTTTATCCAATTTCCCATCTTCGGTAAATGTAGTTCCCAGATATTTAAACTCAGATGCCTGTTTAATGCCTTTGTATTCTATTGTTATGTTTAGATCTGTCTTCTTTTTTTCCTATTGACATTACTTCTGTCTTTTCAGTGTTGATTTTCATATTATTTGTTTTACATTCTTCATTCATGGATGTTAGATGTTGTTGCAATTTGATGGCTGTATCTGCTATCAAGGTCTGGTCATCTGCAAAGAGTAATTCGTTGATCTTACTAAGATCTTCATTCATGGGCTTGGCATTCTTGCATATACTGTCGATGTAGGTGATAAACAGCAGTGGTGATAAGACACACCCGTCTTACTCCAGATGTCACTGTGAAAGGATGAGATGTTCCCTGATTTATTCTAACTACACTTCTACAATCCCTGTATAAACTTTTGCACACTTCGATGAGGTGTTCGCTTACTCCATATCTTGTCATTGTTTTCCATAATAATTGTCTGTCGACTCTGTCAAATGCCTTCTCCTGGTCTACGAATGCCACAAATAAGTTCTTATTGTATTCAATGTTCTTTTCTATTAACTGTTTAAGTGTGAAGATTGCATCTGTGCAGCTTCTATTTCTCCTAAATCCCATCTGTTCTTCTGCCAGCTGTGGTTCTATCACTGGTCTCAGTCTTGTTTCTATTATCTTGGCATACATTTTGCCAGCATGGCTTAAAAGAGAGATGCCTCGATATTGACCGCATTCTCGTTTGCTTCCTTTGTTCTTCTACAATGGTATAACTATTGCATGTTGCCAATCAATAGGGGCCGTTTGTTGTACCCATGCTGCATTGAATATTCTGTGAAGCCATCTGCTGCTGCTTTCACCTGCTAGGGGACTGTGTTTGTGAATAATATGTTATTATCGGTCTCCAGTATGTTGATAATCTGAATTCATTAACCACAAATGAAAACAAATGACATGTTAAGTTTAATAATTTACAGGTCAGGAGACTTTCACAGATGGTAAAACATAAATTTGTAGTTCTGAATATTTAAAAGAGCCACAGTATGAGATTACAGTTGAGGTATTACACTTAGAATTTCCTTTTGAAATTACATTGTGAAATAATTTCACTCAGTGAATTCAATGAAAAGTTCTTGTTCTTCTTGGTTAATCAAATCAGTTTGATAAGTATTTAGCCTACATTATCTATAGGGTAATAATGGTCTCTGCTTTATTTAATATATTGTTTAGTAAACTACTTTACAGCAGTTTTTTGCCTTCTGACCTTGTGGTCGTGTGCAAATCCCCTTCAAAGTAATTCATTTTGTCCTGAACTCCCAGGTTGACCCAGCCTAAAATGAATACTAAGACATTTCCTGAGGGGTAAAGATGGCCAGTTTGAAATTTATAAAATAACCCTCAAAATGTCAGTTGGTCTAAAACATATAGGGATAGAATCATGTATCCAGTTTTCAGTCGATAGTGTTATATTATGCTATAGGGAGGCATGGAAATTGCAGCCAGTCGGAGCATTGAATTTCAGGATCAATGTTACCATCTCATGTATTCAATCTGATTTTTCCTCAGCAGCTGAGCTGTTAACCCCACAGCAATCATTTCCTCTCCATAGCACAAAGCCCAGGTAATATTGTAAAGACCATATATTACAGTACTAATAAATGAAATGGTTTCCACAGAGAAATGAAATAGATTCTTTAACAAGTCAGTTGAAAGACTGCCAAGATGAATGCAGAAGTATAGAAGGCATGCGTCAGACGACTTTAGATTGTCTCAGAGCTCTGGAGCATGAGCTGATTGATCTGCAGGATACAGATCAGCATTTACTGGAGGCAAAGAAAAAGATCCGGGATCTGCGAACTCAGGTAAATAACCTCAGCGGTGTTTTAAAAAATCAACTGTTTGCATTAATTTATAACTGTCGGCCACATTTAATGTGTATTATTTGAAACTTATATTAGTTTTTAAGTAAACGAGAAACATTTACCTGTTGTTTTACAACTTTTTTTTCACTATAACAGAAGACACTTGTTCTGAATTTCAGATCTATAACACTATTTACCAGACTACAAGAAATATAAATTCCACAGGCTTCCCCATAATGAATATATGACCAGCTGAAATTAACCTGCCTGTGACAGAAGAAAACATTTTAAAGATAATACTCGGGACACTCTCATAAGCACTGCATCCCCATCATCAGCAGCAAGTGAAGAGTTCTGATTCCAATGGCACCAGTAACTGTCTGATTGTATATCCTTCTCGCCTTTCTCTTGAGTGTTGAGCATCGACCAGATACCCTAATAGCTCCTCAGAATTAAACATTATATGAAGAGAATTAAAGTTTGCATATCTGATATTAATATGTCACAAAGCGAAATAGTAATATTCCAGGTTACTTTAAATATTTTCGGAGACAATTTACATAAACTGATTAGCACAGTTATTTAAACAGCAAACATACATTTAAGAACCTATAGTGCTACAGTCTGTTACAATAAGTACATAATCTGTGAAATATAAAAAACCAAAAATATATTACAAGTATAATTAAATCCAATATTTAAATAGAAAACACTCTATACAATCTGTAATAACCCAGAAGGGTTTAACAGGATGTTAATTACATTACTACTACTACTACCTCCAATATTATAATCATTAGAGTATTGTGTAAAATATTGGGCCCTTTTTTGTTTAAGCATACTGGCGTCCATGGCTAAGGCGTTGCGAGTCCGACTCGTAAGCCAGCATACCGCGATTGAAACCCACTGCAGGCTGCGTGGATTTTTGTAGTGGTATGGGACGTCGCAGGTCGACCCAGCCTAAAATGGGTACCAGGACGGGCTGTCCTGGGAAAGTAAAGACAGCCGGCGTAATGCTGACCACATTATCCACCGAGTGCTGATGGTCTGTAAAAACATGGGACGCTCTGCCCATATACCCGATGCACCGAAAGGCGTGAAAAGGGAACTTTACTTTACTTTTTTTTAAATACTGGGTATAGAGGGCTAGCCACAAATGTTTTATAGACCAACCAGCACTCAAAATATCAGTATAATATTGGTAGCCTGTTCTTCCCATAGCATTTGCACCTATTGTTTTGAACTAAATTCACGTTGACAATGCTTATGTTATTTTTAAAATAATAGCCTGGACAAAATAAAAAAAAAAAAAAGGGTAAAGGGTACACCCCCTCCCCCACAGTACTAGTATTGCATTCTGTTTAAGAGTTAAAATAGCAGGAATGTAGTACATAGAGGGCCTCATAGAGCATGCTTTACAAAATAGAGATATACATTATGCGTTGACTTGCATGCATAATATTAGGTAGGCCAGGTTAATATGAATTTCCTGTCCAGGACATACTGGTGTATGGGATAATGAGCAGGTTGGTAGTCTTGCTGCTACCATTCCTCTGGGTGGTTAGCTTGTTTATGCTAAGGCTGACATGGTGAAGGTTCTCTCTGATAATTTTGGTAGTGCAGCAGAACAGAGTTATACAAGTCTAGAGAATGAATAAATTAACATTGTTTCCAAAGGATCTCACAAACACACTAGAAACATTAATTCAAAGCAGGGAGACAGCAGAGGGTCTGAACCACACTCATGTACAGAGCAAGATGCAGATTTTTATTCATATTGCCACCGGTACCATCACTATGTGAACTCTATTGACTACTGTGGAAGAGGATGGGGCACTTGGGAGGTGTGATGATACAAATTACTAGGAGTGAGTGGAAGGGTACCATAGAGTCTGATGCTGTTTGCAGATAATTTTTCCTTGCTTTATATCTGGGTGGCAAAAATCATGGTGTAGCAGCTAGATACTTGCTTGTGGATCTGAAGATCATGAGTGCAAAGTGAATGATGCTGGGCTTTTTTCAAAGACAGCCTTTGTTCCCAGGTTGACCCAGCATTAAGTGGGTTCCAGGTAAAAGTCCTGGGTAGTACAAGCTGCCAGTGTGATGTCGACCACATTACTTACCAAGTGCCGATTGGTCTATAAAACATAGGTCCATCCCTTATGCCTAATAATCTGAAGGCTTGGAAAAGGGTCCTTTACTTTACTATATAACTAGGGTGTGACTGTCAGCAAGACCCTCTGATGGTTTAGGTCACAACTCACAAGAGACCATGTATCGATAATGCCCTTGAGTGCCATGTGGCAAACACTATACATTTGGTTTTCTGAAACCAGTGAAAGTAATCTTAAACAAATGCCACTCCTTTACTGTGAAGTAAACTGTTGTCTACAGTAACACGTACATGGTGCTTCTCTTGTGCATGATGGAAAGCTTAGCACCCACACACATCTTAACGGTGGCAGGATGTTTGTTTCATCAGAAGTTGTGGTGAAGTGGCTAGTAATAATACTGTTTGGAAAGGCGGTGTGTCAAGGAAATTAACTGGTCATCTACCTCATGCTGCTGTGGTGTTGAGTTGAGTTAATTAATGTCACTGCACTTAGGACTTTTGAGTGGGCCAGTGTCTGGCTTGGTTAACATCCAGTTGATTAAGGCATTCATTTCCTGTCTCCTAGACTGACTCAGTCTTGTTATTGTGACAAAAACAATACATTGCACAATTTATTGTCAGGCATATTGCGCTGCATCAGAATGTTGATTTAACTGAGATGAGATGCATCAAAATATGTCTGGCAATAAATTGTGCAATGTATTGTTTGTGTCCGCATTATATAAATTCACTATGGAAAAACATTGTTTTGAATATCAAAGATTTCTCAGTGAAAAGAAGCCACCGGGAAGGGGAGCTGGTAGTCTCATGCTATAATTTCATCAAGTATTTGTGAAGTTCTGTCAGTTCAAACCCTGGGTTTGCCATAATTTGTGTTACACAATTATTATAATTATGTGAAGCTATGATATTTTCCGCTGACTTTATGCATTGCTACTTCTGGCCAGTATGAAAACAAATGTATGGATGTGAGCAATGAGAAAACCAAGAGCTGTGAACTGGAACTGACTTTAAGGAATACCATCTTAGAAAGAGATCGTGTAAAGTTAGACTTGGAGAAGGTGGAGGAAGAAAGAGATAAACTAAAGCCATTAGTAGAAGAACTGACCAGGAAGATTGAAGACCTCAGCAGGGCTGAAGTCAGAAAGTCATTTTTGGAGGAGCAGCTGAACAGCTTGAACAATTTGTTCATTTCAAGGGTAAATTTTCTGTCATTGATCACTTGGAGTTCCAAATAAATCACTAAATTACTTTTCTGGGATAACATTTTGGAAAATGGTTTTCAGAGCTTCATTTTAAAATGTTTTTGGTTGGTGTGTTTTGTTGTTTGCTGTTAACTATCAAAACATATTTCATTGATTCTATTTTACTAAATAAGCAAGCTCAGTTAATTTTACTCTTTCATGCATGTTCAAAGTATCTTTGTCTAATTTTAGAAGTTTTTCACAAAATTGTAGTCACCCATTGTTTAATACAAGGTCCACAAATTAAGTAATGAGACTGATTTTTAATGGCTAAGACAAAAATGCCATATAGGAATCAAAGCATGGAATCCAAAGAGGCAACCTTCATCTATGATCTGGCAACTTTACATTGCCACCTGAAAAGCAGACAACAAACAAGACACAATTTGTTAACCTAGTCAGAGGTGCATTGTTATGATAATTAGCATGGAGCAAAAAAGCTACATTAAATTATGTTTGAAACTCAGGAAAAGCGCTATTGCGACAGTTCAATTATGCGATAAGTTTATGAGGATAATTGTTTATCTCATGCACAGATTGTCAGCTGGTATTCGCGATTCAAAAGTAGTGTGGAAATAATTACTAATGCAACTAGACCCGGACGCCAAATTTATGTTCGTAATGAGGAACTCATTGCAAAATTCGGAGAACAAATACATACAAGATTGTTGTTCGACTGTAAGGATGATGGTAGATGAATTTGGTGTTATTACAGAGACTATTCGTAAAATTTTAGTGCAAGATTTGGGCAAGAAACAAGTTGCTGGTCGGTTTGTATTCTGTACCTGGCAGTTTTTTTTTTCTTTCTTCATGACAATGCACCAGCTCAAAGGATGGTAGTTGTACAGGAATTTTTGGCCCAAAAACAGATGTGTGTTCTCAACCATCCACCCTGTTTCCCAGATTTGTCGCCCTGTGACTATTTTATATTCCCAAAATTAAAGTTACCATTGAAAGGGTGCTTCTTTGACAATATTGCTGGCATCCAAAGTGCCGGAACATTGACTTTTTAGGGCCATAACAATAGCAGAACTACAGTGGTCGTTCAAGTATTTGTTTGATCATGCCACTCGCTGTGTCAATGCACAAGAGGCTTACTTTGAATATAATACAGGTTATATCTTCAACTGTTATTTTAATTTTTATGGAATTAGTCTCATTACTCAATTGTTACCTAATTGTTGGACCTTGTATATTGTTTATATTTGTAAAGATTAGAATAATACTCATGGATAGTTTTTAACATGAGCCATCACATCACTTCATTGATTGAGTTTTGTTGTTCTTGTATAAACTCAGCTCTTGTGATGTGTTTTATTTTTGTGGAAAAGCACTTTTGCACATTGTCCTCTTGTGGCTTGATTTAGTATTATATTCTGCTTACATTATAAAAAATGTTTGATTTCATTTTCATTAATTAAAAAATAACAGCTCATATATTTGAACACCAGGTTTTACTAGGTGGGAAAGAGAGAAACAGAGAGATCAAATTAGCAGTCTGTCATTAAAATTAATTATCTATTCAGTTTCTTTGAGTTTATTTCAAGCGCTGCAAATACACATTTCCCTATGATAAAATCACAATTATACCTCACATGTTTGGTTTCATTGATAATGTTTTTTAAACATCCCTTTAGAGTCTGTTTATCTTTATTTCTGTGTTATTACATCTGTGTTTGATATTTAGATTTAGAAGACTATCTATGATTGCAGTTCATCTGGCATTTTGGGATTTATTTTTTCCACCTAACATATTTGTTAGTGTTCATAAATTATGTAATGTAGTTTTTTTTTCTCCATCCTTTTTATTTCTCTGTCTGTCTGTCTGTCTGTCTGTCTGTCTGTCTGTCTGTCTGTCTGTCTGTCTGTCTGTCTGTCTGTCTGTCTGTCTGTCTGTCTGTCTGTCTGTCTGTCTGTCTGTCTGTCTGTCTGTCTGTCTGTCTGTCTGTCTGTCTGTCTGCCTGCCTTTCTATATATATATATATATATATATATATATATATATATATATATATATATATATATATATATATATATATATATATATATATATATGTTTATATGTGCTGGTATGCAAATGCAGCTACTTTGTTTCATTATTGAAAACTATATTTTCCTTCAAAGTCAGAGCACATCTGCCTATGAGGGAAAGAACCAAAGCCAGATCTGTAATACAGATGTGCATACAAAGTTTAAGTTCTGGAACAAGACTAAAGTTTAGCAGGGAATGAACCACCAGAACTTTCTGCCTGAGTTCACAGCTGATGAATACAATAAGAAGAGAAGAATTAAACTATACTAAAAGAATATTGAAATAATAAAAAGATTTTTTTTCATTGTGAGAAATGGTTGACAGTTAAAAACAGTAGTTTTTAACATTTAATGAGCCACAATAACTATATTTTAGTAAAGGTGTGGTTAGGGAGTGTATATCTTATACTTTTATGTAGCATGATAATACACTATTTGTAACATGTATTAGAAGTGTTTATGGGATTGGTGTAAATCAGGTTTCCAAAAACAAAAATGGAAAAACACAGAAATTATATGCTGTTTGTCATTTCTAACCAGTGAGTTTCAACTGTTTTAAAAGAACTAATGTTGCTGTTTGTAGCTTAGTATATTGACAGAACTGGGCTGCTAAAGAATAGCTTTTTGTATTGTTGTATTAACTTATGTGTTGTTTATTGTTTGCTGTTTAGGCAGAGAAAACAAAAGAGGTTTATGAAGAGAACTTGATTTTGCGGGATCATTTGCAACAAAATGAGGCAGAACTCTTGCGTCTGAGACATTTGTGTGATGACTTTAACAACCTGTCTGCAAGGGTGAGTGTTCTTTGTGCTTGCCTGGTAATGCGTGCCTGTAATGAGTATACTTTTAATTCTTCAGCATTCCGAGCCTTTTAGGGTCATTACTGCAGATACCACTTGCCTCTATCATCTGTTTATCCCTTTTTGGCCTCCTATTTCCAGTTAGTGACTACAGATGTTTGTGGGTCTGCAAAAACATTATCTCTCCACCATCTTTTTTGGTCTGCCTTGTAATCTTATCCCGTTCACTCTGTTGTGTACGCAGTTTTTTGCTTCTCTGTTAACTCTTTCAGTCCCAAGGAACATATCATATGTTCATAGGTTCCTACCTAGAAGCCCACAAAATGCAACATCCACAGATTTTACATCTCTGTTTACCACCCCTTGGGCCTGTGATGCTAAACTCCCCGGTACTGAAAGAGTTAAAAGCCATTCTCTCTATATGCCCCAACAACTACAGTCAGTTAGCCCCGTGATGCCAGTAATTGATGTTTAAACAGCTTATGTAATGGGTGACTTAGACGGTAGGGTAGGAAATAAAAGAAGAGAATACGAACGGTTTTTAGGTCCACATGCAGCTAAGAACAGTTATAGAAATGGGAATGGTCAAAGAATATTGGATCTATGCAGCCAGCACAATCTTTTTATTACGAACACATTCTTTTACCATAGAGATTCACAACTTTACACTTGGTATAATTGGAATGATGTCTCCATCAAGAGCCAGATTGACTTTATACTTACCAGAGTTCAAGGAAGAAGGAGAATTCTTGATTCAAGAGCAATACCTAATGGTCTGTGTGACACTGACCATAAAATAGTTGTGTTAACAGCAAAACATCTTACATTAAAGAAACACAGAAAGAAATTAACCAAAAACAAGGACCTCATCAAGATAGCAAATCTGAAACAGGAAGGAGTAAAAGAACAGTTACAACAGAAAGTAGAGACAGCATTCAAACAACTTCCACATGTATTTGGCAATATTGAGGAAGAATAGAGTAAATATAAAAACACTATGCTTAGTATTGCAGAAGAATTATGTGGAAAACGGAAGAGTGGAAACAGACGGGGAAATAACAAATATTCACCTTGGTGGTGCGAAGAAGTAAAAGACGAAATTAAAAAGAAAAAGGACTTTTATAAACAGTGGATAAAATCAAAGAAAGAAGAAGATTATATAAACTATAGACTGCAAAGGAGAGAAACCAACAGGAGTGTCAAGAAAGCAAAACAAGCATCCTGGGAACGTTTCGGTGAGTCATTAGCAGAAAATGAAAAAACAGCCAGCAGAAAATTTTTCAAAGTAATTAAAAATATGCGGAAAAGAGATGAGAGCTACAACCCCACTGAAATAATTAATGATAAGACAGGAAGGCCATTGATAGATCCACCCGAGATAGCAGAAAGATGGAGGGAATACTTCAGTGAGCTCTTTAATCCTCTAGGAGATCATCAGGAAAGAACAACTGAAGAGCACAGAGCAACAGTGTTAGAACCACACATACTAATGGAGGAAATAGAAAAAGTCATTAAACAGTCTCCCAAATATAATGCACCAGGAGCTGATAGATTACCAACAGACATAATTCAAACAGCAGGTGAAAGCAGCATCAGATGGCTTCACAGAATATTTAATGCAGCATGGGTACAACAAACTGCCCCTATTGATTGGCAACATGCAATAGTTATACCATTGTGGAAGAACAAAGAAAGCAAACGAGAATGCGGTCAATACCAAGGCATCTCTCTTTTAAGCCATGTTGGCAAAATGTATGCCAAGATAATAGAAACAAGACTGAGACCAGTGATAGAACCACAGCTGGCAGAAGAACAGATGGGATTTAGGAGAAATAGAAGCTGCACAGATGCAATCTTCACACTTAAACAGTTAATAGAAAAGAACATTGAATACAGTAAGAACTTATTTGTGGCATTCGTAGACCAGGAGAAGGCATTTGACAGAGTCGACAGACAATTATTATGGAAAGTAATGGCAAGATGTGGAGTAAGCGAACACCACATCGAAGTGTGCAAAAGTTTATACAGGAATTGTAGAAGTGTAGTTAGAATAAATCAGGGAACATCTCATCCATTTACAGTAACATCTGGAGTAAGACAGGGGTGTGTCTTATCACCGCTGCTGTTTATCACCTACATCGACAGTATATGCAAGAATGTCAAGCCCATGAATGAAAATGTTAGTAAGATCAACGAATTACTCTTTGCAGATGACCAGGCCTTGATAGCAGATACAGCCATCAAATTGCAACAACATCTAACATCCATGAATGAAGAATGTGAAACAAATAATATGAGAATCAACACTGAAAAGACAGAAGTAATGTCAATAGGAAAAAAGAAGACAGATCTAAACATAGCAATAGAATGCAAAGGCATTAAGCAGGCATCTGAGTTTAAATATCTGGGAACTACATTTACCGAAGATGGGAAATTGGATAAAGAAATTAACATCAGATGCAGTAAAGCAAACCAAGTATTGGGACAGCTAGCCCCCCTCTTACAGCATAAGACAATCCCAATCAGCACAAAGAGACATCTTATTCAAAGCATATTTATTCCAACTCTGTGCTACCAGTGCCAGACATGGTCACTCACAACAAACCATAAAAGAAAATTAGTAACCATGGAAATGAGATGTCTGAGAAGGGCTGTAGGAGTGACCATAAGAGATAAGATCAGGAATGAGATCATAAGAGAAAAAGTCGGCACAGAACCAATTCTGGATTACATACGAAGACAGCAAGTGAAATGGTTTGCCCACTTTGAGAGAATGCCTTGTGACACCATACCATACAAAACATACATGGAAAGAGAAGAAGGACGTAGAGCACGAGGTAGACCAAGAACAAGATGGAAGGATAACATTAGAGAAACTCTACAACAGCACGATGTGCCTTTGGTCGAGGCGGCCAGAAGAGCTAGAAACAGAACCTTATATCTCCCTCGACACCCACAGCGGTAAAAGAGGAAGTGAAGAAGAAGAAACAGCTTATGAATTTCACTGCTGCTTCTCACTCTTAACTTTTATAGTAAGTATTGACAAAGCTTCTTTAAGAATATTGTGCGGTGAGACCCCAGATTTAATTGTGGAGGTTGGCTGCATCCTTTGCTGTTGTTTGGAATATTACTTGGTGAAACGCAGATCTCTTCCATGGTGTGACTCTCATAACACTAACCAAAAGCCATGAGAAGTGTGTATATTGACAGTATAAAGAATGACACATTTATTTTTGGTTTCCACCATCTGATGTTAATAGGGATTTTTACTTTGCATAATTTATGTTCACTATCCGGCTCCAAGAAGAGATTTAAACAAAAAAAAACAAGCGGCATGGTGATCTGGTGAGTGAGCAGTCGGTGATGGAGGGTACAGTTTGCAGGAAACGAGTCAGAGACCAACCTCGGTGAAGATGGATACAGGACATTGAAGATGCTATGGCTGTGAAAGCACACGGGGCTGGAGAAGGGGCTAGAGTAAGAGAGACCTTTAGACCTGCCCTGATGAGAGAGACGTTCTGTAGAGGACATGCTGATTGATGATGATGAGGATCCATCTCCAGTAATCTTGCTTGAGTGTTCTAAGCATTCTGAAAAATCATCCAGTACAAGACAATATTTTTTGGGCTCATAAGATATTAACATCATTGCTCAATAAGATTGTTTTCTGTAAAATATGATATCAAAAAACCCTGATATCAAAGAAATATGCAAAGAAATAAAATAAAATAATCTTATCCTCTTAGAATGCTGAATCTAGTTACTGCTACCGATTCATTCACTGTCCTTAAAACTGTTGTCACTGCCTGTATTATCATGTTTGCAGTGCAGGCAGATATGTCTTTGGGCCTAAGGATTTAGGGCCACATGGCTAGTGTAGTCACCTCAGCCTATCTATGTTTGGATTTTATTGTTGCCCCAACATTAAAAAAAATCCATAACCTTACTAGTAGATATTAAGGTTGTGACAGGAATCAACAGTAAGATTAATTTAGAACATTATTGCCTACCTTAAAAATTGGGTACTTATCACAAGTGTTACCCCCATCTCATTCGCACACAAGATTTCATCCCAGCTTCCATTCATGTTGTGCCAGTTCCCAGGGGGCTGTCTTGTACTGTGGGGGTTTTACGACATGGCTTGCTACACAGTGTGTGCATACCAAGTTGAAAAGCTTATGCCAAAGGTTTGTTTTTGCAGCTCTTGTTTTCTGTGAGTGTTAGCTCTCAGGTGACAAAAACGCCTGCATGCAAGGAAGAAGTACTATAGGGGTACACTTCATGAGTATCGAATCATTGATATTTTTGTTGTATTGTGCTCTTTGGCGGTGGCTGTCGTCACTGGATCTGTTTTAAATGGCCAAAATGAGGCCACATGACACTTCTAGACTATAGGAGTACCCTGAGAAATCCCCTATGAAATCACACAGCCAACAAGATGGGGTGACACCGAAAATTTTACTCACCTGCAGTAAATGATGAGTTAAAAAAAAATTTTTTTTTAGGTAAGGGCCCACTGATCCCATAATAAGCAAGTCATAAAAGGTAACTACAAGGGGCAGTCATTAAGTAAAGGCAATTGTATTCTAGTCTGCATGAACAGTATATAGGAGAAAAAATATTATTTCAAGACATAGAATGACCCCTTTGCAATACCTAAAATTCTTGTCATGATGATTAAGCAGTATACACATTTGCAATAGCTCGTACAAAATGACTGCAGAACTATTAACATATGGAAGAAGAGTGAGGTTTTAGTCATTTTTTTGTACTAGGGAGTTAAGCTTGGTGAAGCGCATCTATGCTTTTTTCAAGGAGATACTAAAACCAACTCCTCATGGGAACAATCAGTAGAGGTTACCTTGGAGTGACTGCTGCATTGGAGGGCTGAGCACATATGGGGATGCCCAAAGTGCAAAGACATTGATTGTGATAAAATAACATTCGTTTTTTTGGACAGAGGGTGTTAAAATTATTGAAATCTGTTGAAACACGAAGATTCAGTAGCAAGTGTTTATGTCCAAGGAAAGTGACATGTTAGCCTACAAGTCAAAGCCCGCGATCCAATCTAAACATCAGGGTCTTCTCTTAAAAGAAGTTTTGCTGCATGACAACCCCCCCCCCCCCCCCCCGCCTACCCCCGCACACACACACACATGGCTGTGCATACTGTGGATTCACAGCAAACTCTATGGTTTGAAGTATTGAAACATTTAGCATACAGCCGAGACTTGTCATCATTGACCTTTCATTTGTTTGGCCCATTGAAAAAACATATGCAGGATTAGAGATTTGCAGATGGCAATGAGGTGATGTGGATGGTGCAAACTTGGTTGTCCACCACACCCAAAAACTTTGTACCTGTCAGGCATCGACAGAGAACTAGGACACAGTACAATTCTGTTCTGGCCGCTTGTTAAAAAATTGATTCATGTAGTTGCATTTACTTAATGACTTCCCCTCATAATTAGAGGTTGGATGAAATTGTTTGTATTGGGCCAAAAGTGCAAATATCACAGCTCAGCTGTAAACCACAACACAGTGTGTCAGCTGCCTTTTAACTCTTTCAGGCACATGAATTTTGAAAGACTTGGTCCACATTAATTTTCCTTTACAAAAATGGCAGAGGGGGTAGTGTACAAGAAAGGCAATAGAGAATGTAAAATGCTTCTAATCCCTATAAAAGTTTATATTTTTTAAAAGAGAAATGAATGTACATTTTGAATCTAATGTTAAACGTATGTTCAATTTTTTTCATAGTTAGTAGGAAAGAAGGTGTTAATTTTACAACTTTTTACAAATTCTTCACTTACCATGGTTTTGCAGCCACAATATAGTGAATTTCCAAATTTGAGAACAAAACTTCAAAGTTTGTTCAATTTCCTAACAAATTCCAAAGTTATGATGAGTTTCAGGTTTAGCACTCAGGGGCTCTTAGTTCTCACAGAGTGCTGAGCAAAATTTCAGAGATAAAAATGGCAGAAAAATGAGCCATAACACAAACACTATTTACTTTGTACAGTTATAAAAAGACTGTAGCTGCAGTGATTTCAATGTAGCTTGGCTTGTATCTTCAATGTAGCTTGTATAGTAGTATAGTACTGTCTCTTTGTTTGGAGCACTTTCCTTCTCTTACATTATAAATACGGTAGTAATCGGACATTGTCTCAGTGAACTCATCAGAATTGCTAGATTCCCAACAGCTAACCAGCTTTGCTGGTGAAATTTCACTGTCTGAATCATTTTGTGAAAAATATAAATTTTCATTATCATTATTAGAATTTAAAAAATCTGACTGAAACAATTTCAGAAAGACACATTTTGCGACCTGTACATGTGGCTGGAACATTGGTATTCTGGCACTCAAAAAGGAACTTAGAAAATGCACTGTTGGAAAAAATGTAGCTATAAACCATATCATTCTATGCACATGTGGCTTGGGATTTGGATGTTGCTAAAAGGAAATCGTTTAGTGTGACTTTCCATAAATACTTTAATCATAGTACCCAACATCAGAAACAAGTAGGGAGCCATGTGCAAAGCACACATGACACATGGTCGACGATGACAGCGTTGTTTGGGCAAAATTGAACTCTCAATCACCGCTCACACCGTTGCTCGGACCTTAAAGAGTTACATAGAATATACACAGAAAAAGAAGAATAAGAAACAGAACAAGAAGTAAAAGCATTGTATAAGCTGTTTTGTTTCTGATATATATTTTATTTGTTTAAATTCATATTTGTTCAAGAAATAATGCTTTTATAAGTATATTTATCCCAGGTAACAGATAAAATGCCATAACAAAATGTTGTATGCTTTTGTGTTTTAAGTATGACGAGATGGAAAACCAGAAACAGCAGGCGGTCAACATGGTGCATCCTCTGCAAACAAAACTGGAACATTTAGCCAGAAAGTGTCAAGAGAAGGTAACATATATACACATGTTAGTGGTTCATTCATGCTATGCAGTTTGTGTTGGGCTGTTAAAGATTAACAAACTGCTGTAGATGTCTAAAATGTTGAACTGACTAGCTGTATTTTTCAGTGTCTTATGTGAAAATTGTGTACAGTTTGTTTAAAAAGCAATCTGGTCATTCTCTCAGTTCAGCAGACTGGGTAATTATTTGAAGTGGATAAAGATGTTGTTCAAAATTGTCTTTATATTTGGATTCATATTTAGGGGTATCTTGTCCCTATGTTTGATTTATCTTCGGGGGTCTTTATGGCAAAGTGGTTAAGCTGTTTGCCCTGTGTTCTGAAGGTCATGGGTTCGTTCCATAGCTGGGCCTTTCAGTTCACAAGAGCTGCGGAGTTTATGCTTTGTGTGATGCTCTCGGCAGGCGGCTAGCCATTCTGTGGAGAGAGGCTGAGCCATATGGGATAATGAAGTGCAGTGACTTTTAACGTTAAACCTGTCCTTATATTTACCCTGTCCTTATATTTACACTGTTGCATATTCTTGTCTTTGCCTGGGCAGCCGTTGTTTAAAAAAAAAATCTTAAATATGAAAGAATATGCTGATAAATTAAACACAGTCTGAGATGTAGTGGACAACGAATCATAAAACAGACACTGAAATGGGAAACATATACATTCAGGAAGTTCAGGAAGAAATTGACTGCGACCCATGTAACATATGACAGGACACAAGGGTATTGAATTAATTAAACTGTGAGCTTTGCTGACGACATATTAAAAAGCTTACATATTAATTTTATTCGCTACTTTGCTTTGTTCACCTAGGATGCCCTTCTTCGCCGACTTGGGGCTGAACTTCGTCGTAGTACATATAGACCATCAAGTGCACTTGATGACCTCGGACGTCTGGAAACAGCCATCAGCCAAGAAGACTATATGACAGTATGTTTTTATACCTGTTTGTATTTTCCCCTGTAGATTATTAGATCATTTGATAGTAACTTTGGTGCTTTAATCAAATACACAATATTTATTCTCAAAGCTAGAAATGCTGATTTAACTGGTGCTCAGTTTCATTAGAATGAATTCATCATTACTCGCATATTTACAGCATGTGTCAGAGACAAATTTTAAAATCCTATTATGATGGGAAAAAAAACAATTCTAATATTGGTACATTTAATATCAGCAAACTTAAATATTTGGAAAGCTGAAAAATATAACCATTTAACACCGAGTTGGAAGTAATACTATCAAGACAGATTGTGGAGACAATACTTTGTGTCATACACATTGAGGAGCAGATAATTGAATGGTTTGGGCTTTTTGTTTTCTTTACATCACTGCTAGTTACCATCATAGGTGCTACTTCTAATCCTTTTGACCCTTTCTCTACCCTATGAAACTAGAAGAAAAAAGTAGACATGTGGAAGAGTCTTGGGCAGTTGTTAAAAATGGGGGGGGGGGGGGGGGGGGGGGGGGGGGGGGGGGGGGGGGGGGGGGGGGGGGGGGGGGGGGGGGGGGGGGGGGGGGGGGGATGGGGGGGGGGGGGGGGGGGGGGGGGGTAAAATCACAACAAAACTATAATTACAGGCCTATTAACCACCTCTCAGAGATGACATTCCATCAAGAAACCTAATAAGTCTAGATCTCAGCATTTACTGAGCGACAGTGTTAAGAGGAACAGATACTAGAGAAAGAATGCATCCACACACACTCATGCACGTGTGTGTGCGAGTGCACACACACACACAAACAAAGGAAATGGATTAAGTCGTTGAGTCCCAGGAGATTTAGCATCAGAGGCAAATGAACACAAATAAACTTGTAAAATGGATGTAGATGCAAAACTCTGGCACAAAGTCCAAATGGACCAACAACCTGGACTTTCTGCCAGAGCTTACAGCCAGTGAACAAAGAAGAATAAAACAGAAACAGATAGTTATTTCAGTTATTTTCCTATATTTCCCATTTGGGGGAACAAAGAATAGACCCACTGCCTCTGAAACAAGCATGTCATAAAAGGTGATTAATATTGTATTGCTGAAATCAGATGTATTGGATCGAAAGGCTCAGATACTGCAGCCAAGCTGTAAACAAACCAGAACACCGCATGCTAACCACTCTTTTAAGGGTGAATGCAGAAGAAGTAAACATTTTACATATTTAAAATATGTATTATAATCCATAATACATTTATTTCTTACTCCTGAATATGTCAGTGTTACAATATAAGAAAAAGTAAAGTAAAGGACCCTTTCCACGCCTTTAGGCGTATAGGGCATATTAGGCTATTTATTATAATCCATAATACATTTATTTCTTACTCCTGAAAATGTCAGTGTTACAATATGTGTGTACATAAAAGGGATTTTGCATTGTAGAGAAATGAGACTTTGTCATATTTTTGCAGGATTTCCCACAAGTTGTCAGTAGACCAGTTCCGTTAAGACCTGAGAAATATCAAGGCCATTCACCATCTTCATCTTTGGAGGAAATAGAATTCACATACCCCTACAGTGACCCAGATTCTGCTCCAGCCACTATGTCAAAAAGAAGGCGTCCAAAACCTTACATCAGCAGCAGACCGAGATCTGCAGATACGTTTGGCTCTGGACCTGGAATTCAGCGAGGGGCCCATGCACACTCTCGCTCATTTCTGGAGGTTAGGAGGTCAAAGGAACAGCCAGGTTTTGAGGGATTGGAAGCATCACAGCGTCATTTTGTGGCTATAGCAGATTATGATCCTGTCTTATTTTCTCAGTCAGGCAGACCAGGGCTGGAGCTGGGCTTGAGAGAAGGGCAGGTGGTTCTTGTTACAGGTATGCTTGTGTATCTGTTGCTTTAAGTGTGGGGAGTACTCCTCGTGTGGGTTCAGGTTGTGGGGGGGGGGGGGGGGGGGGGGGGGTAAAGAAAAAAAATAGACCCACTGTCTCCTTTTGCAAGCATGTCATAGGAATCAAAAATTAGGGTTTTCCTTTAGAGTCGGAGTGCATCTGCCTAAAAGACAAGGAACCAACAGTCTGCTTACAAAAAAGCCAGATCTGTAAAATAGATGTGCAAGCAGAACTTAGGTTCTGAAAAAATACTAAAGTCCATCAGTGGACGAACAACCAGAAATTTCTGCCAGAGTTTACAGTCGGTGAATGCGAAGAAGAACTGGTACTGGTTATGAAGGCTTACAAATGGCATGTTATAGTTTTTTCCTTAAAAAAAAAATTTATCACTATCATGCTATTGTCAGAATTGAATGCAAGTAGTTAAATGAATCCTTCTAACTGAAAAACAAAATCAGCTTCATTCAAAAGTAACTGCCTGTTTTTCCAGGGCAAACATATGTTCACTACCATGTCTTTTTGTCTGCACAAATCTGGACAAAAAAAATTTATTGTTATAGCTTCAACAAATGTAGCATTGTGTGATTGCTCAACATATACAGAATTAAAAAAGGTGCTGTCCTTATTTATAATATAGCTGTTCATTTTATGTTCAATTGTTATTGTAGTATGCACCTGACATGATGCAGTGAGCTATTTTAGGTGATAACTTATCAATTTATTGTTTGTCTTCTTATTTTTCTTGTTAATTATCACTATGCTTTAGTGAGCCAGAGATAGTTGTTTATTACTATTCCTAGTTTTGGTTCTTCTGCGTTCATTCAAAGATATAAATGTGTTGTGTCTGTTTCCAACTTGGTTGTGATTTTTGCACTTTTCAGCTAACAAATCCAACCTCTGGAGGCATTTGATGTCTGGGTTAGCCTTCTTCATGGCTAGGTTTTTCCCAATCATTTAGTTTCAGATATCGGCCTTAAAATATTCAAACAACGCAACAGTCAATTTAAAGATGAAGGTTTAGTTTTGGTTGATACTTTAAATACTTATGTCCCCCGATTTCTCCATCCTTTATGACTCAGTCCAGCGAATAATTGGTTCTCATTCTTTAATATATCTGTGTATGTATATGAATCTTGCGGGTTCAGGGGTCCATATTGAAGAAAACATGAGTAGACTCACTGACCCTTAACAAACATAAGAGGTGACTAATTACAGGTTTACTAAAATGTAATGTGTTAGGCTGAAAGATGCAGATATCACAGCCTGGCTGTAAACCACAACACATTGTGCAAGTCACTTTTTTAAAGATGAATGCAGAGGGGGACAAAATAACAACTACATAAGTAGTCATCAGTCCTTTGTCCTAATTACAAGATTGATAGGGTTATCATCATTATCAAAGTCAAATAACACTTCACATGATTGGGTTGCTAATTACCCTTACTGTTCCCTGTATCTCCTTTGGTCAGATGTTCTGGCCTGGAGGGCTATCTTATACCCTGAAAATAACTGAGTATTTATCTTTTTTTTTTTTTTAATTATTGTAGTAAGCACCTGACATGATGCAGTGAGCTATTTTAGGTGATAACTTATCAATTTATTGTTTGTCTTCTTATTTTTCTTTTTAATTATCACTATGCTTTATGAGCCAGTCAAAAAATGTTTGGAAGTTTTAGTTGCGTTCATTGATATAAAACTTTTAAAAAGTTTGGAAGCTTAGTTGTGTAAAACATTATTTGTTGAATTGTACTAATAATATAAATATTGCCTGTGTTAAAATAATATTTGACTGCAGGTCCAATGGACAGAACTGGCTATTTTGAAGCTGAGGTGAATGGAAGGATAGGACTTGTTCCTGCCAACTATCTGCAGCCTGTCCATCAAGTTTCAAACTACCACAGTGATCCATGGTTGTTTCCATCACATAATGAAAGACCAGAACAGACAACTGAAATGTTCCAGCATTTGTATCCAGAACCCTCCAGAGGTGTGTATGTAGGTTCACATCAGTTGGACTGATGTCTAAAATGATGAAAAAATGTCTCTAGTTGTGTTTAATGTCAGTGCTGGTAACTGAATTGAAGTAACTTATTTATTTTGCCCGGCTCTCTAGCGTAGTTGGCTAAACCAGATTGCGCGCTGTGAGCGGGTGATGAACTCCTTGTGGTCCGGGATCACTCCCGGGGGTGGGCAGAAAAGCCACATTTTCTCCCAGATTTACGGTATTTACAATGGAATCAAGGCTGACAGGTTGCGATATCCATAATACTGAGCCTAAGGGTTAACAACTCATGGCTTCTGGATACTAAAACAAACAACAAACAAGTAACTTATTTTACACATCTTCACAGAATATTTTATTGATATTGTATCAGGAGCATATATTCAATGACCTTTTGGCACACATGGATCATTATCATATACTTATGATAAGATGCCCGGGAAAGGGGGGGGGGGGGGGTGAGGGGGTGGGGTAAAATGCTATATAGAATCTTTGTTTTTATTTACTTATGATACATGGACAATTAACAGAAAAGCTGAAAATTATTTGCTGGCCATAGAGATGTCGTAAAAATACAGACATAATTTGAACACATAGCCTTGGTAGCATTGTGGCTAGATGCTCACCTGTTGGCCCAAATGTACAGAGTTCAAATCTGCATCGTGATGGACCACATCACCCATAGGGTGCCAGTTGATTTATAAAAATATAGGTCTTGCACTGTATGCCTGAGTGAAGAGGGTCCTTTATGTTGAAACAGAATAAATCACGTAAGGAGGTCCTGAAACTGCAGAAGATGGATTAAAGGTAGAACAGCTTGGGTGAGTTTTTCTAAGGGCAGATACTCCAGTGTGAAATAACTGGTAGAAGAGCAGGAGACCCTGGCTTTATCTGTCATGTTTTGTGCCATTTTCTGGCTAGTTGTGTTCAAAATGATGTCACCTTGTTAGCACCCTTTCCATCTTTCTTGATGATAGTTTTAGGGCAGATAAGTCTTGTATCTGAGGATTTGGGGCCATATGTCCAGTGCAATCACCACAGACTATGCTGGTTCTGATTTTATTTTTCCCATCATAAGAAAAAATCGACAGCCTCACTGAGGATTTTTTTCTTCGTCTTCTTCTTTTCATTAGTCTTGTTGAGACCCTGTGTGTTGCGTGCACATCCATTTTACAGATTTGACTTATTTGTATGCTGATTGTTGCTTTCTTGCCTCTCAGGCAGATTCATTCTGACTTTGAAGAAAGCCTACAATTAGTCGGCTCTTAGGACATGTTTGTTGGGGAAGCAGTGGGTCTCCCCCCCCCCCCTTCCCCCCACAATGTGGCCTCAGGACCCGCATGGGAAATTGAGGATTTGAACCTAAGTTACCAACATTATTTATTTATGCATCACCACCAACCATTATCACTGACATATTTTCAACATTACAACACTTTAAATTATTGCATGGATTATACCTGGCCGTATTTATTTCAGGTGGTCAGAATGTCCGTAGAGAAGATAAACATGTACAGACTTCTGATGCAGGGAAATCAAAAAGCACACAAGGCTTGCTTCCAGACCCGCCCAGTCATCTCCATGTGAAAAACATAATTAACGAAAGTAGCATCCTGTTGTCATGGTCACCGCCCAGACTGGACAACAGAGGAAACAACAATGGGGTGAAGTTGTTGGGGTTTATGGTATGTTTTCATGTAAACATGATGTTGAATTTATTGATCAGTCAATTTACTTTCTTTCTCTGGTGTTTTTCTTCTCATTCACTGGCTGTAAGCTTTGGTGGAAAGTTCTGGTTGTTTGTTCACTTCTGCACTTTAGTGTTGTTCTAGAACCTGAGTGTTGCATTCACATCCGTTTTACATATCTGGCTTATTTAGATGCAGAAAGTTGGCAAGAAGGGACGAAGTCCGCAGTCAGACAATACGTCAAGATCTTGATACCCAGTCCTTAAAAACCTGAGTAGATCAGTCACAGTTACGATGGTTTGGACATGTATGCAGAATGGGAGAAAATCGGTCACCATGGCAAGCATGGAAGGCTAAGAACCAGGGAACCAGACCTCCAGGACGACCCAGGGTGCGCTGGGAAGACAACATTGACAGTCCCTAACTGACAGAGGACTGGAATGGAACAAAGCCAGAAAGAAAACTGCTGATAGAGACGTCTGGCGATCTCTCTGGCAAACCTCTACACCCCAATGTAGAAGAGGAGTAAGTAAGTAAGTAAGACTTTGAAGGATGCCCCAAATTAGTTGTCTCTTACAACATGCTTGTTGGGGAGCAGTGGGTTTCCTCTTGTGTTCCCCACAGTTATCCCCGGAACCCTCACAGGGGTAATCTCTGGTATGTTTTCTAGTATTTATTGTCTGTGTTTAGTTCCCTTTATTATGTTATATTCTTAGTGTGTGGAACTAAGGAAACATTTAACGGTGTGCATCACAAGAACAAAGGTTTACATTTGAGGTGTTGATATATTTTAAGACAGAATAATGGTATCTTAGATCACTTTAAATGTCCCCACAGATACATGACACAGTATGATTATCCTCGTTATGCAGTACACTTAAAATATAGTAAACTTAACAAACTGTACTCCTGATATCTGTAACAGTTAATAGATAATCTATACAATGTTAAATAACCAGAAATAATTCACAAGCGTAAACATCCAGTAGTGACGTAAACACACCCCCCCCCCCCCCTTTTTTTTTTTCCGCCCCCCAAAAAACTTTATAAATACCAATTATAACTTGGATGGGTTGAACCAGATATCAATATTTAAATTACTACTACACCTAGACTGTTTTACTTTAACTATTTCTGTGTGAAGTGATTGTTATTCTAAGCTAGTAGTGATGTGTCTAAAGGAGTTAAAGTAAAAACCCGGTACACAAAGTTAATCTAATGAACAGCATTAATTGGGGTTATTATAAGGAAAATTAAGAACCTTTTTTTTTTAATAATGGCGCATTAGGCATATGATGTTTGTCATTAGTCAACAGCTCCTTTACAGAACATGGCTATTCTCACGGCATCCTTGAAAGTCTCTCTTTCTGCAGTCAGTTCTCCAGTCATGTAGTCCTTCATAGCCAATGCATCTTCAGTGTCTTGTATCCATCTTTGCAAAGGTCTGCCATTAACTCATTTCCCAGAAACTGTACCCTCCACCACCGTTCTCTCCGGGTCACCATGAAATATAACATGGTTAAAATATCTTAGCTTTCGGGACAAGATGCTATTTATGAGCCAATTCTCCTCAATACTATTTATGAGCCAATTCTCCTCAATACTATTTATGAGCCAATTTTCCTCAATACTATTTATGAGCCAATTCTCCTCAATACTATTTATGAGCCAATTCTCCTCAATACTATTTATGAGCCAATTCTCCTCAATACTATTTATGAGCCAATTCTCCTCAATACTATTTATGAGCCAATTCTCCTCAATACTATTTATGAGCCAATTCTCCTCAGGGGAAAAATACTATTTATGAGCCAATTCTCCTCAATACTATTTATGAGCCAATTCTCCTCAATACTATTTATGAGCCAATTCTCCTCAATACTATTTATGAGCCAATTCTCCCTGATGCTCAGATTATGTGCATCTCAATATTTTTATTTATCTTGTTAGTCCATAGTATTCTAAGAATATGATGCTAGTCATATTTTATACACCAGTCAGCACTTATTGGATGTTTTCATCAACATCACATCCAGTGTCCCATAGTACATTGATAAAGTGTGTGTACAAATCTATTATTTCACACTCCAAAGCATTATCTGCACTGAAAATGTTTGTATCAGTGTATGGACACCAGTGATGTTTTACTTCTTGCCATGTCCTGCTTCTAGGTCTACCTAGATAACCAAGAGTACCTGAGAATTCTTAACCCCAAGATTTGTGAAATGATCATGGAGAACCTTGACTTGGAGCATCCGCATCATCTTGCTGTGCAGTCCCTGTACACAGACGGTCAGGTCTCAGCAAGGGCAGAGCTGGTCTTCGAAGCAATTGTCAGAATGGTCCAGGAGAAGGCAAGCATGCAAAGAGCTGCAAGCAATGAGGATTTAGATACTGACTTGTCATCTGTACTGAGTAATGTTCATTACAAAAGAGGTCATCGGAAAACGGTTTGTATCATTTGAAGTGTCTTTTTTTTTTGCTGACTTTTTTGCCATGGTGTATTACATTTGTTTTTGGGATCAGTATTTAAATTAATCTAAGCATATTGCTGTCATGACAGATGAGAACCGTGAACTGATCAAAGAAATTAGACGCAGACCGTCCATGTTTTATGGACGTGTTTTGAAACTGGACTGGAAAAACTTGGTTAGAAGTGGCATGATAGGTTGTAAAAGAGCAAGGTGAAGGCAAAGAGATAAATGCTTGGATATGTTGGTTAAATAGATCGGATGAGACACAAGCACTGACATGATCTGTGATTCTGGTATACATATGATATGGTGAAACATGACAGCCTACGCTGATCAGCGTGATAGTATTGGTATTTTATTTATCCCTCCTGGAATCAGTATTTATATCTTAGGTTTAGATTTTTACAAAGGATCAGCATCATGACACAAAAGTAGTAACCCATAAGTGCTCTGTTCTACTCCTAACTCAAGCCTGAGTCCGGAGAATCTCAGTACAGTGCATGAACTCTGTAGCACCGGCGAGGATTCTGAAATACTTTAGGTAGATTTTTAACTTAAAATTTTGCCTGGGCAGCACCGTTAGGATACACTTTTCAATTTCCGACTGCCTAAGGATTTTTTTTATCTGCGCAACAATATACATGGACATATTTATATCTGAAATAGGCATGTCTTGTTCATCCACATGGAATGTCAGTAACTGGTGGCACTGCTTTATCATTGGACCGGCAGTTCCTCACCACAAAACTTAGTCAGATGTCGAATCTAATGATGGTAATTGATATTGGGGTCTAAATTTATGAAGTTTTGCGAAGGCATTTTAATTGTTCACTTTTTTTATTTATTTTTTTTTTGTTGTTGTTGCTGGTTGTGTGTCTGAAATCAAGGTGAGCAGTGTTCACTGTGGTTCAGCAGGTGATCCTCTCAGTCCTCTCAGTGATAGGTTGTGGACTTGGAATGTTTAACGTATGAAAGAGTCAGCTGGTGAAACTCGAACGTTTACAGAATGAAGCTGTGAGGGTAATTTTGGGATGTAGAAGAGATACCCTGATAGTGTGTATATGATATATACTTGCAATACCAACTATTATAGATTTGTTCAATGTGTTGCATGCAAAGTCATACCTCAGAGTAGCTGCAGACAAGAAGCACCTCCTGCATTAATTCCTGGATAGAGCTAAGGGTCACAGACCCATGGAGAGAAGCAGGCTGAAGACACAGTTAGACATGTGTGCAAGTTTGATAACATTGGTTGAGGAGAGGAGTGGGTCAGAGAATAAAGGAACAGTCCAACTTGAAAGGGTTCTAATCACGTTGGGCCATGAGTGCAGGGACTGGCCAAGGGTGTTGCTGAATCAGAAGTACAACAAATGTTTCCTGCCCACGTGATGTGATTATCTATATATATGGCTCTGTGTTGAGAGTTAGTACATGGGAAATCATAGCAAAAGTGAATGGATGGTGCTTATTGCAACAAAGTCTGGCATATGATACAAATTCTAGTTTGAGAATGGAGGTGGAGGCAGTCACTGCTGCCTTCTGTTGGCTTGAAAATCAGGTGTACACACATGTCATTTTTGTAACTGACTCACAGGCATGTTGAGAAAAGTTAAAAAAAGTATGGTCCATGCAGAGGGGAATGCATCGCTTCAGAGGTCCCGGGTGGTTGGTATCCTTTGGTTATTGCCTCCGGGGGATACCAGTGTGTTATGAAACCAACAGGCAGATAGACTGGCTGGTTTTTCACCACTTGGTGGGGAATAGATGTGAAATAAGCTTGATGTTGTAAGAGTTCTTTGGAAGCGAGTGAACAGTGCAGAGGCACAAATAGATCATCACAGTCTGAGGAGAATGGTGCAGCAAGGAGTTAACAGGATATCTGGTTGCTGCTCAGCACTCAAGAGAGAAGTGAGATGTATGTAAAATCAGACTGTTACTGGTGCCATAGGAATTGGTACTCTGTGCTTGCTGCTGAAGCTTAGGACAATGTGTTTATAGGAATGTTTTGAGTACTGTGATGTCAGTTCTCAATTTAACATTCAACATTTGTTTAAAATGGTATCTACTGTTAAGTTCATGTTTCATTTTGTAGGATGGTGGCACTGTACGACTACAACCCAGAGAAGCAGTCTCCACACGACTACACTTCATTTGAACTGGCTTTCCTGGCTGGACAGCTGATGTATGTCTATGGGCAGCCGAGACCAGATGGATTCTTCAATGGGGAGGTAGGACAGAGTTCAGATTATTAGTTTTTGTTTATATTTCAGAAAGAGTATTTGCATATCTACCCATTCTGGATCTGTCACAAGTTTCTTTTGAGTATTATAGATTATCTGTTTTGTTAAAGCATCATGTATAGTTATTTCTTGGAAAATATAACCATTACTCCAGGATTGAACAGGTGGTATATGTAACATATCCGTAAATGACTTGCTTAGTCTGTTATTTGAGTTTTCTTTTTCAAATTTACAGTCAGAAAAAAAAAAGTTGCTTTGAATGTTATTGTAACAGACATTTCCAGATTTATATTGGACTAATTAGCCAACTGTGAACCCATTATCTGAGCTTCATTTGCATATGTGAGTCTTTAAATAGAGGTGAATGAATGAATGAATTTCTACCCCACAGGAGCGATGAAGACACAAAGTGCCACCACAGCAGGTCCCAGAAACCGCGTTCAGACATTTAAATATTTTGGCCTGCCTATATTGCGGCCCCTGGCAAAAGCCAGAGTAGGGCTTCAAATGACAAAAAATTTCGTCCTGAAAAGGACGAAACTAGTAGTAACAATAACATAATAGATGAAGAAACAACAGCAGCATACGTAAATATTAGATTGAACAATAATAAAAGTGTCTTAAACAGTATATATCAGTAATAACTGGTTGTTCTGCTTTTGCTTACAGATAGAAGGAAAGCGAGGGCTTGTTCCAGCTTGCTTTGTAGAGGATATATCAGAGAGAACTCAGGTGAGTTCATCCTGCCAGTCTTTACAGAAATATTAATGAAGTTTGCATGTTGACTAAGAATCACTGAATAGATTAACTCAAGGGGAGTGAATTGTAAGGTTGGTTCTGATGTGAGCAGTGTGACTGATAGGTCTTGGGTATATAATTTTCGTGACGGTGCATCTCTTTCTTGTCCTTGTTGTACAAAGCTCAGAAACATACCAGGAGGATGTGTGTGTGTTGAGATTGGGGGAGGAGGGGGGGGGGGGGGGGGGGGGGGGTTAATCAGTGTGAACAGGAGGTGTGTACAGTTTCTGGACCTACTGTACAACAAACATTAAATCCCTTATGCTTGTTCATTGGAAATTACTGGAGTGGTTTCCCTTTCTTTACCAAAAAAAAAAAAACCATAAAACATAAAAGATGTGCATGCTATAACTATACTGTTGTGAATGAGTTTCAGAGTATTTTAAGAATTTTCATGGGGAAGCAACCATTTATAGACTACCATTTGTGTACTTTTTAAAAAAAACTGTACATAAGACATATAAATTCTTTGTGTATTACATTTCATATGTTTTCTACATGTAGTTGACCATTTGACCTACCTAGGATCCTCAGTGAATCATAAACTATCGCTGGACCAAGAAATCAACATCAGCATAGGTAAGGCAGAAACAGCTATGAGCAGATTATATTAACAAAAAAGAGTTTAGGAGAACAGAAAGATCATGATCAAAACAAACACTTTTGTCAATGTCAAGCTTCTGTTCTCAGCACTCTGCTTTATGGCAGTGAAACTTGGTTAACTTATTTGCACCAGAAAAAAAAAAAAAAAAAAACTCAATAGCTTTCACATGCCTAAGAAAAATACTTGGCATTAAGTGGCAGGACAAGATCACACAAAAAAACGAGGTATTAGAAAGAGCAGGTGTTACAACGTTTTTTCTCTCACACTCAGTCA
>CAJHNH020000368.1:325505-395505 GCA_905116865.2 Candidula unifasciata
ACTTTAGAGAATCCCCCCCCCCCCCACTTGTGATAATGTGTTGGGCTTATTTATATCAGTGGGGGGAGCTACATGTACACACAATTCGAACGCCATCATATTAAAGCCGCCATTTTGGAGAACGTTTCAAAGAAGAGCCATGAACTCTAATTTGAGCTGCTGTGTTAAGCTGAACCCACATATAGGACATCAGAGGTCACCAGTTTAGCATTGGTGTAGCAAGTAAGTAGTTGTGATGAGGCCTTAAATCCCACGGTACTAAAACATAAAACTGTGTCAACACTGTAAACTCTATAGTTAGGAACATGGAATGTTAGGAGTATGTATCAGGGAAAGCTTACAGTCATTGGCAGATAAACTGAAAGAAACAAAATAGATATACTAGGCATATCTCAACATAGATGGGTGGTTGTGACTCAGACAGGAATTACATTTGTTTATTCAGGAAAGAAAAAGAATGGTTTGAGCGGGGTGGGTTTCTTCGTCACTTTTTGGATACAGTTCAATCAGCGACTGAATTCTGTCAGACTTGAGTCAAGGAAAAGGAACATCACAAGTATTCAAGTGTATGTTCCGACATCTGAATCAGAGGAAGATGAATTTCAATCAATTTTATAACAGTTTAGAATAGACGTTAGAAAGCATAGGAAGAAAGGGCATCGTCATCATCATAGGGGGTTTTTAACACGAAAATTGGTGGAGGTAGAATAGACGTTAGAAAGCATAGGAAGAAAGGGCATCGTCATCATCATGGGGGTTTTTAACACGAAAATTGGTGGAGGTAGAATAGACGTTAGAAAGCATAGGAAGAAAGGGCATCGTCATCATCATGGGGGTTTTTAACACGAAAATTGGTGGAGGTAGAATAGACGTTAGAAAGCATAGGAAGAAAGGGCATCGTCATCATCATGGGGGTTTTTTAACACGAAAATTGGTGGAGGTAGAATAGAGAAAGAGGAAATAAGAGGCCTTTTTGGCGTAGGAGATAGAAAATGAGAGGGGAGAGACTGATCGAAATATATGTAGAGAAAAAATATATGTCTATTACTAACACACTATTTAAACATCTCCCAAGAAGGCTTTACACCTGGACTTCACCCGATGGAAATAGCAGGAACCAAATTGATTATATTTTAATACAACAAAAATGGAGGATAGGTTTAACATCTGCAAAGACACTTCCTGGAGCTGACTGTGACACTGATCATAAACTTCTTGCTGAAGAATTTAAAATAAAATTGACATAAAGTGTTGAAACAGGAAAAGCCAATACTTTATGATTTAAGTAATTTACCAGGGGATTACATCATTGAGGGTAGAAACAAATTTGAGACACTCGTGGTATTGCGGTAGGATATGACACCTGACGAATTAACCAGTTAAGCCAGAAACGTCATTATCTTAACAGCTCAAAACATGATAACTAAAAAATAGCACAAGAAACAAATTTACATTAGAGAAAAAATATTTAAGCTGATAGAAGAAGAAAGAAGTTTAAAACAAGCAGGGGCAGAAACAAAAAGCCATGCAAAAGAAATCAGAAAAGCTCTCAGAAAAAAAAAATTTAACAAAACATTAAAAGTTTATTAGGAATACCAGTAATTGAATAGAACAACCCAGACGCAAGGAAGAGACAGATATGTTTAAAGAAATTGAAAGGCTAATTCAGGCCATCACTTCCTGTTATAAACGATAAAAACGGTAACACATTAACAGAAACCAAAGAAATATCAGAAAGATGGAAAGACTACAGTACTTCAGAGGTTCAGAGGTGCCATGAGCATATGCCACGGGTGCCGCGGCAAAAAATAAAGAATAGTCGGCTAACAATTGTGACATTAGGCATGAAGCTACTTGAAAGTTGCAATTTAAGTTGTCTTACCTATCCACTGTCGAAAAGAGTGTTTTCCTTGTTTCACACGCAGCGTGTATCATACTGCATGAAATGCCAGCCGCAACCTGCTAAGAACTGTCCTTGTATTAATCTCAAGGTGCCACCGATCCTCCATCTGTATTCGTGAAGGTGCAGTGGATAAGTAAAGTTATGATTGTATTTTGGCTGAAATTTGTAGGTGGAAAATGTGATCTGAACAGTAGTAGCTTAGAGCCTGGTCAAATAAGTACTTATATTGACAAGCAATGCGTTTGTGTGTGCGTGAGAGAGAGAGAGAGAGAGAGAGAGAGAGAGAGAGAGAGAGAGAGAGAGAGAGAGAGAGAGGGGGGGGGGAACAGATAATACATTGTTTAGTTCTTTTAGGGTTAATTTGCCGAAATCAAATTTGAAGATTTTGCTAACGAGAATATGAAAGTGCGTTTAAATTACATCAAACGAACCGCTGAGCGAACGATGATTGAAATGCGAATTCGGTATCATTCGTTCGTGTTCGGCTTTATTTGGTTGGGAACTTAACAGGCACCGGAGGAGCAGTACGTAAACTGACATAGAAGTGTTCATATCGGCTGCTTGGTTCCGTCCAAATTAAAGAGTCATCTAGAATGCAATGATTCTGATTCAGTACCTGAATGTTAAGAAATGTTAAACCGCTGCGCTATATCTCTCTAACGAGGGTCAATCCATGACGAAGAGAATTTCTAAAAATAAGAATGAAAAGGATATAAAGACAAATTCATCCAAACAGTTCCATCAGTCGTATTTAAAGACAACTGAACATTAAATCTCCGCCATTCCGCCCCGCCCAATTTTTTCCCTTGTTTTTCAACCGCTTTGAATGTAGGTGTGCCACGAATTATGTTTCTCCAGCCCCACAAGTGTGCCTTGGCGAAAACATTTTTAGAACCCCTGCTGTAGATAAATGTATGAGGATCTGACAAGTAATTCAGAATCAACTTATGAGAGTGACGAAAAAGAACTAGAACTCTTGCTGGATGAGGTACGATCCATAATACAGTCTGAAGAAAGGAAAATCACCAGGTTGTGACGAAATACCAACAGAACTAATTCAGGCAGGAGGAGAAGCAAGTGTCCGAATCTACCATGCAATGCGCACGAAGATCTGGAACAATTGCCTTTGGCCTAAAGCGTGGAAAAGAACGATCTATATCCCTCTCCCAAAGAAAGGAAATCTGAAACTATGCTCTAATTACCGTACAATCGCATTAATAAGTCATGCTAGCAAAATCCTCTTACGAATTATCATGAAGAGGATTGGAAGGAAATTACAATATGAGCTTCATGAAGCTCAAGCGGGTTTCAGACGGTAGGGGAATTAGGGATCACATCTTTAGCATAAGAATTATTTTTGAAAAAAATGTAGAGAATACATCGTAGATCTTCATGCTTGTTTCATTGATTATAGCAAAATATTTGATTGTGTCCAACATTAGAAACTGGAGTTTTTTTTAGAAGTGTGGGGTTCCCAGCTCGTCTGGTGCATTTAATTAGGGAGGGGGGGGGAGGGGTTATATCGTGAGTAACAAGTAGCCGTCAGAGCAGCTGGTGAAACATCGGACTGGTTCGAGGTGCAAAAGAGAATGAGGCAGGAATACATTCTTTCACCATACCTATTCAATATATGTGCAGAAAACATAATGAAAAATGTCATAAATGACCCGATTTATGACTTGACGTTTTACCCCACTCGGACATCACACCGAGCGATAAACACCCGACGACACAAAGTACCATAATGCGGATGATCCTCCGGGACAGGGTCACAAAAACTCCGTTCAACCCATAGGTTGGGTTATATTACGGCCCCCCGCAACAGCCGTAGTAGGGCTTAAAATAACGAAAAATTACATCCCACATGGGAACGTCTAGATGACCATTTAGGACTTTGACAGTTATGAAATGCTCTTTATTGGCTGCCCTATTCCGGAACTTCGTTACGCAGATGACATAGTCTTCATTTTAAACAGTGTAGAGTAAATAGAAAATTTACCCGTGTCTGTCCAAAAGCACAGTGAAGATCAAAACCTATTCTTGAATTTGAAGAAAATGAAAACGCCCAGAGACATGATTTGATTCAAGAACCGACACCACAGCACTCGGGGCATTCCCATAAGCGCTCAGTCCCCATCTTCAGCAGCCAGCGAAGAGTTCCGATACTAATAGTGTCAGTAGCATTCTGATTAAACGTCCGTTTTGCCTTTCCTCTGAGCCTCGGGAATCTGCCAGAACCTCTCGTCACTTCCCCCTGCATCACTCTCTCCAGACTGTGGTGATCCATCTGCTCCTCCGAACTGTAAACGCTCTCCCACAAGGCACTAACTGCGTCGGCCTTATGCATCAGTATTCCACCACGTTGTGCAGACAAAAACTGTCTGTCGTCCAAAAACAAAAATAAATTATAAAAAAATTGAAAATGTCACAAACTTTGAATATCTAGGTTCGATAATAAATAGCAATGGGGACTGTTCGACTGAAATCAAAAGGAGGATTGCTATAGCAATCATCATCATCATCATCATTATCATCCTATAACACTACGTGACGTTGGGTCACCAGTTTCTGTTGACTTTCTGATCAGCTCTCTCCACCTTTGGCCGTCAGTTGCGATGGACTTCATGGTTGTATGCGCGAGTCCTGTCCAGTCAGTCAGGTTCTGTAACCTTGTCTTTCTTGGTCTGCCTTTTCTCCTCTTTCTCTCTACTGAGCCCTGCAGTATTGTTATCTGAGAGGTTGTTTGATCTTATTACATGTCCATACCATTGCATTTTTCGGCTTGTCACTGTAGTTAAAAGAGGTTCATAGTTTCCAATGTGCTGTATAATATTATGGCGAACCTTTTTGTTTAAAATGTGGTCTCTGTATGATATGCCAAGAATTTTTCTGAAACATCGAATTTCTAATGCGTGTATCTTTCTTTCAAGCTGTTAAGGTCAACGTTTCACAGCCATATGTAAATGTACTAATAGTTAGTGCTCAGAGCAATCGAATCTTAGTTTTGCATAACATGTTTTTGGATCTCCATAATGTTTGCTGCTTGGCCAGGACTGATGTTGTCTGTGCAATCCTAGCCACTTAAAATTGATCCTAAATATTTAAAATGAATCACTTGTTCTAATTTGTGGCCTTTAACGTAGATTGGATAACATCAGAGAAGCTCTACAACAGCACGATGTGCCTATGGTCGAGGCGGCCAGAAGAGCTAGAAAAAGAACCTTATATCTCCCTCGACACTCACAGAGGTAAAAGAGGAAGTGAAGAAGAAGAAGAAGAAGAAGAAGAAGAAGAAGAAGAAGAAGAAGAAGAAGAAGAAGAAGAAGAAGAAGAAGAAGAAGAAGAAGAAGAAGAAGAAGAAGAAGAAGAAGAAGAAGAACGTAGATTGGTGAAATTCTGCCAGCTGGATTTTAAATCATTACTGTTTTTTTCTGCGTTTATTTCCATGCCATACTTGGTTGATGTTTCATCGAGTAGATGTGCGAGCTCGACTAGCTCTTGTTTTTCTCAGGCCAAACCATTGATGTCATCTGCAAAACTTAGTTTTTTTTTTTTATTAGTTGACTTCCTATACTAACTGTTCCATGTTGTTGTTCTAGGGCATCAAGTCATAATTCTTTCTAAAATGATGTTGAACAGTGTTGGAGAGAGGATGCCGTCCTGACGGACTCCTACTGTTTTTCGGAACCAGTTTCCTATTTGTCCGTTCAGCGTGACAGCACTGCTGGCCTTGGCATAGAGGTGTTCTAGACTACGTATGAGGGTTTTACTCCAACAGCATGGTGCGTCTCGGGCAGTATTTCAACCATGGTGGGGTCCACTCCTCTCCAGGTGGTCATTTTCCCGTTAGCCTGTATCCTTGCGGATACAATTCCCAGTCTGCACAACGGGGGGGGGGGGGGGGTGGGGTTGGTTTGTGCCACGGCCTTCTCTATTTATCTAGAGAAGGCGGTGGTTTGTGCGATCATGGGACAGCAGCAGGTTACTAATTGTCAGTTTTCGCTCTCCTAGGAGAGCTAGCTGCCCCCAACACTGCTGGCTGCAGTGACAGGCGTGTCCACACCTTACAGCCCTGCAAAGACAAAACAGCATCAAATGTCTGTGACAGAGTTTCCCAAACTGTTCTTGGTCGCGGCGCCTTTTTTCAATTAAAACTTTTCCACAGCGCCCTGAACAAAGTAAAAGTATGACTTTTCATGTCTTGATTACATTAATTATGAAGCTTTTACAATATTTCGCGGCGCCCCCGCGAAGAGGTCGCGGCTTCCCGGGGCGCCACGGAGCCCATTTTGGGAATCATTAGTCCATGGTTAAGCACTATAAAGAAAATTAAAATTAAAATATTTGAGGGCGTGCATCTTTCCTGTCGCAAAATACGGATGTGAGTCGTGGACTCTCTCCCAGTCATTAAGAATGCAAATAGGGGTTTTTGAGCTGAAATGCAACATAAAGATTATCAGAATATCTTGGACAAAGAAGACAATAAATATTGACATTTTAAAAGATTATCACAAAAGATTGGCTAATAAACAGCATTATCGGCTGAAATTTTTTTGTCATATCAAGCGCATGTTGGATTGGAAAAATATTAATTGCAGACGATATCGTACTAGGACCAGCACGAAGATGGGCATAGGATGTAAGTGACTCCTTATATATGAAAGTACATGAGGTGGGAGAGCTGGCGAAAGGTCAAGTTTCTTTCAGGCAGACCGTGATGAGAGCGACATTCTGCAAAGGGCCTGCTGCATGATGAAGTAGCCACCATAGTGTGCCCAAATCATAACTTGTAAGAAAGTTTAAAAGAATACCTGAGATTTACCCCTTTAGATTGACATCCAGTATGAGACTTATTGGGCTGGCGAGATGTCAAATCTTCAAGTAGCAGTCCGGGAGAAAGGGACCATATTAAGTCAGCTAGAGACCTGTGGGTAGTATCATCACAGCACTCTGGATCCACAAGTGCTCCGACTTCCTCAAGTGCACAACAGTCGTATAACGGCTGAACATACCCAACAGTCGTATAACGGCTGATCATACCCAACAGTCGTATAACGGCTGATCATACCCAACAGTCGTATAACGGCTGATCATACCCAACAGTCGTATAACGGCTGATCATGTCCAACAGTCGTCGATCATCGTATAACGGCTGATCATACCCAACAGTCGTATAACGGCTGATCATACCCAACAGTCGTATAACGGCTGATCATACCCAACAGTCGTATAACGGCTGATCATACCCAACAGTCGTATAACGGCTGATCATACCCAACAGTCGTATGACGGCTGATCATACCCAACAGTCGTATAACGGCTTATCATACCCAACAGTCGTATAACCGCTGATCATACCCAACAGTCGTAAAACGGTTGATCATACTCAACAGTCGTATAAAGGCTAATCATGCCCAACAGTGTTTGATTAATTAAAACGGTTGTGCCTTTAGTTAAATATTCATGTCTGACTCCTCCGGGTTTTACTCCTATCTCGACAACCTGGAGTTAGTGTAGCAGGGATGCTGGGGCCTGCGTGATAATCTTCCTGATATACGGGGCATTAATAAAATCACTCGTGCCCGGTGCCAGAACAGTAACAGCAACAACAGTGCACCCCCCCCCCCCCCCCGATAATTAAAAAAAAAGCTCGTTGATTTGAACTCTCTCATGACCTGACACAAAAGACACAAGGTTAGACTAGTCAATGCCGTTACATCTAATTACGAAAATCCAGTCTTGTCTGTTAAAGCGGCTATGAATTCATTGGACAAGAAATTTATAAATAACAATAGGCAAAAAATATTATTTACAATTCTGAACTCGGTATATAAAAGCACCATAGCACAAGCTGTTGCAGACATTCCCTATGCTCCAAAATAGGAAAATAAACGTGAGTGGACTGCTCTGTGTATAAACTGACATATAACCTGAATAATAGCATCATGATGTAGATTTATTGCCCAAGGGGGAAAAAGGCCCGGAAATCTTAAAGAATAACGTATGTTATAAATCATAATTATAACACAAAAGGATTTAATAGGTTTATTTTCTTTACACTTAAAAATGTATTTTCCACGTTATAAATAATAATTGAAGCATCTTATTGTTTTAAAATTAAATAGTATTAGAATAACACGACAGTATTGCTCATCTATTGAAGGCTGAAAACGTTGTGTCTAAGGATACGGTTGGTTTCTTCTTCTTCTTCTTCTTCTTCTTCTTCTTCTTCTTCTTCTTCTTCTTCTTCTTCTTCTTCTTCTTCTTCTTCTTCTTCTTCTTCTTCTTCTTCTGCTCCTGCTGCTGCCGTTGCGTTCCTATTTCACAAGGCGGTAGGCATCTGTTGTGCTTTACAGCATGACCGCGATATCAGCTCCTTTGGGCCCAGCACCTCCTATTTCAGCAAACTAATCAATCACCTTTTACAGGCTTGTTAGTGAGCTGTGAGTCTGTTCTTGATTTGTTTCCCCATATTTTAGCCACGGAGAAGACACAGCGAGTAGCTGGGTCATTCTTTCTTCTCTAACATTCCAGGCTCGTAATATTTCAGTTATCTCTCTCTCTCTCTCTCTCTCTCTCTCTCTCTCTCTCTCTCTCTCTCTCTCTATATATATATATATATATATATATATATATATATATATATATGTATGTGTGTGTGTGTGTGTGTGTGTGTGTGTGTGTGTGTGTTTGTGTGTATGTATGTATAACCGCTATTCAGTACATGATTAAAAAGTATTGTTATTATTATTATTTCAAATTCAGTGCTTCAACCATAGTCTCTTCCCCCCCCCCCCAAAAAAAAATGTTTATTACCATTATTATTTAAAATTAATTAAGGCGTGAGCCTCTATCCTCACCCCTAGAAAATTATTTGGGGGCGGGGCTGCTCCCCCCCCCCCCCCCATCAATGTTTTTCCTGTGATGGCAGGCCTGCCTGTTGGTCTGCCAACCGGATGGGAATTTTGTAGTCTCAGGGTGTCAAACCCTCAGTTGGCAACCGAGGAGGGGGTGTACGGAAGAAACAGGCATGCACGCTGGTACGTTGGGGAGGGTGTGGGGGTCCTCAAAAGTTTTATATACGTTTTACAAAGCAAGTAACATATCCCTTTCCCGGTACACTATAGATGGAGTAATCAACACCACCCCAACCCCTTTTACTTACAATGTCATTTACTTTAACTAATTTTAGACTAGATAGAACAGGGAGCCAGTCATTTAGTCTCAAATGAAAAAAAAAACACACACACACATTATGGTCTGGATACGGATTTAAACAAAAGAAAACGTGCCGCCACTGAACTACAGGGCCTCCCTTTTATTAACGAGTCAGAATATAAGAGAGATCACAAGTGTTTCTGACATTTTTAGTAAAGAATATATTGCTGTTCTGCTGGAGACTGAACTGTTGTCTACTTGGAAAACAGGAGTGTGCTTACATGAAACCAGTGTGACACGTCGCAGTATGCGGCTTGTAACTCTCTTCTAGTTTATAATAGGAAACAAAACAACAAAATTAAATCCGACATACGGAACAGAAAAAGATCGCTTACACCTGGATTATATCTCAGATGTACGCATATCTTTTTCTTTTTTAAAGACAAATTCAGGGATAATTTAATTTAAAGACATGTTTAGTCTCATCGTTTCGTATTTTTATATTCTCGTATATTGCTTTTTGCATTTATTTTGGCAATCTTGATGTGAAAACGTAACAGCTAGAGGCAGTAAAGACCATCTTCTCTCATCCGCTCTGACACCTCGGGGTATTTTCCGAAATTGTTGTCGTATCTGTAAAACCATCAAGAAATAGGCAGGCAGACAATGCTGTGCCACCACGATTTACCACCAGCTCTGTGGCATGCAGCATGTAAGCCGGGCAACAGAGATTGAAATCAGTAAGTTCATGACCTTGTATCACCTATAGATCTGGCCATCTCAGTATTTCTATATAAAAAGAAAATGTTAACTGGTAAACTGTATCCTTACTGGTCCTGACTTCAGGTTACCTTGTAAATGTCGCGGCCCCGTGTAACTGTGCGGTTAAATGAGGCTAAATTGGATCTGTACAGGTGGAATTCTCATCTTTCGGGTGTTCATCTTGTGAACTGAAATCCAGGAGAGGACAGACTGCAATGCAATTAGAAACTATAAGAGGCAAGAATATAACAAGAGAAGGTAACATGACGCATGAAATGAAGCGACGTAATATCTGAAAGTCGTCTCTATGGTTCAAGATATTCACAACTCCGATATACACGGTTCAATTCCAGAGGCTGACAATGTGGCATTATATATTTGTGTACTGATTTCGATAATAATGTGGAGCATCCACCGTTTTTAGAAAACAATGGCGAACTATTGCAAGTAAAATTGGCTGGTAAAACTACACACAGCCAACAATTGTTGCGGTTGGCTTGCGACGTCCTTTAGGAGATATGTAACTTACACGTTAAATTCTGAGCTGAACCGGTTATCCGTTATTTACCTCAGATAAAACTGTGAAGTTAGAAAATTCAGCCTTTTAACTTTACATACAAATGTTTCCTTAGTTATATGAAACAACTGACAAGACATCAGACTTATATTAACTGCTTCCCTTTGTTATAAACCTTTATCTTGTAGAGGAGTTTTGGGGGAACGTGCGGGATGATGGATCCATCGTGGAACCCAAAACACCCTCATAGCTTATGACTAAATCAAATACGCCAAGTAAAAACTATCTCAGTTCTCGTTATGCCTAGTGGCACATGAAGCTTCAGAGAGGACTTTCCTGTCCTGTGCAATCTTCAGTGCAGTTTTCCATGTCAGAGATGCCGCACTCAGGTCACTTTCCATCGTTCGTCTCCATGTTGTTTTTGGGCGCCCCTGTTTTCTCTTTCCCTCTGGTGTCCATGTGAAAGCTGTTTTGGCAGGTATATCAGGATTCATTCTCATAACGTGGCCAAGCCATTTCCATCTTCTCTTGGTTATCATACCGTCTAAAGTTTCTTGGTTTGTGACTCGAAGTAGTTTAGTGTTTGAGATTGTATCTGGCCAGAAAATTGATAATTCTACTTAGTGTGGTGGAAGGTGGACAGGTTCAAACTATGAAGATGCAAAACTTCAAAGTTAACCCATTATTTATGTAACTGTATGACGTCTTTAATTTGAAAGTCGACGAAGAGAGGAGGATCCCAGATTTGGGGATTGTCATTCCGTCCGTAAGGGATAATATTAGAGTAGACTGTGCATGGTTTGCAAGCGAAATCTGTCACGCTGTGTTGTCTTAGTCATCCTGTATTCGCAGTACATAGACTAATTCTTTCCTATATTGTCAGTCATTTCTGATAAAGTTATTCTTTATTTTATGATTTCAAACTACCCAGTAACTTTTCTCTTGATCTCCGACCGTCTCGCTTTCCCTGCGGATTCCCAGTTATCCCCCACAAACTCCAGTTTTTCATTTTTTTCCTGGCGCGCCGAATGAATGCAGACTACCTCTTCTGATGGTGGAAACCATATTTATCTTCTAGAATTAATTTCTTTCAAGACAGCTTTATTACGTTTTTTATCTGGCCATAGTGTTTCTAACGTTCTTCCAATTTCTGCCGCTTACACATAATATTTCTTAATTATCTAGATGTCCACGATTCACTTCCGCGCGTGCCAGTGCTTGTGGAGTAGGGATCATGACCGCAGTTTCATAATTTCGAAAAAAAGTTTGATTTGCGGTTTGCTGCTGACGAACTGGTAGCCGACCATTTTGCTGTCATTTTGACGGTATAAACGTTGAATTGTTCAGAAAGCAATAGTAAACTACTTTCTGAAAAAAAATGGAGGTAAGGCTTGGCAGATTAGGCTTCGAAGTTATTTTTGCTCCCGAAAGCGCTTCGTTAATGCAGTTTCCACATCTGCCTGAGCTACTGAGTTTAGTGCTTAGGTGCAAGCCCTGTGAGCTGTGTTTTTCCTATGGAATATTTTTCATATGCGCAGCTGTTGTGTCGTTTTGTTCAATATGACCGGTGGCTGGTTTACGTGTGAGCTGGTGAAATACCTGATCTTCCACTGTGAGACTTTGGTATCGCCGTCGTCCAGTAACCACGAGATCACTGTTCTAAAATACCCGCCTAAAAAATCGAACTCCTGTTTACTAAGCATAGACAACCCCCCGACCCCGCCCTCCCCAGTCTCACATAAGGACTTATAGTTAGTTCGACGTTAGTATATACACACTAGCTCACTTCTGATTGGTAGCTCCTTCGTACTTTGTAAGGGGATGTTTCGCAATGCCGCTGATATTCCGTGTTGTAAATTTTATAACGCCAGCGCTTTTAACACTCCAAAAACATGAAGAAACTTGGTCTAACACAATCCATACAGAGAGTGTTGCAATCAATGTCACAGGCGTTCTCTTTCTCGGAATGAAAACGTAAATGCAAGACAACGCAGAAACCAAAAATCAGAGCGGAACACACCCGTAACCTTCATAAAAGTCAACAAGCCCAACAAACTTGTGAATGAAAGTGACGTACTCTATTTGGGGAGGCTAACGTTGAACTAACCAGACCTTTTGCTACGCCTTCGGACATTTGGGACATATAGTGCTAGACATATTTTATAGACCAATCGGCACACGGTTAGTGTTGTAATCAGTATCACGCTGGTCGCCTTCACTTCCCATGACTTTACATGGTGCTCATTTAATGCTATCTTGACCTGGAAGCCAATGTGGGTTTTTTGGGGGGAGGGGGGTTAGGGGGGGGGGGGAGAAAAAAATATGGCTTCGTTCGGATTTAACCCACAATCTTCGGATTCGCAGGCAAGCATCTAGCAGCTTCACCACGGCGACTTCCATAGAACCACATGCTGACATTAATGACTCCATTCCCAACTTCAGGAGGCACCAGCAGCACGTGTCTGTCTGTTCCATTAAGAAGACAACACAAAAACTGCGTGATCAGGTCCCAGAATAGTTAGGTTAACAATAAATATTCAAAAGATGGCGAAAAACATCTCTCGATGACGCGGTAATGGACCCGGTCTAGCTATATTTTCAACGCCAGGTTATCTTGTAAATATTTACGCAAAGGTTGGGGTGGAAGCCATCTCTTTCAACTCCGTTCGCGTGCCAACGGGGGTCAGGTGCGCGTGATGAAAATGTCAGCAGATTCATCATACCTCTTTACCAGCGCCATCGACGTTATTTTTATGTTCCCTAAGGATTAGAACTAAAAATCAACAGGATGGGATTAATAGATGCATTCTTATATACAGCAAGGGACCGGTACAGTGTATGCAACTAAGTCGAGACAGGTTTTTACAGAGAGCAGCTTTGGGGGAAAAAAATAGAATAAACATTGATGCGGGCCAAACTTTACAGGTCGCTGAGTGAATTAAAAAAAGTCACTGACGTTCCTACTAGAGACAGGATATACCATATGTTTCAATTCAAGCGAACGAAAGAAGAAAAAGGAAGAGGAGGAGGAGAAGGAGAAGGAGAAGAAGAAGAACAGGAAGAACAAGAAGAACAAGAAGAAGAACAAGAAGAAGACAAAGAAGAACAAGAAGACAAAGAATAAGAATGAAGACAGAGCAAGTGGAAGAAGGAGCCGCGGCATCAACAATAACCAAAAAGAATCGTACACCAGCTTGTAAAAGTTAGTTAGTTAGTTGCGTATCCTTTACAGAACATTGCAGAACAAGCCCTAGCATTTTTAAGCTGTTGTCGTTTTTCTAGGCAAATTTACGTCCAGTAGTTAGCCACTGCTACTGGACGGTCGGCTTCTCGATACCACTGTGGAAACCAACGCAAGGCGCATGGCTGGCAGTTGAGATCCAACTGGGCACTTCGGTATTACGAAGCTCGTTCGCAACTCCTAAGCCACAGACGTCGACAAGCTTGTAAAACGCATTCGAAAGATCACATTGACGATGATTATATCGCTCTCTCTTCCCCTCCTCCACTATCGCCCCTTTTCCCTCAAAACTTCGATTAGACAAGAAGAAGAGTAAAAGTAGTAGTCGCAGTAGTAATAGTAGCAGCAGCAGTAATAATAGTAGCAGCAGTAGTAATAGTAGCATCAGTAGTAATAGTGGCAGCAGTAGTAATTGTAGCATCAGTAGTAATAGTGGCAGCAGTAGTAATTGTAGCAGCAGTAGTAATAGTAGCCGCAGTAGTAATAAAAGTAGCAGCAGTAGTAATAGTAGCAGCAGCAGTAATAATAGTAGCAGCAGTAGTAATAGTGACAGCAGTAGTAATAGTAGCAGCAGTAGTAATAGTGGCAGCAGTAGTAATAGTGGCAGCAGTAGTAACTAATTGTAGCAGCAGTAGTAATATTAGCAACAGCAGTAATAATATTAGCAGCAGTAATAATAGTAGCAGCAGTAGTAATAGTAGCAGCAGTAGTAATAGTAGCAGCAGTAGTAATAGTGGCAGCAGTAGTAATAGTAGCAGCAGTAGTAATAGTAGCCGCAGTAGTAATAAAAGTAGCAGCAGTAGTAATAGTAGCAGCAGCAGTAATAATAGTAGCAGCAGTAGTAATAGTGACAGCAGTAGTAATAGTAGCAGCAGTAGTATATAGCAGCAGCAGTAATAATAGGAGCAACAGTAGTAATAGTAGCAGCAGCAGTAAAAATAGTAGCAGCATAAGTAATAGTAGCAATAGTAGTAATAGTAGCAGCAGCAGTAATAATATTAGCAGCAGTAATAATAGTAGCAGCAGCAGTAGTAGTAATAGTTGCAGCAGTAGTAATAGTAGCTGTAGTAATAATAGCAGCAGCAGCAGTAGTAATAGCAGCAGCAGTAGTAATAGTAGAAGCAGCAGCAGTAAAATAGTAGCAGCAGCAGCAGTAGTAACAGTAGCAGCAGTAGTAATAGTAGCTGTAGTAATAATAGCAGCAGCAGCAGTAGTAATAGTAGTAGCAGCACCAGTAGTAATAGTAGCAGCAGCAGTAATAATAGTAGCAGCAGCAGCAGTAGTAATAGTAGCAGCAGTAGTAATAGTAGCTGTAGTAATAATAGCAGCAGCAGCAGTAGTAATAGTAGCAGCAGTAGCTGTAGTAGTAATAGTAGCAGTAATAGTAGCAGTAGTAACAGTATTAGTAGTAGTAATAGTAGTAATAAGGATGTATTGAGAATATAACGTCGGCCTCATATGTTTATCTGTCAACAGGCATTCAATAGGATATGTAAACAAATGACCTTAATTTTTTTTTTCTTCTGCTTCTACTTCTTTTCCTTCTTTTAGTCCTGTTTTTGTCAGCGTCAGATTTTGAACAGGAGTCGAATGCGATCCTTAGCATGTGCTTTGTAGATACTGCATTACGGCATCAGATATTCCATATATCCATCGCTTGCATGGTCGGCCTCTTGTCTGCTTCAGTTGTGTCCAAGTGACATAGCTCTTTGTTGTGCACTGTCTGTTGATAGTCTTGGCACATGTCGAAACCACTTGATCTGAATGTTGAATGTTGAATTAAGAATCGACATCACATTACTCGGGATACGGCCATAAGTACTCAATCCTCATCTTCAGCAGCAAGAGAAGAGTTCTAATTTCGATGGCACCAGTAGCCGTCTGATTGTATATCCGCCTCATCCTTCTCCTGAGTGTTGAGCGTCGGCCACACCCCCTGGTAACTCTTCGCAGCGCCATTCTCCCCAGACGGTAATGATCTATTTGCGCCTCCGCACTGTTCGCCCGTTCCCAAAGGGTCCTCACATATATATAACTTGTCATACATCAATTCACCACCATGTAGTGCAGAGCCAACCAATCTGTCTGCCTGTTCACTTCCCAACACACCGGCAAAACCTGGAGAAACAATTTGATCTGTTGTCTATTGCTATAGTTTAGTACCGGCTCTGTCCTAACGTCTTTCATAAAAGCGTCATTTCTGTTCAGTCTCTTCTTTACCTTTACTTCCTGTGATAATTCCCGGTACCTTTTTTAGGCCGAGTAGACAAGCCAGGTTTTAAAAAAAAAAATTCATGACCAGATGGCCACCGTTTCCAAAGGCAAACATGGCAGCCACTGCACTAACACCGTACGCTAATTTAGCGTTTCACATTACGTTTTTTACGCCATAAATCTGACAACGAAAACGATCAGGAAATGTCTGATGTGACAAGAACACGAAGATGTATTCAATATGACAAGTAAATTAACAGATATAGTGCTCAAAATAAGTAACGGATGCCAGACTTACGGGGACATAGATTAAGCAACCAGCAAGTAGTACCGTCCCATGTTAAATAATACATCGTGCATTCATTGGTGGTTAGTCAATGGACAGAAATTTTTTTTTTTGTTTTTGTTTTTTTGTTGTTGTTGTTGATCGTGGATAATTGGTAAGTTAGTAAAATTTGTGAATATTAAAAAAATTTGATCTATTATCACCTTGACGGAAGGTGTTAGTATTTTAACTTTCGCGGACTCGAACAATGTTGAATTATAATTTCTCTGGACAGAAATTAAATTAATCGCTAGCAAGTTCTGAACTTCTTCTTTTTATTGACCTTCACAGGCTAGGTTGTGGGATAATGGCGAATCTATGACGCTAACATGACAGCGTGACTGAGGATTAAGCTTGGTGAAGAACGTCTATGCCGATTTCCAGGTAAAGACACGAGATACTATAACCAAGTTCGGCGGAAAGTTTTGGTTGTTCGCCCACTTCTGGATATTGGGCCTGTTCCAAAACGTTTTGCGTACACATCCGTTTTATAGATTTGTATGCCGAGTGTTGGTTGCTCGTCTCTCACAAAATGCACTCAAACATAGAAGGAAACATTCCTGTTTAGTCACTTGTTACTATATGCTTATTACGAGGTAGTGGCTCTGTTCTTTTCCTCTCAAACTGGGTCGCGGAACTCACGCAGGCAAACAAGCACTGAACAAAGTAGCACAAAAACTCTCTGGCTAAAGAAGCCAAGGGATCGCATGTTAGTACAGTAAGTACAAGTAAGAAGGTAAAGAACCCTTTTCCACGCCTTTAGCCTAGACCTATATTTTATAGTGGGCAATGTGGTCCTTACATCGGGCTCCTTTATATCATGGCTTTCTTTACCTGAGATCCATTTAAGGTTGGATTATGACCTGTTGGAGATATTGGAGACGACCATGATAGGGTGGACTTGGGGGCCAAAGCCAGTTCAGGAAAAACTCCGGTTCCATCAGGACTTGAACCCACGATCCACAGGCAAGCGTCTAGCCGTTACACCACGGCGGCTGCCAGTCTATGTCAGTATTGGAGTTGAAATCTGGGTGGCTCAGTTTAACACTACGTTCCCTATCGCTCGTGTGACTACGTGGCTTAGAAGTTAGTGAAATCGTTTCACAATCTAATCCCTGCCGCCTTTCCTTTTTCATGGCTAAGGGGAAAAAACATGGTTCTTGTGGTATTCAGACAATGGTAAGTTTGGTTTGGTTTAAACAACGGATTGACATCATGGCACAAGGCTAGAACCCATAAGTGCTCCGTTCTATTTCTAACTCACGCTTGAATCCGAAAAATCTCAGCGCAGTGCAAGAACTCCGAAGCACCGACCAGGATCCTGAAATACTTTAGGTATATTCTCAACACCAAATTTTTCCCGAGCAGCGCCGTTAGGCTACTCTTTCAATTTCCAACCGCCAATGTATTTTTGTACGAAATTAGCAATACACACGGGCGTCTGATCTTACTACCCAGAGACCACATGGAAAAATCTCAATCTTCACAGGGGCCTGAACCCAGGACTTCCAACTCTTGAGGAGGACGCCATACATTGAGACCACGCAGCCCCCCCCCCCCCCCACCATAAACAAGGAGAAAAATGCTATGACAGCCGAAAGGGTAAGGACTTCTTCTAAATAGGTGGTAAAATATTAATTTCTAAGCGAAATAGTAATTTTATTCATTTGATAAACCACAACTGGCAGTGTTAGATACTGTAGTTGATAATTTGTTAATAAACTGGAAAACTTAGATTAAATATATTAAGCCGCAAAATTTCCCCGTTTTTTTTTTTAAGCTGGATCCCACTTTTTAAACCAGAAAACCCCTGCACACGTGTCTGCTGCAGTCGCCACCACCTGTTTCCGGTTTGGCACCGAACCACGAAGGGGAAGTAATCAAGCCAATTAGGGGCCGCTAGGGAAGGGTTGGTAAACTAATGGATGCGCATCTGACACGATGCAGGACCGCTAGGTACCTTATGGCAGATGTGAGTGACGGGGGCTAACATTTCAGTTATGATAACATAGACTTAGATGGCGAACATATGGGTTCAATTCCGCATGATGAAATACAACTCGTTAATGGTGAATATTTGTATATACACCCACCGATATTTCTCTTAACTGTTAGACTTGTGTTTGTATACGCATGGTAGGAAATGCTTAACATTTACAGAAATATATTTTTTAATCGTTCGGAATGTGTATTTTGTGTTTGTTACACTGTCGTTTGATTGCTTCAAATGCATTAGCTCAATAATTCCAGTTATCTGATTGGTTGGTCCTTAATTGTAGTGTTATTGCCTGAAAATGAAAGTTAGTTAGCGATAGGAAGAGAGAGAGAGAGAGAGAGAGAGAGAGAGAGAGAGAGAGAGAGAGAGAGAGAGAGAGAGAGAGAGAGACCCACAGCGCGACACTGAAAGAGAGAGAGAGTGAGAGAGAGACCCACAGCGCGACACTGAAAGAGAGAGTGTGAGAGAGAGAGACCCACAGCACGACACTGAAAAAGAGAGAGAGAGAGAGAGAGAGAGAGAGAGAGAGAGTGAGAGACCGATAGACAAACACACAGATCGATAGACACACAGAAAAAGGTCCTCTTTCCACGCCTTTAGGCGTACTGGCAGTATAGGACTTGACCTATATTTGTATAGACCAATCAACACTCGGTGGGTGATGTGCTCAGCATCACGTCGGCCGCCTTGACTTTCCAGGACTGCGCCTGGTACCTACTCAAGACTGGGTCGACCTTTAGGGTCATTTTGAAAAAGTCCGGCTCTGTCAGGACGCGAACCCACAGCCTTCAGATTGGCAGGCGGGCGTCAAGCCACCAACGCCACTCCTCAGACTGTGAGAAAGACAGCTAGATACAGATGAAGAGTATGGGGAAGCTAGAAAGAGAGAGAAAATGGGAGGGGGGGGGGAGAGAAGGAGATAGATAAAGGGTTAAGTTAAATACAGACATAGAGAAAGAAAGTGAGAGAGTGTGAGTGAGAGAGATACAGTAGCAGTGGGGGAGGAGGGAGGAGGGTTAGACAAAGAGAGAGAGGGGAGAGAGAGAGAGAGAGAGAGAGAGAGAGAGAGAGAGCGGGGAAGAGGGAAAGAGATATGCTGTATCGTTGTTTTCAATATGACATTACTGTACATACGTGTCAGAAAGGATTGGAGGTACTGTCGACAGAAGTACTGATATTGCAGTTAGCGATAATATTTCTATTTCGATGGGAGTAGGGGGACTCAAGATAATTAAACTCTCAGGTCTCGGTGCCCCTGATCCAGACAAAATATGACCTGAGTTAAAAAGGGGGAGGACTTAGGGAGAGAGCTGCGTGCGATAGCGAAGGATAGAACGAATTGGCGTGAGTTGGTTGAGGGCCTATGCTCCACTGGGAATGAGAAAGGAAGAAAGAAGAAGAGAGACAAGTAAGCAGGTTTTCAAGACATAACAAACATTGACGTTCTGGCATTTTACTGGGCTGATGCAACATGTCGATCACAGGCGGTGACTTGTTCAGATGACTCCACCTCATCTGGGTTCCGGGACTCCACATTGAGAACAAAGAATAGACCCCACTCCCACCCGTCTACAAGCATGTCATAGAAGGAGAATAACTAGATATATTTTCTTCAAAGTAGGAGTGCATTTGTTGTGACAAGGAATTAACAGTTGGCATAAAAAAAATGAGCGAGATCGGTTGCGCACAAAAAAGTCAAGTTTTGGATAAATACCAAAATCCAGGAGTGGACGAACAACCAGAACTTTCTGCTTGTGTTTACAACCGTTGAATGTTAAGGAGAAGCACACACACACACACACAAATTACTTCTTGACTCCAGTCCCCCTTTTTGGATTAGACAAATAGACCAACTGGTAGTCACCGTGTTATAGTGACTAGACACAACTAGACCAACTGGGAGTCATCGTGTTATAGTGACTAGACACAACTAGACCAACTGGGAGTCATCGTGTTATAGTGACTAGACACACAACTCAGGTGACTAGACCAACTGGGAGTCATCGTGTGTTATAGTGACTAGACACAAATGACCAACTGGGAGTCATCGTGTTATAGTGACTAGACACAACTAGACCAACTGGGAGTCATCGTGTTATTATAGTGACTAGACACAACTAGACCAACTGGGAGTCATCGTGTTATAGTGACTAGACACAAATAGACCAACTGGGAGTCACCGTGTTATAGTGACTAGACACAACTAGACCAACTGGGAGTCATCGTGTTATAGTGACTAGACACAACTAGACCAACTGGGAGTCATCGTGTTATAGTGACTAGACACAACTAGACCAACTGGGAGTCACCGTGTTATAGTGACTAGAAACAAATAGACCAACTGGGAGTCATCGTGTTATAGTGACTAGACACAACTAGACCAACTGGGAGTCATCGTGTTATAGTGACTAGACACAACTAGACCAACTGGGAGTCACCGTGTTATAGTGACTAGACACAACTAGACCAACTGGGAGTCATCGTGTTATAGTGACTAGACACAACTAGACCAACTGGGAGTCATCGTGTTATAGTGACTAGACACAACTAGACCAACTGGGAGTCACCGTGTTATAGTGACTAGACACAACTAGACCACTGGGAGTCACCGTGTTAAAGTGACTAGACACAACTAGACCAACTGGGAGTCACCGTGTTATAGTGACTAGACACAACTAGACCAACTGGGAGTCATCGTGTTGTAGTGACTAGACACAACTAGACCACTGGGAGTCATCGTGTTATAGTGACTAGACACTCGTCTGCCTGGTCAAATGTCTTATGGGGTCGAATTCGCACCAGTGGGATATTTGTAAACATGGATCTTAACTTCCGTATCGACTAACCTTACGTAGGTACTAAAGTAAAGTAAAGATCCCTTTTCACGCCTTTCGGCGCATAGGGCATTGGTCCCATAACAGACCATCAGCAAAGGCGCTGACTTTACTTTCCCAGGACAGCCCCATCCTGTACCCATTTTAGGCTGGGTCGACCTGCGACGTCCCATACCACGACAAAAATTCACGCAGCCTGCAGTGGGTTTCGATCGCGGTATGCTGGCTTACGAGTCGGACTCGCAACGCCTTATTGGAAAGTAAAGGCGACATGATTGATTGTTACCGCATCACCTGTTGAGTGCTTATTGATCTATAAAACAAGAGTCTAGTATCGTAAAGGGAAGGCCGCCGTGGTGAAGCGGCTAGACCCTCGCTGGAAAATTGGAAAGTCGTGGGTCATGATGGAGCCGAAATTATTTTTTAAAAATGACTTTGGCTTTCAGGTCGACACTCCTTAAATGGGTACCAAGCACAGTCCTAGGAGGTAAAAGCGGTGGGCAAGATGCTGATCACAACACCCACCTAGTGGGAATTGGTCCATAAAATATAGATCTAACACTATCTGCCCAGTATACCTGAAGACGAAAGAAAGTGTCATCTTTACTAAGGTCTTGTGCCCCAGGCGCCACTAGTGTCAAACGAGCCCTTGACTTGGTTACAAGATAGTTTATTGCCTGGCATATTTCGCTGTATTTCGTCACAGATGTTACTACAGTGTACCTAAATCAATATATAGTGAAGCTCAAAATGAATCCTGTTCTCTCTGAAATGTTAATTGATTAGGTTAAAGAGCATCTTTATCTGTTAAGACAGAACGATACAAGAAACCGTCTTGAGCAGCATTCAGCCGAGATTGACAATAGACAGGTCAACGACTGACTGACTTTCTAACCCACCAGGACATCACACAAGCGATAAACAACCGATGACACAAAGTGCCACCATGCGGATGAGGATCACCGTGGAGAGGTCACAGAAACCGCGTTCAGACAATTGGCCATATCCGATGGCCTGCCTATAATGCGGCCCCTGGCAAAAGCCAGAGTGGGGCTTCAAATAACAAAAAATTACGTCCTAAGAAGAACGTAAGGAATCATATCTCATTTATGCGTTGTGAAGAGAAACCAGAGTTGGTCAACGACTAGTTAGTAACTTCTTATATATTTCTGAGCTCTGATATATGTCCTTGCACTGTTTATATAAAGTATAATTCTTGTTCTGCGTTCGTCCTTTTACCGGCATTTGGTATGCTGTGATGTGGTTTACAGCTCGGCTAGCTTACTTCTTAATTTTGTAGCTTTTACCATATGCTTGTTGAGTGGTAGTGTGACAATCCCCCCCCCACCAACACACACACACACACACACACACACACACACACACACACACACACTTTCCCCCTTTCCTTTCTCTAACTGGGACAGTAAGGTTTTAATTAATAACTACCTGCGAAGTGTGTCTTTAACAAAATTGTTCCTGACAACACAGGTCAAAGCAACAGCCACCTACGACATCACGGGTCGAGGCAACTACTGTCTGGGGCAGACAGGGTCAAGATGGTTGCTCCAAATGAGTGGGCTAACGTAGAAATTATTGAGAGATAAAGCGTAGGTAAATTTAAAACAGTTTGACATAAATAAATGGGTGAAGTCGAGCACGCGCCTTGGAAAGATAAAAGAAAATGAAGAAGATGTAACTGAAAGCAGATGTTGGAATGGTTGGCTCACAAAGAGAAACCTGCGATAGGAGATGGCGGTTTGAATATCCGGTAATAAAAAAGGGACTGATGGCTTCTGAACACCTTCAATATGTACGATGACAGAAGCAAGCCATAGAGAATATGGCTTAGAGAAGACTAGGTCGTCTTATTAATCCTTTCAGTTCTTGATGTTTGTGTGAACGCTAGGTTCTCCTTCTGACTGAGAACATCTGTTAGGGCTGTGGTCTCCAACCTCTTTTTTTCTAGTGGCAGTACTGTTGAGTATATGGCATCTTTACATATTAACTCAGCCGTATCTGATCCTCAGGCCACACATATTCCTTGCTCTTATTGGACAATCTATACCCAGGCCACTCATATTCCTTGCTCTTATTGGACAATCTATACCCAGGTCACCCATATTCCTTGCTGTTATTGGACAATCTATACACAGGCCATTCATATTCCTTGCTCTTATTGGACAATCTATACCCAGGCCACTCATATTCCTTGCTCTTATTGGACAATATATACCCAGGCCACTCATTTTCCTTGCTCTTATTGGACAATCTATACCCAGGCCACTCATATTCCTTGCTGTTATTGGACAATCTATACCCAGGCCACTCATATTCCTTGCTGTTATTGGACAATCTATACCCAGGCCACTCATATTCCTTGCTCTTATTGGACAATCTATACCCAGGTCACTCATATTCCTTGCTGTTATTGGACAATCTATACCCAGGCCACTCATATTCCTTGCTGTTATTGGACAATCTATACCCAGGTCTCCCATATTCCTTGCTGTTATTGGACAATCTATACCCAGGTCACTCATATTCCTTGCTGTTATTGGACAATCTTGGAAAGGAAAAGTCACTCATATTCCTTGCTGTTATTGGACAATCTATACCCAGGCCACTCATATTCCTTGCTGTTATTGGACAATCTATACCCAGGCCACTCATATTCCTTGCTCTTATTGGACAATCTAAACCCAGGTCACTCATATTCCTTGCTGTTATTGGACAATCTATACTGTGATTTCTAGTCCATATCTTAGTTTACACACACACACACACACGCGCACACACACACACACACACACACACACACACAAACCATATTATTTACGGGATATCTGTTATGTAGATTGATACGTTGTCTCGGGGCCGTACTTTGGAAGGAAAAGAAAGATGTTGTCTCGGGGCCGTATTTTGGAAGGAAAAGAAAGATGTTGTTTCGGGGCCTTATTTTGGAAGGAAAAGAAAGACGTTGTCTCGCGGCCGTATTTTGGAAGGAAAAGAAAGACGTTGTCTCGCGGCCGTATTTTGGAAGGAAAAGAAAGATGTCTCGGGGCCGTATTTAGGAAGGAAAAGAAAGATGTTGTCTGGGAGCCATATTTTGGAAGGAAAAGAAAGACGTTGTCTCGGGGCCATATTTTGGAAAGAAAAGAAAGACGTTGTCTCGGGGCCGTATTTTGGAAGGAAAAGAAAGACGTTGTCTCGGGGCCGTATTTTGGAAGGAAAAGAAAGACGTTGTCTCGGGGCCGTATTTTGGAAGGAAAAGAAAGACGTTGTACCGGGGCCGTATTTTGGAAGGAAAAGAAAGACGTTGTCTCGGGGCCATATTTTGGAAGGAAAAGAAAGATGTTGTCTCGGGGCCGTATTTTGGAAGGAAAAGAAAGATGTTGTCTCGGGGCCATATTTTGGAAGGAAAAGAAAGACGTTGTCTCGGGGCCATATTTTGGAAGGAAAAGAAAGACGTTGTCTCGGGGCCGTATTTTGGAAGGAAAAGAAAGACGTTGTCTCGATGCAGTAATTTTGGAGCCAAAATAAAATTTTAAAAAGTAGACACACCGCACCATAACAAGCATGTAGCAACAACTATCTTGTATTTTCTGAAAGCCTGGGTTGGTCAGAAAGAAACGGATACGACAGCCAAGCTGTAAACTACAACACAACGTGACAATCATCCTACCCTTTTAACGGCGAAGGCAACTAAGAATATTCAAAGAGCTAATTTTCGGATACGAATCCGTCAGCAGCGAATCACAGACACCCGGTTCAACTCTTATAATGTATTTAAACTTGAACACCTCCTGGCTAGGAAGCGCCTCTACTGTCTCCCAAAGATCATTTTGATGCCACCCTTTCACTTCAACTGTTGTCTGTCTCGCGAACATTAACTGGATCTTTTATTTTATAATGGCTATTTGCATTCACAGACTGTGGGGGAATGATTGTTACATCCATTAATTTAAAGCTGCACATTTGCATCAAAAAAGGAAATTTGAGAATAATTAAACAGGTTTTCAGTAAAATTTGAGTTAAGACTTCTTCACATATGCAAAACTGAGACAGAACATGGTTTGATGGAGGTTACCAACATACACTCAAGGATAACATCGATAGCCTTAGAGTGGTCCGAGTGCAGTGTGTCATTTTTTAAACGATCCATTTATAGCAAAAAGCTATTTGACCAATACCATTACAAAACAATCATTATTATTCAGATATTGCTCGTCATACAGATATCAAACTCACTATTGCCAGACAATCCATGGGCACTCGAATGCTTTATTTATTTTCAGCCCCACTAGGAGAGGTTAGTTGGGTATCCTTTACAGGACGTTACAGAACCAACCCCAGCATCCCCTGGCTGTTATGTGGTTTCTCTAGGCAAATTTACGTCCAGTAGTTTGCCATTGCTTCTGGACGATCGGCCCCCTGATACCACTGTCGAAACCAACGCAAGGCGCATGGCCCGCAGCTGGGATCGAACCCCGTTCCCCGGCATTACGAAGCCTTCGCATCGACTTGGCCACAGAGCCGACTCAGCCCCCTAAACAATATTATTACAGCGGCGGCCATAATCCCTACTACAGGGAACTTGGCGCCGTCATGAAAAAGTCACGTTTTTGCCAAAAGTAGAACTAGTTTTAACAGGGAACCAAGAAATATCCTGGGAAACAAAAGGTAGTAGTCCTGAAAGGACCCATAATCTACTGAGTTCTTGTTAGTTGCGTCTCCTTTACAGGACGTTGCAGAACCAACCCCAACAGCCCCTGGCTGTTATGTAGTTTCTCTAGGCAAATTTACGTCCAGTAGTTTGCCATTGCTCCCTGGACGGTCAGCACCCTGATACCACTGTCGAAACCAACGCAAGGCGCATGGCCCGCAGCTGGGATCGAACATGGCACCCCGGCATTACGAAGCGTTCGCATCGACTTAGCCACAGAGCCGACTCAATGTGTTCTTACTGATTTTCAAATACTGGGCTAGCGTGAGAGAACCACACACGTGTGAAAGTGTTTTCTACAACAACATTTGATTTACATGTTCAATGGTGAACTACCGCTAGGACGGACACACAAGAAAGCCAGCCGTTAAAAAACTTAAATCTCTTCTTTCCTAGTGGGTTTCCTGAAACATAATAGACTCCATGCCCTCATTAAAAAGAATGTCGTAAAAGTTGACTAATAAGTGCCTTTCCTTTCAGATCGGAGTTCATCAGCGTGAAAGGCAAGAAACCAACAGTCTTTATACCCACAAAAACAAGACAGATTTGTAAAACGTATGTGCACGCAAACTCAATTTATTTTTCAACAAAACAAAAGTGCAGAAGTGAACAAACAAACAGAACCATCCGCTGAAATTTACAGCCGGTAAACGGCAAAAAAGAAAAACAAAATCCGTTCTAAATTGGGAGAAATGACAAATATTTATATTAAACTGAGATCAAAATAATCTAAACGTTTCTCACATTATTTTAATCATTAACTTCTACCAATCTGTCTTCACCTTTCAATCTTCTACGGAAGCTTATGAACATCATTTATACAAGCACTGTTTCAAATTTTCTTTTTCTTTTTTATAGTGCAGTGGGTCATGATTAAACCCTCGCCGTTTCTCTTTGTGAATATCTGGGAAATATATTAGGTTATCATAATCGTTGCCGATTCTCTTGCTCTCTCTCTCTCTCTCTCTCTCTCTCTCTCTCTCTCTCTCTCTCTCCTTCTTTCTACCGTTTCCTATCTCTCTCTATTAATACATTCCTTAAATTTACTATCCCTTTGTCTGTAGTCGATCGGCGTCTTTGTGTTATCTTTCCAATTGCATTTGTCTGCCTCTACCTAGACTTCAATCAAGACTTCCAGCTTGTTTTCATTTATAACAATGTCATGTTTTTTTTTTTTTTTAATATGGTCATAATATTAGTTTGTCTTACTGTGTCTTTGACCTGCTCTCCTCACTTCATTCCAGCTACTTAAAAATTAACCATGAAGGTCTACGACAACAGTACAATACTTTGAAACAACAAACCCACCCCCCCCCCCCCCAACAACCCCCCCCCCCCCCCCCCAAAAAAAAACAACGATGTATAATGTAATGTAAATGCGAAATTTTTATGCAACTTTTGTTTACTAACATATGGCGAACAGAAGGTGATATTTTGTAATAGTTTTATTACGTAATATTAATAAAGTTACAATTAACAATATAATCGTGTAGTGACTGCTGCAACTGTTGTAGGTCATAGACATCTTGTCAATGTTAGTTTCCTCATAACTCTAGCACGATAAATTTTCCAGGTTATGCCCCTTTATTCACATATTTTCATTAGTATTGTTTCGTTGTCACGTGCCTACTCCCCCCACAAGTTACGTGGTTGATTTTTTCTATCTCAAATACCATAACATATCAGTTAATACAAACGTTTACATGTTTACACGTTTGCATGAAGTGATCATAAAACATATAAACTGACTGACTAACTGATTGACACACTGTTCTCACCCCTCCGAGCTGCTACTGAACGTTTTCCTCTCAGTCTGTTCCTAAACTGTTGACACTCCTGGGACTCAAAGAATAATTAATATCTTGAACGCCAAAGAAATAATCTTATACCCCGTTGACTCCCCTAAACAGTTATAATAAGGATGTCTGTACTGGCTACACTACAAACTCCATTCTTGTCATTTTCATAAAATTTTCCGACTAAGTAATGTTTTGGATGATATTTTTTCACTCTAGCCGACAGCAAATATTATGGCTGACAGAATCGTATCTGTCTCAGAGTTTTAAGTGATGAAAGCTGTGAAACATTTTTTTTCCCACAGCTAGTAGCGGAAGTCAAAAGTTGTATTTTCGAAATTAAAATAATATTTTCCCTTGTCAGCTGTTGAGTTTAATGTTCTACATAGAACACTTGCGGAAAAATCTGGCTCATATTCTGTTTCCATGCCTTTTTGTTAATGTGGTGGGAAACGGGGGGAGAGGGAAATGGTTTGTTTTCTGTATTGGTCATCAGTTGCATTTTTTAACATTTCTTTTAATGTAGCATTTATTTTTTGACATAGTTAAATACTGTAAGTCCTTTGTGTTCCCTAGCTCATGTATTGTGTGTAGAGAATTCTTTTTTCTCCTTCTCCTTAACTTTATCTTTCAAAGCTTTGGGTTTCGTGGGAAATTAAAGGTTTTCCTTCTTGCTCTTCTGGCCGTCCCGACCATAGATAGACACTTCGTGCTGTTATAGAGTTTCTCTCTCAGATGTTACCGTTTCATCGTCTTCTTGGTCTTCCATGGGCTTTACGCTTTCTCCTATTTCAGTGTACCCCTTGTATGGAATGACATTACAAGGCATTCTATCTAAGCAGGCAAACCATTTGATTTGCGGTTTGTGTGTAATATGTTCACAGTTAGTTCTGGTAAAATGTATAGTTTCATTGCTACGTGGTTAAGCTGTCAAAAGTGACCTGATCGTGACCCTGTATTGTCTCTTCTCTCAAACTGTTATTAGTATAGTTTCTGAATGATGCCTTATAGATGTTTTCACATGTTCAGTGACAAAGATTTGTTACATAAAATATTTAATTCTTCGTCTAATTCTACTTCGACCTTCTACTATTTCCATTGTAATTCGATTTTAACCTGGTATTAAAACCTTCCTTCTAAAGGTAAAGTCGGGAGATGTTAACCAGCGTCATTGCACATGGTTATAAACCATAGTTGCTCTGCCAACAGTACGGACAGCTGCTGAAGAAAATGTCCGCCTGTGTCGCCGTCCGCACAAAACTCCGTAGCTACAGTGTGAACTCTGGTACTCATTTCATAGAAGCTGGGTGAACCCCGGGAACCGCCAAACTTTAAACACCGGCCTCAGGGCCGCAGCGAGTCGTAGCTGGATTTGAAAGCGAGTCTCCTATCGACTGCGCTAACGCGGCTCCCCAAAACTTTCATTCTTGACAGGTAACAGGCATTCATTATAAACAGTAATGCATCCAGCATTCGCGGTGTTGCAGTGAATAGCACAAGCTACAAAGACAGTTAGTTCTCTATGGTTAATCTACATCAGTTGTATCATGTATGTGAGTCATAAACTCTTAATCAATGCAGAAAACAATTGGAGCCTTCAAACTTAAACGCTACAGAACAATTCTTAGAATAGTATTTTTTTTTTTTTTTTTGGTACGTGGACTTGCACTTCTAGTAGTTCCCCCTGGTCTCTGGGTAGTGAGATCGGATGCCCGTGTGCATTGTTGCGCACGTAAAAGATCCACTGACAGCTGGGCATCGAAAAGAGTAGCCTAACGGCCCTGTCGGGGCAAAATTTGGAGTTGCAAATCTACCCAAAGTATTTCAGTATACTCGCATGTGCTACAGAACCTGTGCACTGTGCTGAGCTTCTTTGAACTCAAACTTGAGTTAGAAAAAGAGCGGAGCACTTATGGGTTACTACCCGTGTGCCATGATGTTGATCCATTGCTCAAAATCTCAAAAACCTCAGCTGGATACAAATATGTTTTTTTCTAAATTGTCTGGGAAGGAAAGGTGGCGAAAACGAGAACTGGCCATCCCAGTGAACTATTTCTTGGTCTAAAGAATGTGGAGGTGGAGCTTCTCAACGACACATGTTTCACAAAGGCGCACATACGGCAGCCTTTTTGTAAACTACAACACAAGCAACCTATAGTTTTTAAGAGCAAAGGCAGAAGAAGAAGAAGAAGAAGAAGAAGAAGAAGAAGAAGAAGAAGAAGAAGAAGAAGAAAAAGAAGAAGAAGAAGAAGAAGAAGAAGAAGAAGAAGAAGAAGAAGAAGAAGAAGAAGAAGAAGAAAGACGAAGAAGAAGAAAGAAGAAGAAGAAGAAGAAGAAGAAGAAGAAGAAGAAGAAGAAGAAGAAGAAGAAGAAGAAGAAGAAGAAGAAGAAGAAGAAGAAGAAGAAGAAGAAGAAGAAGAAGAGAAGAAAGAAGAAGAAGAAGAAAAGAAGAAGAAGAAGAGAAGAAGAAGAAGAAGAAGACGAAAAGAAGAAGAAAGAAGAAGAAGAAGAAAGAAGAAGAAGAAGAGAAGAAGAAGAAGAAGAAGAAGAAGAAGAAGAAGAAGAAGAAGAAGAAGAAGAAGAAGAAGAAGAAGAAGAAGAAGAAGAACAATAGTGAAGAATAGTAGGGGGATTTAGTAAATATTATGCCGGCCATCTTTACTTTCTAGAATGTTTCCTAGTATCCATGTTTAGGTTGTATCGCATGAAAATTCTTCAGCCCCCCCCCCCCCCTTTTTCCCTAAACAGTATGCACCCCCTCATCTCCAGTCTGAGATAGTTGTCTGTTGTTTATTTGTATGACCTTTCTGTAGACATATAAAATGAAGATCAGCTTGCGCGTGTCATGAACCCGATCACAAATGCCACCTGACCCTAGTACTTGCCACTTGGCTGTCTTCTGTTTGTGACAATTTATTGATCAGACTCGGTCGCTTGACGTGAAGCCAACAAACTGTGACATTATCAAATTTGTGACCGGGATTCATCTGATGTTGTTAAAACAGACTTGCATTCGACCTCAAACTGAAGTATCTGAATTTTACCCAGAAATTCAGTTACCGAAAAAAAAAGGCGACATCTTTATAAAATCACCGCAGATTTTGTAAACATATCTTGAACAACCGTTTCCAATTTGTTCCTGAAATAGCTGGAAATAAATCGTACTAGGATTTTGGACTGGGCTTAACACAAAAAATATACAGAGAGTCAATTTGATTAATGAAATCGTGATATCTGTTTCTTCTTCGTCTTGCCCTTTTCAGCTTTTTATTTACTGCATCATAAACATAAAATGGGATGCATTTTAAAATTTCAGGAGTGTCATATATCGCTCCTGTCACGTTAAGAACCAACAACACTCTGAAATAATTATGTTGAGTCGTTGGCTCGTATTGGTCTAAGGGATATCCCGTGGCCAATATACGCTCAACTTATTTCAGGAGTAGGGCAACTCAAGCTTTGTCACTACAAAATATATAATATTCCTAGGCACACTTGGCTGGACACCCCCACTACTATAAAAAGGTAGCTCCCAGGTTATGATAGTATACTATCATAGCCATGTTAACACAGATTACACTTATTACTCACACAAACATAAAAGCTAAACAGTTAGAATGGCGAAACAGGGACACCCAAGTCAGCCATGAAAGTTTCTGCATGTAATAAGTACAATATAAATACAAAAATAAATGAATTGATAATCAAGAGTGATCAGTTAATGGAGTTCAGGAATCAATGACACAACTCAGACATTGAAGCAGCCAGATACAGTTCTTTGAGGGTACATGAGTTCATCATCGAAATCACAAGGTGCTGTGGGAAGAGAACATGAACATGAATAAGAGATCACCTATCCCAGTTTGAAGGCATATGATCCCCTCAGTCCATGGTGATTCGGCTGTAGTTGACTCAATAGGTAGCTATGCCTCGATTTGATCTGGTACAAGTTGACTGTCTCACAAGCGAGGACACAGGAACTGCATAGGAACCCAACAAGACTCTTGGAGATTGTGGTGCCCGCTGACTCTCTCACATGTCAGGACACAAAAACTGCATCAGAGCCCAACAAAGCTCCTGGAGACTGGTTCTCTGGATTGATGACATAGATGTCTGCGATTGTCCACTAGTCCTGGAACTCATAGACAAGCTCTTGCCATGTTGAGGTAGTGGCACAATGGGCAGGATTTTTGGGTATGCTTGGTGCCCAGAATGGTATGGGTTGGTGGTTGTTGGGTGGACTGTGATTCGTCTGCCTGATCTCTAAGGAGGTATTATCCTGTCAGGAAAGAACTCAGAATTAGTAATCAACCTTATTCACACACCAGCTCACCCCACCTCTGCTACCCTTCTCCATTCCTCAGAGTGTAACTCTCAAGAACAGGAGACAATGTCTCCTTTCATTTACCTGTCTGTAAATTAGTGCAACAGATAGGAAACAAGGTATATAGTGGAGATAGATAGACACTACCACACATAGATCATCCTCTCTCCACCCTCACATCTGCACTCGCAGACATACAATGTATACAGTTAGTACCTATATAAATTTCACGAATCCACAGTCTGTCCACTACACACCCATTGAATCTGTGTCACACACACTTTTGATTCAGAGCGTCTAGTCCTGACGTTACAGCAGTTAACTTAAAAGATGACCCAGTTTCCATATCTCTTGTTAGGAGGCACAAAACGTCGTTTGTCTGGTCAGAGAATAATTACTTGTAGGGTTTAATATTTTTACAAATGGTGTGGGTTATGTAGAGCACAAACTATTTAGTCTCCACAGGGAATGGTTTAATGTGCGGAGCCTGATCTCTGGACATCAAGAACGGCCCAACTTTGTGCGATCACACAGCTGAATCTTCCCTCTCTGCAGCAGTGGCCAACTTTAAAAAAACATATATTATGGTAATCTATAACAATAATCAACTTACCCAAGCTTAGGAATTCTTCAAAGATAGAACTGGTTCTAGAATGCGCCAATTTTATTCATAGACTGTATGCTCGTCTTGACACTTTGGAGATCAGGCTGAAGAATGCCGCTCAAAACTACACTTAGCGTCTCTAGGAAAGAAGTACCTGGATTCATACCCAAGGAGTAAACCGGCTTACAGGAATTTCTGAATTAAACACCAGAAATTCTCAGCCCACAGTTATAAGTTTGAAAATGAAGATATCTCAAAGCAACTAGAGGGTCTAGAAATGAATATTTCACCAGATAAAGGTATATATCAATATAAGGGACTATATACCCCTCCGGACAGGTTTAAGTTTGAAATGTGACTGCCCGCTTAGGAAAGTCAGAGTCACGACTCGTCCATCCTGAAGGGTTGGCGGTTCACTTCATGACAAGGAGATCAGAGAAATGTCTGGACAAACATCTGTATTGACTGCAATAAGACAAAGAAGGTGGGAAAATGTTGGACACATACGGAGACGATATAAGCAAAGAATTAATTAGCAAGCACTAACATCGGAAACCAAAGGTCATAAATAAAAACAAAGAGAGAGAGAGAGAGAGAGAGAGAGAGAGAGAGAGAGGGGGGGGGGGGAGAGAGAGTGAGAGAGAGAGAGAGAGAGAGAGAGAGAGAGAGAGAGAGAGAGAGAGAGAGAGAGAGCGAGAGAGAGAACGCCCAAGGGAAACATTAAGAACATTATTACGAGAAGCTAACAATGCTGGGCTGAAAACCATGTCAGAAATCGAGAAAGCTGCATGCAACAGAGCGGTGTTGAGGAATCGAACGCGAGTCATATGTGACGTCTAACGACGGTACACCAATGATGATGATGACGATCTTTAGCGTCCTTTGTCGAAAACCTCAAAATTAGCCACACGTGGAGTGTCGATGTTTTTCAAGTATATTATGTCGAGTCATCTTTGAAGTAAATCCAATGAACTGTGACTCAACATCTTAACGTACGGGAAAAGGGGAAACAGCCAGAACAAAAACAGACAAGTCGACTTTTCTATCGGACCCTTTCTAGACATGAAACTACACAAATGTAACAAAGAGCGAAGTACTCCGACCATCAGTAGACAAATTGACGTTTCGGCCGCACCATTTATAGACATGAACTATACAAATGTAACGAAGCACAATGCACTCCGACCACCAGTGCATACCAGGGTGGTCTCGTTAAAAAATAACCTTTCACGTGTCCGAAATTTACTTGCAGGACTGCAAGGCTGTGATTATTGGCCTGAATCATACGGCCGAGTAGCAATTATATCGCAGTAGGTAGAGACTTTCCAGCCGACCTCAAGGTGTTCTGTTCGTTTCACATAGAGTCGAAATTTTATAATTTATTATTGGTCTAGGCGTCTTAATTTGACCCAGTCTAAAATTAGTACAAGAAACGCCCTGGAAAGTGAAGATCAACATCGTGATGTTGAAATATAGAAGTAAAGAAAATATAGGTCTACCCCACTAGGTTCAATACTCCTGACAGCGTGGAAAAAGGGGTCTTTTTTTATTCTTATTACCAAGCCTCATAGCCCGCACGACATATTTTTACTTATTCAACATATTATCCTCGTTGCACATCGTAACCATTTAGTCCGTAAGTCCTTGAATCCCCTCCTTAGTTAATTCCGCAACATGGGGTGAGTAACTACACCAGTTCTGTGTTGGTTTCTTATTCCTCTTTGGTTTCCTGTGTAGTGATCTTGTCTTATAGGGATATTGTCTGGCCACAAACTTTTCAACATGTTGTTGCAGTCTGGCATGGTTGCAGATTCAGTCATCACCTGGTTCTGGAAAATATCTTACTTCTAGTGAAGCAGTGGCTCTCAACCTTCTAACGCCGCGACCCATCAATACAGTTCCCTTATGTTATAGCCACCATGACTACTGCCACAACAGTGATACAACTTGAATGTAGATTGAGTTACCTTTCAGTCTGTACGTTCCATTTACGCTGGTATCATGCCTTTGAATAACAGTACCACAACTTCACAATCGCTCGACGTTGAACTTCAGTCACTCTATTCCAACTTTTCGTGCGTTGCAAGTAATCGCTCCCTCCGTTAGCAATCACAGTTCATGTAAGTCACTCTACTCAGTCGACCTGCTTCTTGTACTGTCAAACAGTAGTTGACCCTATATCCTTTCTCACCTTCAAACCTTTTTTTTTATCCAACAGGTTTCTACTTGCAATCGTTCATTTAAACACGGGAATTTGCGAGCGTCCTTCTCCTGGTTTTCCTCGCTTAACTGGTTCTTGACTCTAACTTATCATACTGGGGAATCCTTTGGGATTCCTGGAAATTCCCCCTCATTACATATCCATTTGTCATCAGGTTCAAAGTCCTCAAGCCAACACATCTGCGCATAGCCTCGTTCTGTTTCGTTGCCATCCTAACCATCATATACTTATGGCTGAGAGTCTGGATCGCCATCGCATACTCAAAGACAAAAAGGACCAGACACTGATATAGAAGACATAATTGTCGCTGCTTACAGTATGTCGCCATCACTCTCATGGCAGCCGAGATCCTTCACCTGGTCTATGTGCTCAGTATAAGCAAGGCTTCGATCAAATCGTATCCCCAGGTACTTAACTGCCTGTTTTTTCCCCCACAATCTATGTGCATAGTTACATCTTTCTAATAGCTGTTAGGCTTTCTACTAAACATGCTACGCATATACTTTCACTATTTGAAGGCGTAGATAAGAGTGAGAACGCTTGGATATGAATTCTCTACTCAAATAAATCAGCTTAGTCTGTAACTACTGCTTTCTCCTGCTGTCTGCTAGATTGTTCCTACCACTTAGTAAGCGCCTGGTCGCTTGATCCGCCTACTGCTTGCAGCAATGTTGAAGATATTCCGGACTTACCACAGAGCTTATTTAGATAATCCGCTGGGTTCTTTGTCTGACATGCCATTAACTGTCCCTGGATCCTGCAGATCAATGTTTCTCACACTGTGACAGCAACAATCAATGTTTCTCACACTGTAACAGCAACAATCACAGTTTCTCACACTGTTACAGCAACAATCAATGTTTCTCCCACTTTGACAGCAACAATCACAGTTTCTCACACTCTGACGGCAACAATCACAGTTTCTCACACTCTGACGGCAACAATCACAGTTTCTCCCACTGTGACAGCAACAAAAACAAACATGCCCTTCTATATTTTACCTCTCGTCTTCTTTAGCATGTCACAAAATAATACGAACCACCTACAATGTATGTGTGTGTGTGTGTGTGTATGTACGTATGTATGTGTGTGTGCTTAAAAAATATCAGCTCTACGGAACGATACAATTTAGATTTAATTTTAACATAATTTGTAAAAAGCATTTTCGGTTTCTTTTCTTTCTGTCTACTGAACGTAAAATTTGCCTTAAAAACACGAAACAGCCACACACACACATAAAATGCTGTAGTTAGTTGGTCCTGCAACGTCCGATAAAGGATACGCAACTAACTTTCACTCCCCCCCCCCCCCCCCCTCTCTCTCTCTCTCTCTCTCTCTCTCTCTTTCTCTCCCTCTCTGTGTGTGGGGAAAATGTAGGACACACTTGTTTTGAATGCATGTGTGTGCGTGTGCTCGCGCGTGTGTGATGGTGGTGGCTGGGGGGAGGGGAAAGAGGAGCGCGTAGGGGGCTACCTCACATCATTTGTAAAACATAACGCTTTTTTTCTGGGTAGGACAAAATTGAGTTTAATTAATTGTTTGCTTTACATCGATTGTGTATAATCAGCTGTCTTTTTCTTCTTCTTCTTCTTCTTCTTCTTCTTCTTCTTCTTCTTCTTCTTCTTCTTCTTCTTCTTCTTCTCTTCTTCTCCTCTTCTTCTTCTTCTTCTTCTTCTTCTGCTTCTTCTTCTTCTTCTTCTTCTTCTTCTTCTTTTGCACATTCGGAAATTCGCTTGGTATTGTTGTGTTGTGGTTCACAATTACGAGGCCAACACATCCTACCTCCGAAAAACATGATTATTCGCGTTTTACGTCATGTTTGATAGGGAGCGCTGTGCCTGTTCTCTTTTCTCCCCAACCCCAAAACCCCACTGAAAATTACAATCTGATGGGAGTGACAGGACAGAGGATCAACTGAGACGATGCAAGCAGGCGTCACTGGTAGTTTAAATCTTTCACAACAGTGAAACATTGCCCTAGGTTTACGACCAGTCATGTTTACAAGTCTTTCTCTATAGGCCAGGATAAATGTAATCCCACTATGGAGGCTGCTCTCAGTGTGTAAAGTATGGAGATTTTCACATATACTAGAAGTAGTCTAACGGGCCGAAGTGTTAAGATTTTCACAGATACCAGAGGCGGGTTTGAAGTATTAGGATTTTCACATATTCTAGAGGCAGTCAAGGGTATGGAGAATTAGGATTTTCACATGCACTAGAGGTGGATTTAAAGTATTGGGATTTTAAGAATTTCACATATACTAGAGGCGGGTGTGAAGTGTTAGGATTTTTACATATACTAGTGGCAGTCAAGGGTATGGAGTATTAGGATTTTAAATTATACTAGAGGCTGTCTATAATGGGAAGCGTTATGATTTCAAATATACTAGAGGCTGTCTATGGTGTGAAGTGTTGGGATTTTCACATATACTAGAAGCTGTCTAAGGGTTGAAGTATTAGGATTTTAATATATACTGGGGACAGTCTTCAGGTGTGAAGTATTAGGATTTTCATATATACTGGGGACAGTCTTCAGGTGTGAAGTATTAGGATTTTCACATATACTAGAGGCTGTCAAGGGTGTGGAGTATTAGGATTGTCACGTATACTAGATGTATAAGGGTTGAAGTGTTAGGATTTTCTCACACATTAGAGGTTGTCTTAGGGTTTAAGCATTAGGATTGTCCCATATACTAGAGGCTGTCTAACGTTTTAATTTTTGGGATTGTCCCATATACTAGAGGCTGTCTAAGGTTTGAAGTTTTGGGATTGTCACATATACTAGAGGCTGTCTAAGGTTTGAAGTTTTGGGATTGTCCCATATACTAGAGGCTGTCTAAGGTTTGAAGTTTTGGGATTGTCACATATACTAGAGGCTGTCTAATGTTTGAAGTGTTGGGATTGCCACATATACTAGAGGCTGTCTAAGGTTTGAAGTTTTGGGATTGTCCCATATACTAGAGGCTGTCTAATGTTTGAAGTTTTGGGATTGTCACATATACTAGAGGCTGTCTAATGTTTGAAGTGTTGGGATTGCCACATATACTAGAGGCTGTCTAAGGTTTGAAGTTTTGGGATTGTCCCATATACTAGAGGCTGTCTAAGGTTTGAAGTTTTGGGATTGTCACATATACTAGAGGCTGTCTAAGGTTTGAAGTTTTGGGATTGTCACATATACTAGAGGCTGTCTAAGGTTTGAAGTTTTGGGATTGTCCCATATACTAGAGGCTGTCTAATGTTTGAAGTTTTGGGATTGTCACATATACTAGAGGCTGTCTAATGTTTGAAGTGTTGGGATTGCCACATATACTAGAGGCTGTCTAATGTTTGAAGTTTTGGGATTGTCACATATACTAGAGGCTGTCTAATGTTTGAAGTTTTGGGATTGTCACATATACTAGAGGCTGTCTAAGGTTTGAAGTTTTGGGATTGTCACATATACTAGAGGCTGTCTAAGGTTTGAAGTTTTGGGATTGTCACATATACTAGAGGCTGTCTAAGGTTTGAAGTTTTGGGATTGTCACATATACTAGAGGCTGTCTAAGGTTTGAAGTTTTGGGATTGCCACTTATACTAGAGGCTGTCAAATGTTTGAAGTTTTGGGATTGTCACATATACTAGAGGCTGTCTAAGGTTTGAAGTATTGAGATTTTCACATTTGCTAGAACAGTGAGTCTCAAACATTTTTCGTCGCGGTACCATTGTCAGGCTAACAAATAATTTATTCGCGACGACACCTCCACTTAAAGCGGTTTGAATATGTGGAAAAGAAGAAAGAAAAAAAACTCAGTGCAAATTTGTCTTTAATGCCATGAATGAAACTGTTTGGACTTGACTGCACCTTAACGAATTCAGGCAGATGAGTGGTCGCACTTCGGGATAAATACAAGGACAATTCTGAGCGCGTTGCGGTTGGCATTATATGCAATATGAAACACGTCTGAGTGTGGAAAAGACTAAACACTTCGACAGTGACGAGAGAAGACAACTTATATTTTAGCTTTTAAGTATCTTCATACCTTCTTTTATAATTTCAATTCTTAGCAGACTTTCCTTGGTTATTGCCTCGGCACCCCTGGTAAACATTCGCGGCACTCAGTTTGAAAACCGCTGCGCAAGTGGTTGTCTAAGGTATGAAGTATTGGGATTTTTACATATACTAGAGTCGGTGGGGGGTATTAGGATTATCACATATACCCTGATCGAATAGCTAATTCTGAACTTTGGGGGAGAACTAAACACATTCCAGTGAATTAAGAGCTGAGAAAAGACGCCGGCAGTGGATAGGACAGACGCTAAGAAAAACTGCTAACAACATAACTAGAATGTCTTTGCACTGGAACCCACACCCCTCCCCCTTTTCCTTTTCGCCACCCAATTTCCTCCCCCAATGGAAAAGGAAGCTAGTGAATGAAGCTACAAAGGCGAAAGGGGCATGGGGTGAGCTACATGCAATAGCAAAAGATAGAACGACTTAGTGAGAGTTGGTTGTGGGCCTATGCTCCACTGCGGGGATACAAGCAGAAATATGGGCCTATGCTCCACTGCGGGGATAACAAGCAGAAATATGGGCCTATGCTCCACTGCGGGGATACAAGCAGAAAATATTTTTCATGGGTTCCATTTTAGAGTAAGTCACCCAGTGGAGTCTATATCCGTTTTTAAAATCCCCTAGTAGGGGATTCAAACCAAAGAGCTCCGAGCAGGCAGGCCAGCATCTAGCGACTGCGCTCTCGCGGCTTCCAGCGATGGCATATTCGTACTACTACTTAGGATAAAACCTGATAGCAAAAAAATGTGTATTTAAACGCACAAGCTGCTACGACATCTACGATCCCTGTCATACACTACATTAGTTTAATTGTATAACTAACTAAAAGTGGGTTAAAGCTCCCCAGAGCTGGCGATCCCCCTCAGATTTACCCGGAAACTTTATACTGTATAAACATAGACTCTAACTGCAGATACCAAACGAAAAAGTTCCAGACATCCAAACTCAGATCTACCACACAGAGTAGACCTGGCTGAAATACTCATAAACGGCGTGGGCTCCGTTTTCCACACATGTTTCTAATTACACAGAACATGACTACAAGAACCACAGAAAGCACACTTACTCCATTTATTTTGTGCGTTCCTATGTAAAACACATTCTGCATAGCTTAGCTAGATCAGGCAATTAGTAACAGTGGCACACGTCGAACAAGCTCATCAACTCTTCCACGTAATCCGTTCTTCAAAACACCCCTACACTTAAGTGATGGGTTTCCTAAGTAAATAACCAAGGAGGACAGAGGTTCCCTCAACTTTTCGACTCGGAAAACACAATTTTCGTTGTCTGTCTGTCTGTTTGTTGTTTCTTGAATTCTGGTTGGTATGGGACAAGCTAAGCATTCTGACCTGTACAATGTGTGGCGACTTTTACTATCTGTGACGTGACGCGTGGTTTAAATGTTTATGTTGTTGAATAGGGATGTTCCTCTCAACCCATTCCCTCCACCAGATTAACCGAACTAAAATCTGAGCTATGTTGCTCTCAGACAAAGTCCTGGATATCCAAGAAAACAGCCATATTGGCTCGTTAAGTACTTTAACATTAGCTGCACTTGGTACCCACAAGAGAAAGCAAGGAATTTTAGATGTCTAACATACTAAATGAATTATTAGACAGGGCAAGTGATTCCTTCGTCATCTACCTTCTCCCGGTGTTATTATTAATAATTAAAGAATTATTATCATATTATATGAGCCCCCACCAAATGGTATTCTATCCTAACAGTTTAATTAAACATGTAAGAACAGACATTTGGAATTTAACAAACTATGTAGTTTAAAACTTGACATACAGCTTTAATACTACAATGAAATTACCAGTTTGTTGATTTACACAAACAGTGACTGGTTAATGAAAGTGATACGCTTCAGCGAGACAAACAGCTCGGGGTTTGGAGTGGTATGATAATGATGATAAAAGGTTAACATAAAGGGGTTAACTCAACTTATAAGCCTCTGACAGCCGTGAGGAACTGTCAAGCTTGTCCAACTCTTCCTTGCCTGTTGTCTGCCTGTTTCAGCTTATTCTCCACTTCCTCCCCACCTCGTTCTCCACATCGTTCTCCACCTCGTTCCCAGCTGGCCGAGTCTAACACTATGTAGTTTCTTTCATGGACTGATCGTCACATGGGCGCTGTAATCATGGAAACAAAACACATACGTGTAGTATCTTGACTTACACTAAGAATACATGTATTAACTAATACAACATATAATAATAAAATATATCCCATCACTCCTCCTCATATTCCACATCCTCTCCAGTCTAGTCTGAAGGTCTTTTGTCTTACATGGGCGTCACATATCCTGCCTTCCCTCCAATGCTATGTCATGATAGTTGACTTTCTAAGTCTGTTGTCCGTCATCACTCAGACTTCCAACTGGCTGACATTGATATTACATGACCACGTGGAGCAGGTTATGTGCTGAAAACTCAAACAATTTATATGTGCACTCTGTCCTGAATATTATCTTTCAGTGACAGTAAATACTGTACACCCATCATTCTCCCCCTGGGGTTATAAATCCCCTGTTTAGGTGAACACCTTAAGTGAGCACATGGTGGGCACACAAAACGTAACAGCATCCCTGCACATATGGGCATCATGGAAACAATATAATTACATTTCATTATATCAAATGTCATTGTTCACATCTTATTTTCTACACATGAAAACATACACTGAAAAACATGTGACACAAACATACAAGAAATAGGAATAGTTTAGCAGTTCCCTAACTGAGATACTGAATTCTCACAAAGAACTATTTCAAGCAGAATGTGCAGACAAATTAGGAAAAGGTAGTATAGACTAAGCTTAACTCCCTAACCTATGTATACAAGATTAAAATTAATATTTTCTCTTACCTGGGAACTTTTCCATCTATCGCCAAACCAGAGTACGACAGTGAAATATACCTTTACGTCGACCTGTGTTTGTTTGCCGGCAGGCTGCGATTAATGACGGGAATTGCACAGGCTCGAAGTATAAGTATCAATCTATTGTCCAAATTAAACTCCTCCCTTTCCTTAGTTTTTACCCAACCCTCAAGATGATGGCTTAAGCTCCGCCTCTGAAGTACCTATCAAATCAAATTGGCTAACCAGTGACCTGTCACTCACAGTGAACGGCCTACAGTACGACCTTGACCAAGATAAAACATTCCTAATTGCCAAACACCTGTTCTCCCCAGAATTACACTGACGTTTTAAACTTTAAACTTCTCATCGCCTCTATGTCTACAGTCCGCTCAATTCGTGTTAGGTAATCTTTTATGACCTACGGTCCAGCTCAGGTGTGATGCTAAGTTCCCCGTTCGCTGGCCTCTTCAATCTGTGGTCAGGAGATAACATTCTGACACTGGCATGAGAATAGCATTCCTAGCTACAGTGTAAAGTTTTAGGTAATATTACCCAATGTTGGGTCGCTTTGTCTGGACTAAGGACTGGAAACATTTAAATCAATACGGTTTAAAGTAACATTTGGTTCAAGGGCATAGTCTCTTGTCTCTCAATAACCAGAAGAACTTATTACAAGTACTAACTTCTGGAATCACTGAGATCGTATCGTGACACTATCCACGCGCCTCAAAAGCTCAGGCTTACAAACCACCACGGTACAAATGAGATTGCAATATTTACTCTTTTATTTACAAGAACGCCTTGTGTGTGATTGGTACTTATTACAACGAATCGAAAACATCACGTAATTCACAAATGTAACCACCTGGTTAAGAAAAGAGTCAAAAACTACGGCTTTCCCAGAAGCTGGGATTTAAATGTATTTAGTTTCTTTGCAGTTTAAGTACGATTATGTGGTTAGGTATCCAATAGGGCATATGCTGCGAATGCCCGGACTGAAAGAACAGTAAGATATCAGAGCCTATCATGAGATCATAAGATCAAAGATGAAGACAAATTGATAGTAGTCATATTTTATTATGAAGACAACAGTGGATTGTTTGCTTAACTAGTTACAGGCACTGAGGAAGGTTCGGTGTGGAAAAATGAGGTTCCTGTCTAAACCCATAACAGATTTAAAACCAGTTCGATAGAAATGACGAACAGATAATACCATGAATTGTTTTTTAGACATACATGTTCCTAAACCAGAACAGGTGTCTAGCGAATTTCAAACACATCAACACATCGTTTTGCAGGGAGTTCACCAGAACTGCAAACATTTTTTTTTGTGTGTGTGTGTGCTCCCTAGTCCGCGGATAAAAATATGAGAAGATGAAATGCAAGATGGCGGATTATTTTAAACAGGCGCACCTTAAGGGCAAATGCTGGCTGTTATATAGTACGGTAGGAATTCTAAACAAAGCTCCCAGCAATGGGAGAAGCTGCGCTAGATCTTGTCGTTTGATAAACATGAAGGCAGGAGGAATTCCTTTCTTGCTCGCTTTTCTATTTCAAATCATTTATTGCTGATGGCTATTCTATGTGACCATGTCTGGCTGGTTTCATCAAGCTATGCCTTCGTTCTGTTACCACCCCTCCCCACTTTTCCCAACAACCCCTCCCCCCCCCCCCCCCCACTTCACCCTTCCCCCACCCCAATGTTTTTTTTAAACTGCTTGTGTATGTACTGCGTCGCGCTTCGTATTTTTTAAAGTTGTCTTTGAGTTATATATAAATCAGAAATATATCATTAAGTTTGTAGTGGCTAGACGCTTGCCAGCGAATCACAAGGTCGTGGGTTTAGGTCCTGCAGGAGTCGGTCTTTTTGTGTTTTGTCGTTGTGTGTCCAAAATGACCTGGGCTCTCAGGTCGACCCAGCCCTAATACTAGGTAAAGTCCTTTGAAGTAAAGGCGGTCAGTGAGATGTTAACCACATCACAGACCATGTATCGATTAGTCTATTAAATACAAGCCTATATGCCTATAACGTCTGAAGGCGTGTAAAATGGTCTGTTGATTTACTAACATCGTATCTTCCAACAGCAGTTATTCTTAAATGGCCTTCAGAATGTCTGCATTGTCCGATGTGATTGTTCCTACGGTTGTCAATTTTGTTGCCATCATCATCATCATCATCATCATCATCATCATCATTATCATCATCATCATCATCATCATCATCATCATCATCATTATCATCATCATCATCATTATCATCATCATCATCATCATCATCATCATCATCATCATCATCATCATCAATTTGAATTGGCTCAGTTCAACAGCTATCTAGGGATCTAACCTCTCCTAGATAATATTAGTTATAATTGTGGCCCCTGTTCATGCTCTTTTTTCATTGTGCGTTTCTTAGTGTTAAAGCTTCTACGTCTGTCGAGCCAGGTTTTCTGCGTGTTGTCTGTAGTGATGATTGGTTAGTTTAGTGTTCTTTATGTAGCTGGATTAAATCATCTCTGCCATTGGTTGCTGTTTGCTGTCAACATTCACCTCGGTCAGTGTCTTCGGTCATTGTCTGGCACTTCTGGATGTCCTGGATAGTGTATCCAGATGATTCCCTGTAATGTTGACGTACTGTTTGATATCCACACATGTTACATACGTCCGTTTTAAACATTCAGCCCAACATGCAAGCGTCAGACCACCACAGTAACTCGGTGAATGTGTGTGTGACTTCACATAGTCTCGTTGTGCTATTATATGTCTCATAGGGCTCACAGTCTATTTCTCCATTCCCTAATATCCTGTGCAGTCACTTCGATATCATCAATAGAATCCATATTTGGCCTCTTATCAACGATCGCCTTGTTGTTTCTCTTTGACGTCCTTTTTTTTTTTTTTTAAGATTATCAGTGTTTCGTTATTTAAAAACCCCACACCGGCTGTAGTCAGGGGCTTTAATATAGCCTAACGGTTTAACGTGGTTTCTGTGGCTTCTGCCTAGTGCGATCCGCATCCGAATGGTGGCACTTTGTGTCACAGTGTGTTGGTCGCTCGTTGAACAGTCCTGGTGAGGTTGAACGTCACACACACACACACACACACACACACACATGCATGCACGGGCGCACACACGCAATGCCTGTGTCGTGAATCTTTGTTCGTCTCTTTTCACAATGTCCAGTAGAGTACTATATTCTATGTTTATAACTGTCGATACCAGTGGTGGCCCAGAAATGTCTCCTATTTTCAAACTTACTTGAATTTATCCCACTTTATGTTTATCATTTTCCTCAGGCATTTGTTTTTGAATGCATTTCACTTTCGTTTCATATCTTTTAGAGGTTCTTCAACTTTCCAAGTGTATGTTAAAACTGAAATAACATTACAACCGAAAATACGAAACTTAGTTTTACGTTTGGTTATCTATGACTGCTGCATTAGTTTTACTGAACAACAATCAAACGCTCTCACTAAAACGAGATTGGCATGTCAGAAGTTTGCCTTCGGTGTGATTATGAAAGAGACAATGGGCATTATGTTGCATGCCGTAAACATACAGGATATGCCTGCCGGATAAAATCAGTATAAAAAACAAGCGTGAGCGCAGCAGATCGAAAGATCTTGCGTGTGAGAGTATCAAACACGTGCTGCGATTGCCCGCTTCCCTGATGAGAATATGTTTGTAAATGGGTGAAATGAAAAGGAAGAATATGTTTTAAATACTGTTTTCCGGACTGAAAACGGTTTCGTAAATGGATCCGAACTGAATCCACGAAACCTGGATTCCGGCTCTCAAGGCGATTTCTGAAATACTCACCGTGGTGGGCAACTTCTCATTAAAAGATATCCTACAGCTATCGGAGATTAGATTCCTCGTTAACTCTGCAGTAGCGTCAAGTTGACTGGGTTCTTTTTGAGAAAACAAGTCGAGCCTAGAGAGGTATCATTCTGAATGGCCAACATCTGGCTTGTACAAGAATGCCTTGGTTTTGTGCTCTGGAGAGGATGAAACATCCCTAGCCCTAACTTGTTGTTTTTATACCTTTCTGTAAGACAATATAACATTTTTGCGTGAAGAAACCAAAAAGATCAATGAAAGTTTTTACACCTTAATTCTTTGCCAGTTAGTTATTTTCTCAACTGATTTTTGAAGCTAATAGGAGATAGGTGTGGTGTTTTTAATAGTCGTGTAAATATCAAAGTCATTCACAAGCACTAGTTCTATATAGCACGCGTTCAAGTAGGCTGTTTGAGACTCGCTAATGACAATGTTAACTAATATCATTTATGTAAATCCCGAAAAGCTTTTGATTTTGTTTTTTACGTTGCTCTAAGAGACCTTCGCACTCCCCCAATTTGACTGAGGCCGCTACCGTCTTCTGGACCATCCAAGCATCCCCAGGGGACTGTGTTGCCTACTTTTGGAAACACTGATCCAGAGGCAGTCTACTTTTGGAAACACTTGATCCATAGGTAGTCTACTTTTGGAAACACTTATCCAGACTAAGTAAAATTGTCCTAACTTCCGTGCTACGCACACATGGAGACACCTGAGGTGCTTGGCTAAAACTCACGCAAGCATTTAAAAGATGAACTAAAAAAATCAATTCTACCCATGCAACTATAATGTTAGTTCACTTTTAACGTCACATAAACGGAGTTGCATTATGATTTATTTATGATTAATTGTAGTTGCACATATGGAAATTCACCCTGCAAGCAAATTGTTTCCATAGTGAACGAGAGTCAACGATTGTCATGTTAGTGTACAAAAAAGATTTGCAGAAATCCTCAATTCAAAAGATCACGAAACACCAGCTGTGGACGCAAAGCAAAAAGCAAGGAAGCGAAGAGCGCTTTACACCTTTTAAAGAGCAATTGATATAACCTATATGATACAAGTCTAGCTCTTTGTTGATCAGTCGATACTGGGAAAATTATGCTGTCTATATTTTGTTGGCTGAGACAAAATTCAGGAACATTTCTGTGCACTTATTTTGGTCTGCGTGGAAATAGGAATATAATTATGTTTTGTAAAAATCTTTAATTTTGATTTAACTTACACTTTAGTCTTGTTCAAGAAACTGAGTTTTGTGTGCAGAACAGTTTTATAACTCTACTTACTTGTGTGCAACCAATGGCACCTTGCCTCTCAAGAATAACCCTTAATTAGTTGCCTTTTGCAAGGTGCTTTTTAGAAGGCTTTGGGACTGTTCTTAGAAGCTCAGAAAGTAGAGCTCCGAAACAATCAAGGGGGCAATAGGGATTCTAAAACACAAAACCACCGGACTTTAGACGAGAGTGCCAGTCGTTGTACTACACCAAATCCTTAGACTGAGGACTTTATCGTATGGTCTCGTCGTATAGTCTTCATTGTATAGCTAATGTCGTGTAGCTGAAGAACAAGACATCCATATGACACGCAACGGATGAGGATGTAGAAGAGGTGAACGTTTGGTTAGAATTTGGCTGCTTTACTCAGTATGAAAAAAAAAAAATGAAATAGAAGTTATTGCAACAGATATGCAAAGGTAATGTGACAGATACATAAATGTAAGAAGAAGAAGAAGAAGAAAAAGAAGAAGAAGAAGAAGAAGAAGAAGAAGAAGAAGAAGAAGAAGAAGAAAAAGAGGAAAATGCAAGAGCAAGAACTTCACAAATCTGTTGCTCAAAAACAGTGATATTTTACACTACTCCTAGCTGCTAATTTTGCCTACATCAACTGTTTTCCTCCTCCTAAACATAATTGTTATTTCAAACTTGTATTTTTCAAAGTATTCAATGAAGTGATAACATCAGAGGGTAATACTGAAAGGGGAAAGGATCGAGGGGATGGGGGGGGGGGGGGGGGGGTGGAGCTAGAAAACGGATGTTTAGTAAAATAAAGTGAAAAATATACTGAGTAATAGTTGTATTCTAAACAGTGTGAAACACATGTCAAGTTATCATTACTGATCATAAGCAATGAAATGTTCTTCAATTCTAACAAAGGAAAACTTAGGAGTATAAGGAATTTAGCACCGTTCCACATAAAGTGAATGTCCTCCTTCTGATGACGTCGACGATACCGATGATGATTTAATATTGATAATGCTGATGATGAATAAAACTTCTACTTCCGAAGTCCTACAATCATACTTGAAGCTAATCCACGGTACCCTGTACAACCCCTAAGGAAGTTATAATTGCCTGGTGGAGCTTGCAACGCTATGCTGATAAGCATCAAGTGTTGCAATTACTTCCTGAAACTATACCCTAACTTTTCTTTTCTGCAGCCAAATGAACGTCATGAATTGAAAGAATTAAGCGCGTTATGTGAAAAAATTAGTATCAACCTAATACAAAAGCTGTCCCTCCAAGGCATGGTAAGTTATCGAGCCAGAAGCATCCATTGTATACTGGTACGTATGAATTAATGAAGTCCAGCAATGTACAGTCACACTTTAAGCCCTTCTGCTACTGAGGACTTTATGTTCCTCTAGACATTGGCTGTTTTACTCATTAGAAACCATAAATGAGTTAGAAGTCAGTAGTTATTGCAACATATAAATCACTGCTAGGCTACAGATACAGCATAGTAAGGCAACAGACACAACACAGCAAGGCAACAGATAAACCACTGCAAGGCAACAGATACACCACAGCAAGACAAAAGATACACCACTGCAAGGCAACAGGTACACAGATTAATGCTGCAGATAAACATAGGTTTTGCCACAAATGTACAATTGTTATTAACAAGATACACACACATGTAATGGCACAAATACACTAATGTTTTGCAACAGATGTTGAAAAGAATAATGTGCCACCAGTTTCAACAAATTTACTATACATTTATGGTAATCGAAAAACTGAAACCATTCTTTCTTTTCTCTAGACTGTGTGGTAGAGCCCCCCCCCCCCCCCCCTCTCTCTCTCTCTCTCTCTCTCTCTCTCTCTGCAATGTCCAAGATCTGAAACCAGTGAGAAGTGCAGGGCTAAACTGGAACAGTTTATCAGAAATGTAAATTAAGATGTAGCCTGGTATGATTCAAAACGAATAATAACTGGGTCAACAAGACCAATAAAATACGTCAACACGACTAGTAAATGCATCATTTGAACAAACGTTAGTCTCCCCACAGGAAGTAGGTCACATTCTATTGATCAATTTTTTTTGGAGTTGTCTACCGTGGTCGAGGTTATGGGTGTGGCGCTATGTTATTGACTTGCATTTACTTTTTTATTCCAAGAAAGATACTGCCTGTGACATAGGTTGCAGCACTCTTTAGGGGAGTTGTGTGTTAGACCCAATTTTTAAATGTGTTTGTGGTGTTGGAAAAGCTGGCATGTTGAAATACAGAACATGTTATATCAGCGGCAATGGGGACACCCCCCCCCCCCCAATCAGAAGTGAGCTAGTGTGTACCGGTGTGTAGAATAGGGAGACCAAGGTATGATTTACCAATGCGTCAAACGACCAATAAATGGGTCAACACGACTAATAAATGAGTCAAAAAGATCCACACAAAAAAAGGGTCAGTGCGACTAATGAATGAGTGAACCAATAAATGAATTACCACGACTAATACATGGTTCAACACGACTAATAAACGAGTCATCACAACGAATACATGGGTCAGCAGGACCAATTAATAGGTCAACAGGACTAATAAACGAGTCATCACGACTAATACATGGGTCAAGACGACTAATAAAGGAGTCATTAATGATGATAAGCAATCAAATATTACTCACTTATAACAAAGGAAAACACTATGTGAAGTTAGTGAAAACAATTCATACGTTCTTCCTTGTGTGACTTAGCTCAGATACAGATCGTCGGTTAACATGGGCGCATCGAGGCACAGAGCAGAATATGGACAAAAGAAAGAATTCAATTAGCTGAGCTGGCCTCCAATGTCGTACTAATTGGGGAGGACGGGGGGTGAGGAGTGGCCCCAGGGACAAAAGTTGCAGCCGGGGGGTGGGGGTAGATTGGTGTATAATCCAAGTAACCTCTGGGAAATTAAACTCAAACCGCTGTAATGTCTTGTCAGCACACTAAATATTAAGTCACATTAGTACACTCCTGTGCAAAACATTCAATAAATAGTCTGTTGCGGATGAATCAAATGCGTTTTGAAATCAAGCCTGGGCTGCTCTCACTTTATTATTTCTAACTGTAGAGAGATGTTTAAAGTGTGCAACGTCCACGCATTATTTCTTGTTTTTTATCCTTACCATAGAAAGTTAATGGTCAAATTTTAGCAATGGTCTTTGTCAACTTGTTTTTTAAAAATCCAGTCTGCTACTCGAAGGTTTGATCACCCCCCTTTTGAAGTTAGTTCCACGATAATCTCCCCAGCCGAACTAGGTCACTTTCCATTGATACATTTGTTAGACTCGTCTGCTGTCGGGAGAGAGAGAGAGAGAGAGAGAGAGAGAATGAGAGAGAGAGAGAGAGAGAGAGAGAGAGAGAGAGAGAGAGAAGGGGCGGGGGTTACGGCTATGTTGTTTCCTTTCTGGCTTGTCTTGCATTTACATTTTTCTTCCGAGAAAGAGAATTCCTGTGACATAGGTTGCAGCGTTGTTTAGGGGCGTTGTGGGTTAGACCCAGTTTCTAAATGTTTTTTTAGTGTTAAAAGCGCTGTCGTGCTTAAATATACAACACGCGATATCAAGGGCATTGCTGAACACCCCCCTAGCAGTGTGCGAAGGTCGTGTGACTGGAGGTTGGCCAATCAGAAGTGAGCTAGTGTGTAACGAGGGGAGGGGGAATAATCCTGGAACTGACCCCTTTTAAATATGGCACGCCACCCTCCTCACCCCAATGAGTACCACACACACACACATATATACACACACACATACACATACACACACCGTTTACTGTTAAGAAGAATTTGGAGAAAATCCCGCACATAATTCAAAGTGTAAAAGAACAAAAGAAACAATTACCAACAACTGGTAATTTAGTGACCAAATAACAGTGTGAGGGTTAACACTGTTCTGATGGCATCTCCTATTGTGGGTCTAACGTTGGACAAAATACAACGAAGAACATTCTCCACGTCAAGCATGCAGCGCTGTTTTGTTTTAATGACCGTTAAAGCTGAAAATTTGATTTTTACGAACGCAGTGTTACAGTTACTTGCCAGTTCCCTTGAAACTTCATCAACACCTCCACCCCCTCCCCACCCCCGCTTTTTTTTTCCAACGCTCCCTCCGTTTCCCGCCCGAGACCACTTCTGGACATGTAAGTATCAACTGTCTATTTTAGAAAGGAATTGGTCGTTGCGATATGGCATCCAATAACAGTTTTTGTTTTCTTCAAATCATACAAGTTGAACAGTCCAAGTCATTACAAAATTACTTTTTGGTACCGAGATCTCCTTGAATGTAATACTGGGCTGTGAAAATGCGCAAATAATTAGCTTTTGATAGAATGTCCATCTTCTTCTTCACCTTCACCGACTGTAAACTCAGGCAGAAAATTTTAGTTGTTGGTCCACGTCAGGACTTAAGTCTTGTTCCAAAACTAGCGTTGCTTGTTCGTGCACATCCGCTTTACATATCTTGATTATCTGTATGGTCTCAGGCACACGAACTCCGACTTCGAATGAATGACTTTTTATTATTCGACTTTCACGAGATGATTGTAAGAGGGTTGTGGGACTATCCCCCCCCCCCACCCCAACCCACCCCTTCTTCTTCTTCACTTCCTCTTTTACCGCAGTGGGTGTCGAGGGAGATATAAGGTTCTGTTTCTGGCTCTTCTGGCCACCTCGACCATAGGCACATCCTGCTGTTGTAGAGCTTCTCTGATGTTATTCTTCCATATTGTTCTTGGTCTACCTCTTGCTCTACGACCTTCTTCTCTTTCCATGTATGCTTTGTATGGTATGGTGTCACAAGGCATTCTCTCTAAGTGGGCAAACCGTTTCACTTGCTGTCTTTGTATGTAATTTAGAATTGGTTCTGTGCCAACTTTTTCTCTTATGATCTCATTCCTGATCTTATCTCTTATGGTCACTCCTACAACCCACCCCTACATCATAAAATAGGACCTTGGAAACCACATAGAGCTTTTGATAGAATAATAACCGGTGGTTTTTTTTTTTTTTTTTTGGCTGCACGATTTACCTCACGAACTGTAGAGAACGAGCACATAAAAGAAACAGTCTAGTGCGTTTTTATGAATCTGCTTTGTGAATGTGACTCCGGAACCAATAACTCTCGCACTTTGATGATTTCAAGTGGGCATTACTTTAAACAGAACAGCCATATGTAAAAACGTGAAAGCTTTGATCAGCTGAAATTGATAGTTTCTCCCAACACACATCGCTCGCATTAACTAACACGCGGGCTTACTACAATCTCTGCCAGGCTTTGAGGACAAGTAATCTTTCTCTCACTAATCTATGATGCTCACTTTAGATCACTGTTACTTCTGATAGGCAGTTCTAACTCATTTTCGTGTTTCAATTGCTGTAGTTAAGTGGTAACGGCTGAGTTCTAAACGATCACTTGAGGGCAGTTTTGTGGATGATTTTTCCTCCCCCCGTTATTAGTTGAACATAAAGAGAAAGAAATAATGAAAGGACAGCGTTGCACGGATCATTAGTAATATGCGTGATGCGCACGCCCCTCGCTAGGACTATGCACGTGTGTAGCCTTGGCGAGCAGTTATGCATGACAGCATTTGTGAATCGTGGTGAAACATGTGGGCACGTAGAAGGAATAACAAAAAACCAACAGCCAGCATGTGTTAACATGCGTTAAAAAAACACGATTGTCGTTTATCATTGACCTCCTTTGTGTTTTAATTAGGACCTTGGTCGGGTGATGACAAGGATGCGACAATATTAAAGACGTATTTCAATACAATTTGCATTGTGTTCTGTCTGCATTGTCTTCATAGAATGTTCAATATTAGTGACTACAAAAACAGAGTATCTAGAACGAAGAAACGAACAAACTTTATTTTTAAAGGGTTAAGAATTTGGAACGCAGGCCCGTCTAACATTCTACCCTTCGAGGTCTCCCTCCATAATTTCAGCATTTCATTCACACATCAAGTAATACACATTAGAATGAATTAGAGATTCTTCTTATTTTTCTTCTTCAGCGTCCAGAACCCTTGAAGTTCATTGTTGCAGACATCACCAGCCTCCATTCGAGATAAGAGTTAGAGATCAAACAGAATAAATCTCATAATCATGATGAACAGAGAATCACCAACTAGGCACTGTACGTCCGTTTATGAGAACAAACAGAATAAATCTCATAATCATGCTGAACAGAGAATCACCAACTAGGCACTGTCCGTCCGTTTATGAGAACAAACAGAATAAATCTCATAATCATGATGAACAGAGAATCACCAACTAGGCACTGTCCGTCCGTTTATGAGAACAAACAAAATATCGACCAAGTTGAACCTACCTCTAGCAGTATCGGCTATAACTGTGGTCTGGTTTCTTTCTGCCAAATAGGTTGGATAAGAAGTGCTAATTGCACCAAAAGAAGTGGCTTAGATCGGCAACCAATACCTGGTGATTTTAGTTAGGGGGGGGGGATTGTTTGCACCATATATATATATATATATATATATATATATATATATATATACATACACACAAACACATGTATAGACAGACATACATGTACAATTACACACATATATATATATATGTATACACAAACACACACATGTATGTGCACGCTCACTATACGTTACACAAATACATACACTCGGGATAAGTCATGGGTTTAGATACCGATGGAGCCCGACTTTCTTGTTCAAACGACTTCAGCTTGGAGGTCGAAGGTTTTGGACTAGATTCAATCCATATATAGTGATTGCACAGGATTGAACAGAATGGAGAAATAGACTATGAGCCCTATGTGACATTTAAGGACACACTAGGACAATGCATACAAAAATTATGACGAGCAGCGAAGTTGGTTGTGTTCAGGCACACACATGTGCCCTTTGAATTATTCATATGTTGAGCAGATGATCAGCTCCAGTACATTTCTGTCATCTCAATTAGCATTTTTTTTTCAGTCAATTTCATTTACCTGATAACACCGCAGAGAAATTACAATTTCTATATCCCCGTGTCGGTTCTGGGGCCTATTATAGGGGGGAAAATAGACCCACTGACTACCCATAAGCGTGTCGTAGGAGTAAACTAATTTGGAGCTTCCTTCGAAGTCGGAGTGCATCTGCCTAAGAGGCAAGAAACCAGCAGTCTGCATACAAATGAGTCAGATCTGAAAAGCCGAAGCACACACAACACTCACTTTCTGGAACAGGACTGCAGTCCAAAAGTGGATGAACAACCGGAACTTTCCTCCAGAGTTTACAGCTGGTAAACGCGAAGAAGGGGAAAAAAAAGACAATTTCTATAAAACTATGCCAGTAACGAGTGTTATACTGACTCAGACTGCACGAGGAACAAATCGTTAACGTCCTACTGACTTGCCTTCAAGATATACGGTACTAAATTCATTTTTAACACTCTCGACACCAAACGATGTGAAAGCCAGACCACTGATAGCCCATGAAGCTGTAGGTTTCCAAGTGCCTTTGTCTTCGTCAGTTCTAGTGCCAAGTCCTGGATATACTTCTGTACATTTGGTGTGCTTTAATTGCGTGGGCCAGGCTAGAAGAAGTCATGCGGGATATGTTTGGATGCTCCGATGCTTGACTGGCGAGAAGAAACACATGTGTACAGCCTACACCTGGAGGTAAAGCTGGTGGGACCAAGTGGAAGTCAGCGGTTCTGGCCGGCGGGCGCCGGGGGATGTCAAAAGCAGACGTTCGGTTTGTAGTGGTTTTAAAAAAAAAATGTCCTAAATTAGCCAAGCACACTGTTATTACAAACAGACATACAGGTTAATATTAAAGCGGGCAGGCGGAACAATCAAAGAAGTAGAGTATACTGACGAACGGACAGGCGATTGACAGACAGACAGACATACAGACAGCCAGACAAATAGATAAGTAGATAAGCAAATAGATAGATAGATAGATAGATAGATAGATAGATAGATAGATAGATAGATAGATAGATAGATAGATAGATAGATAGATAGATAGATAGATAGATAGATAGATAGATAGATAGATAGATAGATAGATAGATAGATAGATAGATAGATAGATAGATAGATAGATAGATAGATAGATAGATAGATAGATAGATAGATAGATAGATAGATAGATAGATAGATAGATAGATAGATAGATAGATAGATAGATAGATAGATAGATAGATAGATAGATAGATAGATAGATAGATAGATAGATAGATAGATAGATAGATAGATAGATAGAGATAGATAGATAGATAGATAGATAGATAGATAGATAGATAGATAGATAGATAGATAGATAGATAGATAGATAGATAGATAGATAGATAGATAGATAGATAGATAGATAGATAGATAGATAGATAGATAGATAGATAGATAGATAGATAGATAGATAGATAGATAGATAGATAGATAGATAGATAAATAGATAGATATTGTTAACCCTAGTTGTTAACCCTTTTTCTCAGAACTGTGGATTTCGCATCCCTTCGGCCTTGATTCCATGATAAATAACGTATATCTGGGAATCATGTTGCTTTTCTGCCTAACTCCGGGCGCGAACCCGGACCAGAAGGAGTTCGTCACTCGGTCGCCGCGAAGTCAGGTTTAGTCAACTGCGCTAGCGAGCTAGGCAGATAGATAGATAGATAGATAGATAGATAGATAGATAGATAGATAGATAGATAGATAGATAGATAGATAGATAGAACTTTATTCTGGGTTCTTTCGTAATATCCTACCCCACACGACAGTCCAACGTTTTAGAGGGTGGTAGTACTGAGTTCCCTGGTTTTCTTATGCTTTTAACGATCCTATAGCATCTAGAACTGGCCCTAACCCCAACCCACTAGAGAGTGCAGCCTAGGTCCCACCACTGCATGCAGCCTGTCTACAACCCCCTGAAATATTTGACTGTCCAGTGACTTGAGGTTTGCTCCTGTTTGGGGTAGGATATTAAGAGGAAAGCACCTTATTCTCAATCGGTTAAAAACTGGGCACACAGGGCACACACGTCTGTCTTACATTCGACCCTTCCAAGCACTCATCTTTTAAACCACAATTGCATTTTATCATCAATGTAAAAATATGCATACTGAAGTAATAATACATCATATATACACAATCATACACACTCACAAATGCATACATACATACATACATACATACATACATACATACATACATACATACATACATACATACATACATACATACATACATACATACATACATACATACATACATACATACATACATACATACATACATACATACATACATACATACATACATACATACATACATACATACATACATACATACATACATACATACATACATACATACATACATACATACATACATACATACATACATACATACATACATACATACATACATACATACATACATACATACATACATACATACATACATACATACATACATACATACATACATACATACATACATACATACATACATACATACATACATACATACATACATACATACATACATACCTACCTACCTACCTACCTATCTACCTACATACATACATACAGACTTACATACATACATACATACATACATACATACATACATACATACATACATACATACATACATACATACATACATACATACATACATACATACATACATACATACATACATACATACATACATACATACATACATACATACATACATACATACATACATACATACATACATACATACATACATACATACATACATACATACATACATACATACATACATACATACATACATACATACATACATACATACATACATACATACATACATACATACATACATACATACATACATACATACATACATACATACATACATACATACATACATACATACATACATACATACATACATACATACATACATACATACATACATACATACATACATACATACATACATACATACATACATACATACATACATACATACATACATACATACATACATACATACATACATACATACATACATACATACATACATACATACATACATACATACATACATACATACATACATACATACATACATACATACATACATACATACATACATACATACATACATACATACATACATACATACATACATACATACATACATACATACATACATACATACATACATACATACATACATACATACATACATACATACATACATACATACATACATACATACATACATACATACATACATACATACATACATACATACATACATACATACATACATACATACATACATACATACATACATACATACATACATACATACATACATACATACATACATACATACATACATACATACATACATACATAACATACATACATACATACATACATACATACATACATACATACATACATACATACATACATACATACATACATACATACATACATACATACATACATACATACATACATACATACATACATACATACATACATACATACATACATACATACATACATACATACATACATACATACATACATACATACATACATACATACATACATACATACATACATACATACATACATACATACATACATACATACATACATACATACATACATACATACATACATACATACATACATACATACATACATACATACATACATACATACATACATACATACATACATACATACATACATACATACATACATACATACATACATACATACATACATACATACATACATACATACATACATACATACATACATACATACATACATACATACATACATACATACATACATACATACATACATACATACATACATACATACATACATACATACATACATACATACATACATACATACATACATACATACATACATACATACATACATACATACATACATACATACATACATACATACATACATACATACATACATACATACATACATACATACATACATACATACATACATACATACATACATACATACATACATACATACATACATACATACATACATACATACATACATACATACATACATACATACATACATACATACATACATACATACATACATACATACATACATACATACATACATACATACATACATACATACATACATACATACATACATACATACATACATACATACATACATACATACATACATACATACATACATACATACATACATACATACATACATACATACATACATACATACATACATACATACATACATACATACATACATACATACATACATACATACATACATACATACATACATACATACATACATACATACATACATACATACATACATACATACATACATACATACATACATACATACATACATACATACATACATACATACATACATATACATACATACATACATACATACATACATACATACATACATACATACATACATACATACATACATACATACATACATACATACATACATACATACATACATACATACATACATACATACATACATACATACATACATACATACATACATACATACATACATACATACATACATACATACATACATACATACATACACATCCAATTAGATAAACAGACAGACAAAAAGACGCACAGTTGGTTTGTCGGACGGACGGACACAGTTTACTAAACCATGGTACTCTGAACAAAAGAAGTTAAATAAAGATTATGTTTAGTGACGCAATTAACTCAGGGGTTTCGTTAAACAAGCAGCTGACATACCGTTTTTCCTAAATAAACAGCAGACTGTTCTGATAAAACAAAGAATCGACTTATGGTTGTCCTGATACATACATTAGTTGCCTGGCTGTCCTCTAAATGTAGCCAGCTTTTTGATAGATCTACACAGTCTGACAGTTAAACAATTGCTAATAATTGACGAGATCAGTTTATGAGAATCAACGTTTATCTCATGCATGAGCTGATATTCACGATTCAAAACCAGTGTTGGAAATATTGAAGATCAAGCGGGACGTTGAATTTCTGTTTATTGTAGTTAACTCACTGACAAAGTCAAAGAACGCATATGCGAAGACAGATGCCATACTGTGAGAATGAAAGCAGATCAATGTGATATGGAATTTGAAAAGCGTTGATCCTTATAAACTTATCTCATCAATTCAACTACCTCAAGAGCGCTTGTTCGATTTTCAGACGCATTTAATGTTCACGCTTGTCTGCATCGGCTAGACGCTCGTCACGGACCTGAACTTCGTGGGTTCGCTCCCTGGCGGAGCCGGACTTATTTCAAAAATGACCTTGGCTCTTAAGTCGACCCAGTCTTGGGTGGGTACCGGGTGCGGTCCCGGAAAGTAGAGGCGCCCGGCGTGATGCTGACAACATCACCTATCTTGTGCCGATTGGTCTATAAAAATATAGGTCTAGCCCTATATGCCCAAATACGCCCAAAAGCGTGGAAAAGGGTCCTTTACTTTACTTCTACTTGTCTGCATGCTGCATACGTAACGGCGCAAGTTTCTCTAGCTAAACATATACGCGACTTGCCTGTCATTTTTCTGTGCGGGCGGCATAAGAATTTTACCAGGTCATATATGAATGTTTGGATAGCATGCTTTGCTTCATGGATGTTGGTTTTGTTTTGGCCATAATGAAATCAGTATAATTATTTCATTGTCGGACTTTGTATAAAAGGAACAGCTGTTTGGCAGTTCTCTCAAAATAAGCAGATGACTGGTGGTTTTCCTAACATAAACAGCTGTGTGATGGGTTTTTCCCCCTGGCGCAAACAAGTGATGATAATCTCTCCCGTAATAACAGCTGATTAAACTTTTTCCTTACCCAGACATTCGATGGTTTCTTCCAACATTTGACTGATGATCTTATGGCATTATCTGATGATGGTACTCCTGACAGATACAGCTGATGGCGGTTCTTCTCTTAACAACTGCTGATACTTCGTATTCATATTGTGCATATTATTACATATAGAGAGATACTCAGAATATCTTGGACAAAGAAGAGGATAAATACTGACATCTTGAAAGATCTGAACATCAAGGAATATTGGCTAATAAACATACTGTCTCGGAAGCTGAAATATTTTGGCCATATCAAGCGCCTCGTTGGATTAGAAACAATTATAGCAGAAGGCATGGTACCAGGAAGGAGGGGCAGGGGCCGACTGACACGAAGATGGGCACAGGTTATAAGTGACTCCTTGAGTGTGAAAGTTTATGAGGTGGGAGAACTGGCAAGAGACCGAGTTTCTTTCAGGCAGACTGTGATGAGAGCGACGTTCTGCAAAGGACCTGCTACATGATGGATGGATGTAACATGTTTAACAGATAAATACAATTGAGGCGTGAAAGAATAATGTTTGAAAGGGTTGAATATGAGATGAGCTTGCGTAATTTGTGACCCTTTTGTATAAAGTTGGTTCGTTCCTTACCTCGTTTCCCTGACATAAGCTGCAGATGACCGTTCGTCCTCTACAAACAGCTGAATAATGATTCGCTTGACATAAACAACTGACAAAAGGTTCTTTAGTAACTGACTGATGCTCCTCTTAAAACCACCAGCTAAATAATATTTCTCCCTCAAATATGTGATGTATATTGTTAGAGAAATGTATACATGCGTGGGATAATTTCTAATAGAAGAATACACAGAAGTGGAGTATTGTGCTATGCTGAACAGAATAATCCGAGACATACGTGAATTTTACACATGGCGTATTGGTGAAAGACCTGGGCGTGGGGTGGGGGGGGGGGGAGGGGGTGTCAAGAACCCTTCCTTACAAGCATATCGACATTTACACACGCACGCACACACACATACACATACACACACACACAATAGAAGTAAAGGTGTTCTAGAAAGCTCTATACCAACGTTTGTTTACGTTACTCTGGTGGCATCCAGCTGAAGAAGTAGCGCACAGACCTGTTGACACGACACGAGTACAGTCAAGTGCTCTCAGCTCAGACCCCTCTGGTACAGTTGGTTTCTAGTAACACACCTGCCACTCTTCAAACCTCTTTAGCTCTTCTGACCGACTCCAGAATCTCCCCCATCATCTTCAACAGTGCAGGACGTCTTAACTCTTTCAGCGCCATCGAACTCACAGTACGTTCATGGGTTGTTCTTCATTAAGTACACATTGCCCCACTTTTTATATCCAGTCTTCTGATACGTTTTTACTTTTTGTATTTAGTTATGTTACTATAACCTTTTATGTACCAAGCTATATTTTTCAGTTGCACGATACTTTACATTTTCCTATAATGAACACCAACGTGTTTGTGCTTTGTCAAAGCAACAGCTACACAGGACCAAAGACGTTATAAACAGGCAAGAGAAATACATTAACGGGTGTTGATTGTCTGTCACAGGGGTAGGTGAAGAATATAAAGATGAGATAGTACACTAAACACAATAGCGGCTAAATAGCTTTCACATGCCACGACCAAAGAGAATTCTTGGCTGTAAGCGGCAGGACGAGATTACAAACACTGAGTTATTGGAATGAGCAGGTATTCTCAGATTTTTCAAGGCTCAGTCTACGAAGACTCAGGTGGCTGGGTCCCGTCTTTAGAATGGAGATTGGGAGAGTCCCTAACGACATGGTAAATTAAAGACGGGTAGAAGATGTCGAAGCCGATCTCTACTACGGTGCACATATGTGCGCAAGCAGGTCATGAATGATACAGGTATTGAGGTGGACTCATGAGAACAAAATGCCATTGACCGTGTTGTGAGGAGGGGGCATATCAGAAAGGGAATTAGAATGAAGGAAGAAATGATTACAGCAAGGATATGAGCCTAACGTCTGAGAAGAAACAGATTAAACACCGATGTTGACAACAACGGTCCTGAAATTCCATGCTATAATTGTGGCGGTTTTTGCTAGTTTTTTTTTTTTTTCATCGAACACCGGCTGTGAATTCCAGTGGAAGGTCCCGGTTAATCGTCCGCTTGGACTTTTGGCCTTCACCTGGACCTGATTTTTGCGTGTACAACCGTTTTTTATTTCCCTGCCTCTTGGGCAGCTGTACGCCGACTTCGAAGGAAGACGTCAGGCCTATTTCTAGGGTGACTGTGGCCATTGTTTTGTGTGGGTCGAGACTGCCTGATTTGTGTGGTGTCCGCCTTGTCTCCTTCGCCGCAGGTATTGCCCCCGGAGTACCCCTTTGGGGCAACCCCCTGTGGAACAGTTGGCCCTCAAGGGAAGGCAGGGGCAGATCATGGGCATTCCCCGCCATCCAAGGAGGCTTCCATGCATGCAGAGCCGGCACATGGCGCTCTGGTTCTGGGCTCACCCAAGGAATCGTCACGTCCTGCACATGCCTGCTTAACCTCACAACCGTATCAGGCCTCCCGCTCGACAGGGGCTGCGCCCTCTGGAAGTCAGCGGGGAGCAGCCCGTTGGTTTTGGACTTTTGTGACCACACAGATAGGTACATTTGCCTGGCAGAATTTCACATCCTGAATCAGGCATATCGTTATCAGTTTTGTCCAAACACTCGGGCGAGTGGGGTCTTTGGGTGTGGACATTCGGCCTTTTGCATTTCAGTGCAAATTTTGATGGTCAGATTTTGATCCGTATGATCTAGTTTTGTCGGACATTTAGGCTTAGCCATCCGATGGATGGTTGCTGTTGTGGTGTACCACAGCGCGGTGACGACGACACTGAGGGTTAACCGAGGATGTACGTGACTGGCCAGCCTATGGATGGTTGCTGTTGTGGTGCACCTCAGCGCGGTGACGACGACACTGAGGGCCAACCGAGGATGCACAAGGATGGCCAGCCCATGTATGGTTTCTGTTGTGGTGCACCTCAGCGCGGTGACGACGACACTGAGAATTAACCGAGGATGAGCATTGAGCAATGTTCTCTTTACTCAGCAGTCTTTTAACCAAGGGTTGTGATTTTAGCTGTACTTTTGTCGAACCTACTCATGTTCCTAATGAGTTTTGATAACATTTTTCACCCAAGCGTTTGGGGGCGGGCTGATGAGAGCCACAAGGACTCATCACCTCTGGGGGCCGCCAAATTCCGAGATCCCCTGACAGCTCTGTTAATGCTCATTTGAGACATTATCCGTAGCGCACGACGAGGACGTGCTGTAGGGGTCTTGCGTGAGGTTCCGTACAACCAGGATAGTAAAGGACTGGCGCCCGAGTGACGTACGGAGTATCTCCTTATACACATCATGTTGGACTTAACTTCCCCTCACGCCTGTGACATAAATCACTGCGCCACTTTTTGCTAGTCACATTCGTTATCACCATGGGCTGTGAGTTCCAGGTGTCGTGGAATGATAAGCCATTACACATCACTCCTAAAGAGTTGGGACTTGACTTACCTGTACTCGACACAACATTCAAACTTGGACTCGTCCGGAAAGGTATATATATAGTCCCTTATATCGATATATGCCTTTATCGGACATAATTATAATATCTACATCTTCTAGTTGCTTTGACTTATCGTCATTTTCAAATTTGCAACTATTTGATAAATATTACTGGAGTTATTTGAGGTTTCTTAGAAACCGGTTTACTCCTTGCTCATGTATACAAGGAATTCCTTCTTACCGACGCCTGAAGTGAAAATGTTGCGCCATTCTTTCTGCCGGCTTTCCTAGAGTTCAGATGTATGCATCGACGCCAGAAAATTTCACTTTCAGAAGGCGATCTGTAATGTCGAGGACTTTTCCTATGCTTGGGTAAGTTAATTATAGTTTACGAGTACCTTACCACACATACTGCTAAAAATAATGACCTTACAAGTGTGTACCATTTAAACTAACAACAGAAGTTTGTGCATACGAATGGGGATAGAGAATTTGGGTCAGTACGTGGACAGACAGAGCTGTGTGAGTGTGTTTGACCCAGATCAATGGATGTGTGGAAATGACTTGAGAGTCGTAGGGAATAGGGGTACTGACGGTAAATGGTGGTGTCTGTGTGCAGATGGAAGGGCGAAAGATTGATATATGTGTTAGAGTGTCTATCTATCTCCACTCTATATCTGACTTTCCATCTCTTGCACTAAACAGACAGATGAATGATAGGAGACATTGTCTCCTGGTCTTGAGAGTGCACTCTGAGGAATGAAACAGAGGAGCAGATGTGAAGTAGGCTGTTGTGGGGTGGTGACTGATACTTATTCTGTGTTTCCGGTCAAGATGATACCCTCTGGGTGATGACTAATTCTGAGTTCTCTCTTGACAGGATGAAACCTATGTGAAGAGCTGGCAGAAAAATTACAGTCCAACCAACACCCACCAACCATCAATCAACAAATTATCAACCAACTACCACTTGTGAAGACTGACATCATCAGTCTGGGGTGCCATATACCCCAAACATCCTACAGTGCCAGAGCATGTTTGTAGCTCAGGGACAGTGCTGCGAATGACTAGTGGGAGAGATTTGTTAAGTGCCTATCCAGTTGCTGTGTCCTTTATGGTGAGGTACTCCTCCACCATCTGATCCAGTTGAGGCAGAATTACCAAAGACAGTCGAATCATCAGGAGCTGAGGGAAGCATCAAGGATAGAAAGAGGATAAGTGCTAGTTCACCTCTATAACATGCTTTATTCCCCACAGCTCCCCTGTGGTCCTATGATGACGAGGTGCTACCTCCAGGACTTTCTGGCTGTTTGGTTGTCTTTGTAATCTGGACATTGTATTCTGGAATCCATCTATTGAGATCTGGCATCTACTTCGCTATTATATATATGTATATGTTGTATTGATTACATGCATTCATTTTCATGGCTGACTTAGGTGTCTCTATTTCACCTTTTTAAGTGGTTAGCATTTGTGTGTGTATAAATCATAAATATTATATGTGTTAACATGGTTATGATAATGAACTATCATAACCTGTGGGCTTTCTTTAGTAAGTAGTGGGGGTGTCCAGCCAAGTGTGCCTAGGAATATTGTATTTATATACATATATATTTTGTAGTGCCAAAACTTTAGTTGCCCTACTCCAGAAATAAGTTGATCGTATATTAGCCACGGGGAATCCCTTAGACCAATACGAGCCAAACGACTCAACATAATTATTTCTGAGTGCTGTTGGTTCTGAAGGAGAAATCCTTATATCAGGCACGTGACAGGAGCGATATGTGACAACAGGTCGCCTGACAGCACAATATAACACTATCGTCTGGAAAGACGGAAAGGTGCCAATCAAACGCAATAAAAACCTAAAGCTATGGTAATGTAAGATGTTGAATGAAAAAGAGGGGATCACGAAGGTAGAGACACAAGACATTTAGAGACAACTTTAGCATTAAAAAAAACATAAGACTTGGAATTGAACAGAGATACAATTGGCATGGTAGAGGGCGATGTTGCGGAACGTATGTTTGATCAGGAAAGTAGCCCACCAGATGTGTCCGGTAGGGACTAGTCCTTACAGTGGCGAAACCAAATCACTCTAACTGACCGATAATGGGTCCCCCCCCCCTCCCCTCACAGACAACAGCGATGAACATGGAAGAGAAATATCCAGTCTGAAATCAGAAAGCACAATTTTTACATCGACTAAAACAATACGGAATACAATGGACAAAGAAGTGAAGAAATATTGACATTTTTGAAAGATCTGAATATCGAGGAAGTTTATCTAATAAACAGTTTCTTGACTCGGAAGCTGAAATATCTTGGTTTTATAAAGCGCAACGACAGATTCGAAAAGATAATAGCAGAAGACATGGTACCAGGAAGGAGGGGCAGGGGCCGACTAACATGTAGATGGGCACAGGATATAAGTGACTCCTTGAATATGACAAAAACACAATGCGGGAGAGCTGGCGAGAGACCGAGTTTCTTTCAGGCAGACCGTGATGAGAGCGACGTTCTGCAAAGGACCTGCTACATAATGAGGACTATGAGTCAAAATACGTGAAACTTAAAGGACATACCCACCAGAAATCAAGAAGTAATATCAAGATAACCATGTAATTATCGCAGTTTTAACCAAAACTTATTTGAGCAGGCTGAACGCGATCGAAATTATTATTTCTTTACCGATGAACGAACAACCAGAGACGAAGAGTATCGTCGTCGGTCTGTGTTATGGAAGTGATCAGTGATTAGTAAGGATTTTCAATCCAGCAGAAGGCAGCAGTAACTGCCTCCACCTCCATTCTCAGACTAGACGTTGTGAAAACATATGCCAGGCTCTGCTGCACATAGCGACGTTATTCGCTTTTTGCTATGAACTCCCATGCACTTTGCCTACTTCTAAACACAGAGCCATCTGTATAGATAATCATATCACTTGAATGGGAATTATCATGAATCATTTGTTGAACTTCTGATTTTGCAGCACCAGCTGGCCAGTCCCTGCACTCACGACCTAAAGGGATTAGAACCCTACACAATTCTGATAATCCTATGCTAGGTGCTCCGATCTCCCCCTCAAAAGCTCCATAAGTGTAAAACGATTGGTGACGCTTTCTCTGTGTTGATTATTGAAACTTCTTGTCCCCTTAGTGAAATATTCATTTTTTGCAGCCCCAGACTGCACCCCCAAGTCCGTCAGCCTAGACAAGGATATGGAGTCGTACCCGTTGACGTGATTGTCGTCACAGTAATTGCTGCTCTTGACATTGACAACATCGGTTCTTTTCAGTACCTTATCAGCCATAGCAAAATCAGTGTCTGCAAGATAATCTGCACGCTCCTTCCATTGAACACCAGCATAACCTGGCGTGAAGGTTAGGGCAGCCATTAGCGAAGTTCTTAGTGTTGTAATCCCTTCTTGTCTGATGAAACCAGCCAGGATTTTGCAAGCATATTTATTGAGTCACTAAGTATGCACGCCTGTGTGAACTCTTCAGTACCAAGCCATGCTAATGCTCTTGTTACAGCAACAGTCTCCAATGTGAGGCTACTAGCTGTAACATCAACAGTGCCATTAATCTTTTTGATTCTTTTCCTCAGTAAGATTAATGTGAATGTCCACGCTTGCCCCGAATTACTGATCCATCTGTGTAAACTGTAGCATCACCTTCTTTTGTTTTCCTCAATCAGTGTTCTGACTAAAGTGTCCATAATGCCAGGAATCTGCTGTCTACAGCTATCATTAAGTATGAAATGGACTGTAGTGTTGATGTTTGGAGTAAGAGGCGTGTGTATCCATTCAATTGCATAATCAATGTTAGTAAAGCGGCAAACATGTTCGATGTCACCCTCAGCACGAGCAATCCAGGATTTGCCTCTTTCAAACGTATTCTCTCTCTCTCTTTTTTTTTTTTTTTTTTGTGCTTGAATAATTCCTCATTAACTGGGTGTCGAGGGTCCTTCTTAACTTTGAGGAAAGTAACGACCCTGGATAGCTTGATTCTGTTTTCTGATGAGTCATTTGTGCTAAACTGTATAAAATGCGACTAGAAAGCTTAAAGCAGGGAATGGAAAAGACGTGCATAAATACAACGGAACGTTTCAACCGAAGTCAAAAACAGAAACGTACTACAAAGGGACGGCACTACCATGATGATGTTAATAGTATCTACTTTAGGACTGCAACCTGTCGCCTGCAAATTAGGACCGATAGGAAGATAGCTTGTTCAACACACTTTTCAGTGACATACTTATAAGACAGTCATCCCCCTCCCCTTCTTAGTAAGTCGTTTATTGACTTCTTCTTTCACCGCTCCAGATGACGATGGAGACACACTGGCCGGGTTTTTGTTCTTCTGGTCACTTTGACAATAGATACATAGTTGTAGCCTTTCTCTAATGTTATCTTTATATTACAAAATGTTAAAATTATTCACAGTTATAGAGATTAATTAACAACATGTCAATCATGAAAACTGGCACATGTTATGCATAGTCAACCTCGCCGTATGATGTAGAAACGTGGGAAATAAACGGACAACTAGAAAATCGTATTGAGTCTTGTGATGTTCGGCGGCTTGATGAGAGGCGTAAGTTCCCGTTGAAATGTGAAATCGGGTACAAATGCGTACATCTAGACAAAGAATACAATGCCAACAGCCAAGTGGGGTAGAACAGTAGGAACTCCAATGCTTCCAAAAGCAGTTGAACAATGAACGCTATGAGATAAGTTCCATTGTTGTATTGACACACACCCTTGATCAACAGATGAGAAAATGTGCAAATACTAAGACTCTCGTTGAAGACTCACCCAAACACCCGAACACACCGCACACACACTCTTAGCGAACGTCGAATGACAGCCTCAATTCAAACGAAAGTCCGGACGGTCACATCGATCTCCTCTCCTGCAGTCTGGACAGGGTAATGGCCCTCTTTGATGATTCGGTCAGGAGAATCCTCTGTCTTTCCTATCTTTTAAAATTCACTCTCTAGTTCTCTTCTCCATGTACTTTCTGTTCTACATTTATCTTTATACCCTTGTGGGTTCCAGTTTAAAACTCTTCTAGTTTTATTGTTCTCAGGCAGAAGGGTACTTCTAATTCAAGCCTTGGTGCGAAGAATCTCAGCGGATTGCACGAACTCCATAGAACCGGCGAGGATCATGAAATACTCTGGGTATTTTTGACTCCAGATTGCGCCCATGTAGACCGTTAGGCTACTCTTTTCAATTTCCAACTGCCAAGGAATTTTTGTACGTGCGCAACAATACATCCAGGCGTCCGATTTTACTACCCAGCGACCAGGGGAAATTACTAGAAGTCCACGTGAAAAAGTCCCAGCCTTCACCAGAGCCTGAACCTAGGACCTACGTCACTCAAGGCGAACTCCATGCCTCGAGACACACATTTCTTAGTGCTATGAAAACTCATTTTACCTTTTTGTTTTCTTACTTTAAAACTGTATCTACATTACTGCCCAAACAGGTGCATGATTACACATCTTGGAGTGGAATATAACCAAGAGAAATTAGGTTTCTGTTGGATTGTAAATACACGAGAGTGATTCATGTTTTGTTATTACTGTGTTGACCCTGAATTCATTGTGTGGGAGGTATGTTTCCGACTATCCTCTGGAAACATTGTTTGCCTAATGCCGGCGGCTACTGTGGGTGATATGCATAATGAACCTGGAGGATGCTGCCCTTATTGTCACGTTAAAACATGATAAATTAGACAAATCGTCATTAATGTTAACGTCCTTACACTCTGACATTGAAGCAGTTTTTGTAATTTTGTTCCGTCGATGTGCTTTGTGCCGATTTTTGATCACATTAAGACTTTTTCATTTTGTAGCTAGGTTAGCAATAGTTGTTTACCCTAGCTCTGCGGTTGGTTCCGGTCAAGTGACCGCATGGGTAAGTGGATGGCTTGATAAATTATTGAAGGGATGGATGGATGATTCGATGCCTGCATGCAAGATGGATAAAAGAATGACTGGATGATCGATTGATAGTCGGATGGGTGGGTGGATGGATACTAGATTGATAAAGGAATGGATGGATTGATTATTTATAAAGTGGACATTGGATAATTGAGGGTGGATGAAAGGATGGATTATGGATGTGCAGATTACGTTATAATAATCTGTCTACTGATAGGAAACAGATGGATGGATTGCTGGCTAAATAAAGGAGAGCTGGACGGATGTATGGATGGCTGGTTGGATGTATGGATAACTGGGTGCATGTATGGATGGTTGCGTGGATGTATGGATAACTGAGTGGATATATGGATGGCTGGTTGGATGTATGGATAACTGGGTGGATGTATGGATGGTTGGGTGGATGTATGGATGGCTGGTTGGATGTATGGATAACTCGGTGGATGTATGGATGATTGGGTGGATGTATGGATAGCTGGTTGGATATATGGATAACTGGGTGGATGTATGGATGGCTGGGTAGATGTATGGATGGCTGGTTGGATGTATGGATAGCTGGGTGGATGTATGGATGGCTGGGTGGATGTATGGATAACTGGGTGGATGTATGGATGGCTGGGTGGATGGAATATGTGAGCCGCTACATAATATTGGTATGCTAGTATACATAAATGGAACAATCATCAGGTGAGGTACACTGGAGTGGCTGCTTCAACGGAGAACTGAAAACGCATGGGAATGCCCAATGTGCAGTCAAGCTGATTGTGATTTCATAACATATACCCAGAGTGGCACATCAAAATGGGTATACTTCTGTTTATTATTGGAAATTATTCGTCTGAGCTTATGTACGTGCACATAATAATACAATACACTTGAGTAAAATATTATATATATATATATATATATATATATATATATATATATATATATATATATATATATATATATATTAGATAGGTAGACAAGGATTTGATACACCCATGGGTATTGCTTAGAAACATATTGCAAGTGTGT
>CAJHNH020000368.1:400505-405395 GCA_905116865.2 Candidula unifasciata
TGCGAGTGTGTGTGTATGTGTGTGTGAGAGAGAGAGAGAGAGGGAATGTGTTTTTATGTGTGTGTGTGTGTATGTATGTATCTATGTTTCTCTGTGTGTGTATGTTCTTCTCTCTCTTTCTCTCCATGTATATATATATATATATGTATATGTATATATATGTGTGTGGGAGTCGCCGTGGCCGAGCGGCTAGACGCTCGCCGCGGATCGGAAGGTCGTGGGTTCGCTTCCTGGCGGAGCCGGACTTTCTTCAAAAATGACCTTGGCTCCTAGGTCGACCCAGCCTTGAGTGGGTACCGGATGCAGTCCCGGGAAAGTGAAGGCGGCCGGCGTGATACTGACCACATCACCCATCTTGTGCCGATTGGTCTATAAAAATATAGGTCTAGCCCTATATGCCCTATACGCCTCAAGGCGTGGAAAAGGGTCCTTTACTTTACTTTATATATATATATGTGTGTATGTTTCTCTGTGTGTGTGTTTTTTTTTCTCTCTCTTTCCTTCCATATATATATATATATATATATATATATATATATATATATATATATATATATTATATGTGTGTGTGTGTGTGTGTGTGTTTGTGTGTGTGAAGTCACCTGACGCAGTTTTCATTCTGAGTCGTCCTTGTGACCTAATATTTTTTTTAAGTTCTCACCGTAAGATCGTGACAGCTGGGGGAGGGGGAATGACCAGGGACACTCAGATCGGTCCCTAGGACTCGACTGGCGGCCAGTCATTCCGCGGCACGATTGAGAGGGTGAATGGTTCAGAGAGAAGGGGAGCACCGTTGAGTAAGGCAGCATCTCTCAGCTTCAATCGTTTTTTTTTTTTTTTTTTGCTTATCTAACAAGCATCGGCTCTGTCCGGGGAAAGATTACCTTCCATAAACTCGTATTGACCCCACAGTGTTTTTTTTTTTTCTTTTTCAAATAAACTTTTTCACATATGATATGTAAGTTGATATGGTGGATATGAGGCATACTTTTATTTTGTTCCCTTAAGTTTTCCTGTTACCAAATTTAGGGGATGGGTCTGATGGTCCAGGTCAAACTTTGGTCAGTTCCACGATAATCTCCCCACCGACCGCCCATATACACACTAGCTCACTTCTGATTGGTCGACCTTTGGTCACCCGACCTTCGCACACTGCTAGGGGGGTGTTCAGCAATGCCGATGATATTGCGTGTTGTATATTTAAGCACGCCAGCCCTTTTAACACAACAAAAAATATTTAGAAACTGGGTCCAACACACAACCCCACACAGAATGCTGCAACCATTGTCACAGGCGTTCTCTTTCTTGGAAGAAAAACGTAAATGCAAGACAAGCTAGTAAGGAAACAGCAAAGCGGCAACCCGTAACCCAAAGGACAGCCGACAAATCTAAACAATATATGAATGGAACGTGACCTAGTTTGTTGGGGGAGATTATCGTGGAACTTAACCAAACTTTAAACATTGGCATCATTGTAACTCCCTTGCTTGCTTTTAGTGTATCCCCTCTAGGATTGCATCCCACGGAATTGACACCTCAGATATGAGAAGCCTATTTTACAAATCTGTGTAAGCCCTGTTGAACTGTAAGGTTATATCAGAGCCTCTAAAGCTAAAGAAGTTGCTTGAAGTGTGCACCGGACAGGAAGGTTTTTTTGTGAGGGGAAAAAGGGTGTGGGGGGTTGTTTACGTTTAGTGTATGATAGCATGGTTAACAATATTTGTCTGAGCATTAAAAAAGGCCAAATTAATTAAGTGGTAACAAAATGATGATGATGATACCTTCATTCCACCAACATCTGGAAGAGAGTAAAACAAAAGGGGAGGCAAAAAGGACAGGGGTGAGAAAAGGAGGGAAAATTCATACTTTTACTGGGTGGTGGTGGTAAATTCTGATAGTGGTTAATGATGATACATGTGACATATAATATATATATATATATATATATATATATATATATGTGTGCCTGTGCGAGCGCGCGCGCGTGTGTAATATATAGATATATGGTAAATATATATATATATATATATATATATATATGTGTGTGTGCCTGTGCGAGCGCGCGCGCGCTCGCACAGGCACACACACACACACATTTGATACGTACACAGCAGTTGTAGACAACATATTAATGAGATGCAAGATTATCATAAAATTCTGTTTCAAAGATATTTTTTTTAATTTAGAAAACATGGGAGGAGAGGAAAAAAGGTGGACCACCATTCATTGATGTTGATAATATGTGTTCAATAGGCATAAGAAATTCAGCTATAATGATGGTGGTGACTTAGGGATAGTCACTTTTCCACAGCGCCTTGTATTTCAAAAGAGAACACATGCTTTCCGTGTGGGCTCTGGGGCCCTGTTGTAGGGAACACAAGAATAGACCCACTGCCTACCCAAAAACATGTCCTAAGAGTCGACTTATTGGGAACTTCCTTCAAAGTCGGAGTGCATCTGCCTGAGAGGCAAGGAATTGGCAGGCTGCATAGAAATGTGTTAGATCTGTAAAACGGATGCACACGCAACACTCAGGTTCTGGAACAGGACTGCAGTCCAGAAGTAGATTAACGACCAGAACTGCCCGTCAGGGTTTACAGCTGGTGAACGCGAAGAAGAAGAAGATAACCCATGTATCCTTCCATTCAACGTCTGGCCACACAAAACTCACTCTAGCCTCCCACAGCTTGCCATCGTTGTTTCTGAAGTCTACAAGACTCATCCAGCCCACAACACTAAGGACTGCTACTTTATTGTTCGAGGCCGAAATTTATGTGAAAAACATTTAATCAAAATTTATTGTCGCTCATTCACATAAGCTACATTTATAGCGGCATCTGGCTTGAGTTACCACATCTGATCTGTCAAAGGTAACCGAAAACTACAGTTAGTTAACGGTACTCCACTTGCCTGATTGGACACATTTCCTGGACTGAAAATAATATTTAGATTTGTACCATTCTGGGGGAAGTAGTAAAAATGAAACAGTATGGGCCCTGCATCTACACTTTGACGTCTGTTGGGCATATGGTGCTAGCTCATAATTGTATATACCAGTCAACGTTCGATCACTAATGTGGTTGTCGTTTTTATTTCCTCAGGAAATTTCATAGAACTAATATTTAAACTGGGTCGACCTCAGTACCCAGGTTATTTTAACGAATCTGAATTTATAGGAGTTCAAATCTGTGGCCACCAGGAAGGCATGCAAACATTCTATTGACTGTAGGTAGAGCTTAAATGCTGTACGACCCTTCCCCTCCTCCTTTAACCTCTGTCAGTACAGTATTTTAATATTGTTATGATATATATGCTTCATAATGCCGGGATGCCGGGTTCGATCCCAGCTGTGGGCCATGCACCTTGCATTGGTTTCGACAGTGGTATCAAGAAAGCCGAGCCGTCCGGAAAGCAATGGCAAACTACTGGACGTAAATTTGCCTAGGAAAACCTCACAACAGCCAGGGGCTGTTGGGGTTGGTTCTGCAACGTCCTGTAAAGGATACGCAACTAACATTATGATATATATCTGTTTCTTTATAACGACGGTTATTACTTTAGAAATTTTTTTTTAAATTTTAAATTCTAAGAACTACAGTGGATCCTCTTTGTGATGTGAGGATTCACCCTATTGTAGAGGCAAGAATAGACCCACTGCCACTTACAAGTATGCTGTAAAAGACGAATCTTTAGGGTTTCCTTGAAACCAGATGTTTTGGGCCGAAATCCCCAGATAACGCAGCCTAGTTGTAAACCAAAGCACGTCGTACTAACCGCTCTTTTAAAGGCAAAGGCAGAAGAAGAAGTTTATCTGGAAAAAGAGTGAAACACTAGCTCGCTTGTTGATGCTGAAGTCTACATCAAGCAGAATCTTGGGAGAAGCGGAGATTGCCAGTTCACACTGCTTAATGTGAAAGTGAAGACGTTCCTCTTCTCCATCTGACAAAGCATCTTATCCTTTGCAGGGCATCATATCCCACACTCATATCCGGTTTTCGCAGGTGAATCAACACTTAGGACTAGCAGTCGCATCCAATCATGTCGTTGTTTGCATTAGCTAACCCACATAATTAGGACTCGAGGCCTACTGCAGATTTCTATCTGTTGTCATTTCCACTCAGGCAATTCTCTGCTTATTTTTCTTTGAGATTCCAGCTGAATCTCTCCGTTTTTCTCCGGTCATTTTTCTGGTCTAAATTCGTTTCAATCCCGGAAGTAATTAGGACAACTGAAGCTTTTGTACGTATGTGCTCACGTATGCGTGTGACAAAATCGAAATGGAAATTCACCTTTTGCAAAGTCAGAATCATTTAATAACTGCTGAAAGGAGCACGACAGAAGACATTAGTAGGTGAAAATTTGGAGTTTTGTGGAATCCGGCTGATTTTTTGAGTTGTTTAAACCTAAACGGGAGTCGCCGTGGCGAAGCGGGTAGACGCTCGTGTGCGGATCGAAAGGTCGTGGGTTCGCGCCCTGGCGGAGCCGGACTTTTTGTAAAAAAATGACCTTGACTCCCAGGTCGACCAGTCTTGAGTGGGTACCGGGTGCAGCCCCGGGAAGTATAGGCGGCCGGCGTGATGCTGACCACATCACCCATCTTGTGCCGATTGGTCTAAAAAATATAGGTCTAGCCGTATATGCCCTATACGCCTAAAGGCGTGGAAAAGGGACCTTTAACTTTTTTTTTTAACTTTAAAACTAAACATAGTGAACTGAAGGGTGTTGATAACAATAAAGATATTTTAAAAAAAGAATACATTAAAAGCTAGAGGAGCTCTCGTTTACACTAGAGAATTTATGGAAGTTAAAGTATACTGCATCTATAATCAAATGTAGAATACTTAAACGTATCCGTTAAATAAATACTTCCTGGTGGAGAAGAAACATGGA
>CAJHNH020000369.1:0-110000 GCA_905116865.2 Candidula unifasciata
CGTCGTCTTCGTCGTCGTGCGTCTTCGTCGTCCGTCTTCGTCTCGTCGATCGTCGTCTTCGTCGTCGGCGTCTTCGTCGTCGTCGTCTCGTCGTCGCGGTCTTCGTCTTTTTCTTTTTCTTTTTCTTTTTCTTTTTTCTTTTTCTTTACTTCTTCTTCTGTCTTCTTCTTCTTCTTCTTCTTCTTCTTCTTCTTCTTCTTCTTCTTCTTCTTCTTCTTCTTCTTCTTCTTCTTCTGCTACTACCGCTGCTGCTATTTGTTGTGCTTCTCCTACTACTGCTACTACTACTTTTAATACAGCTACTGCTGCAACTGTTACTTTCCCCCCCCCCCCCCCCCCCCCCCCCCCCCCCCCAAAGTAATAAGCACTACGCGTCTGGCGAAATCATGGAAAAGAAAAACACATAACATATTGTACTTTTTATTTTGCATCACCAAATAAGCTTAAATATCGTGTTTTTATGTCTCTATAGATTCTCCAAACAAATCGGCAAAAGAACCAGGATGTCATCCTACGTCATAACCGGTAAACAAGAAATGGATGTGTCTGACCTGCACGACCCTGTGGGGGAATTCGTGTCTCCCAGGACCCCATGGCACGTCAGCGTGAGAACCATCGGGTCGACTCTGTAATGCTGGCGCAATTAGAGGGGACACTTATGACGTCACTGGTCTTACAGGCTGCTACGGCAGTGGGACACGAATGGTAATCGTGTGTGTGTGTGTGTGTATGCGTGTGTGTGTATGCGCGTGTGAGTGAGTGCGTGTGTGTGTAGGTGAGTGTGTGTGGGGGGTGTTTGAGTGTGTGTGTGTCGTGTGTGTGCGTGCGTGTGTGTGTATGTGTGTGAATGTGTGTCTGTGTGTGTGTGTGTGTGTGTGTGGGTGTTTGAGTGTCTGTATGTGTCGTGTGTGTGGAAGGGTGATGTGTTTGAGTGTGTGTGTATGTGAGTGTGTGAGTGTTTGTGTGTGTGTGGGTGTTTAAGTGTGTGTGTCGTGTGTGGGTGTTTAAGTGTGTGTGTCGTGTGCGTGCGTGCGTGTGTGTCGTGTGTGTGCGCGTGTGTGTGTCGTGTGTGTGTCGTGTGTGTGAGTGTGTTGGTCTTGGGCCAGGGCTTAAGTTTTGTGTGTACATCCGTTTTACTGGCTTATTTGTGTGCAGTTAGTTGTTCCTTGCCACTCTGGCAGATGTACTAGATTTTCAAGGAACTGTGTTCATAATTTCTCCTGTTAAGTTTTTTGTTCACACATTTGAAATCTTTCATAAATATGATTATAGCTGTTTGTCATTCAACATATTATTATTATTGTGTTTGGGCGATTTAATGTTACCGAAGTTTAACTGTGTGTGAGTGGGTATGTGTATGTGCGCGCGCATGTGTATATGCATGTATATGTATATATATATATATATATATATATATATATATATAATATATATATATATATATATATATATATATATATATATGTGTGTGTGTGTGTGTGTATATATGTGTGTGTGTGTGTGTATATATATATATATGTGTGTGCTTGTGTACATATGTATAATAAGGTTTGCAGTGGGACCCTTTAAGTAACTGGCGATCTGATCACCCACTGGCGACGACTTTGTCGCCGTTCAGACAGTATTTGGGTCTACATATTTTGATCGCTTTAACTCTGCAGGAGCAATGCTAATCAATGTTATTTTAGGCAAACAACCTACTCACAACTGTAACCCAAACCTCCCCCATCGGGGATGCTACTTGAACGTGACGATCTTCTTGTTGTTGAGCAAAGCAACGGAACGACCCGTGAAGAACTACATGGGAAGATATGTAAAGATATGATGGATATTAATTTTTATACTGAGAGCATATTTTTACATATATCTGTCTGCCCACTCACCCGTGCGTCAGTCTCGTGGATGTCTTTATGCCTGGCTACCTGTCTGTCTGTCTGACTGTCTGTCTGCTTGTGCCTGTCACCCCGTCTCTTGCATAAGGACTGATCTTGCCTCCTTAACAATTGTTACTCCAACAAAAACAATCATCTTCAAATACATCACCAGGCTCTTGGAGTAACACAATATTCGAACGGTCATTTCTGTTATCTACAACAGATTCATACTAATCAATACTTTCAAACAATACAACCTCCTCCTAGTCTATAGCACCTGCATCATTGATGCATGATTGTTAAAAATGTAAAATAGATTCCTTCTTCTTCTTCTCCTTCTTCTTCTTTTTCACCACTATCATTACTACTGCTGCTGCTGCTATTACTACTACGACTACTAATGCTGCTGCTGCTGCAGCTACTACTACTACTACTACTACTACTACTACTACTACTACTACTACTACTACTACTACTACTACTACTACTACTACTACTACTGCTGCTGCTGCTGCTGCTGCTGTTGCTATTACAACAACAACAACAACAACAACAACTACTACTACTACTACTACTACTACTACTACTACTACTACTACTACTACTACTACTACTACTACTACTACTACTACTACTACTACTACAACTACTACTGCTGCTACTACTAATAATGCTGCTACTGTTGCTGCTACCACTACTACCTACTACTACTACTACTACTACTACTACAACTACTACTGCTACTACTACTACTACTACTACTACTACTACTACTACTGCTCCCTCTTCTACTACTACTGCTACTACTATTTCCTTCTTCTTCTGGTCGGGAGCCGCAGTTGTGTAGGCTAGACGATCGTCTGCCGATCGGAAGGCATGACTTTATTTTAAAAAAATGAGCTTCTTTTCCTAGGTTCATTCAGCCTAAATGTGGATCAGTCCTGGTAAGTAAAAGCAAACTTCCTGATGCTGACCACATCCTCCCTGAAATGCTGATTGGTCTTTAAAATATAGGTCTAGCCCTATGTGCCCAATATGCCTCAAAGTGTATAAAAAGGTCCTTTACATCAATGGGTTGACTATTTTATTTTCCCACACTGAATATCTTCGCAGGTGCTACACATGCCCATATCTCAACAGTTTCACAATCTACACTATCATAAAAGATACAATGCTGTCCTCACGCCAACCCACATCAAGTGTTACCCTTGAATGACCCATGACTTCTATCCACGCTGACCCACACCCAGTGTTACCCCTGAATGACCCATGTCCTTCTATCCACGCCGACGCACATCGAGTGTTACCCATAAATGACCCATGTCCTTCTATCCACGCCGACCCACATCAAGTGTTACCCCTGAATTACCAATGTCCTTCTATCCACGCCAACTCCCATCAAGTGTTACCCCTGAATGACCCATGTCCTTCTTTCCACACCGACCCACATTAAGTGTTACCTCTGAATGACCCATGTCCTTCTATCCACGCCGACCCACATCAAGTGTTACCCCTGAAGGACCCATGTCCTTCTATCCACGCCGACCCACATCAAGTGTTACCCCTGAATGACCCATGTCCTTCTATCCACGCCGACGCACATCAAGTGTTACCCATAAATGACCCATGTCCTTCTATCCACGCCGACCCACATCAAGTGTTACCCCTGAATTACCAATGTCCTTCTATCCACGCCAACTCCCATCAAGTGTTACCCCTGAATGACCCATGTCCTTCTATCCACACCGACCCACATTAAGTGTTACCTCTGAATGACCCATGTCCTTCTATCCACGCCGACCCACATCAAGTGTTACCCCTGAAGGACCCATGTCCTTCTATCCACGCCGACCCACATCAAGTGTTACCCCTGAATGACCTATGTCCTTCTATCCACGCCGACCAACATCAAGTGTTAACCCTGAAGGACCCATGTCTTTTTATCCACGCCGACCTACATCAAGTGTTACCCCTGAAGGACCCATGTCTTTTTATCCACGCCGACCTACATCAAGTGTTACCCCTGAATGACCCATGTCCTTCTATCCACGCTGACCCACATCAAGTATTACACTGAATGACCCATGTCTTTCTATCTACGCCGAACCACATCAAGTGTTACCTCTGAATGACCTTTGTTCTTCTATCCACGCTGACCCACATTAAGTGTTACCCCTAAATGACCCATGTCCTTCTATCCACAGATAGAAGTGCTGCCATCAGAATTTGACATCTCCTGTCTTAGATCTGATGATTACAGCTAACCAGTTCGTCTTCCATCGACGAGTTTTTCAAATCTAACAAATGTCGAGACAGCCAACGTGATACTACAGTAAGTTCCGGTCAGTTACATCCACTAACTGATCCTCTCTGAAACAGATTTGCTGGCAACAACCTACACGAAAATAAATATTCTCGACTCAATGAAGTCGATGTAATAAGTGTATTCTCGTATTTCGAAAAAGTGAGCAGCAGCTTTCTCTTCATTCAGGATAATAGCTTCCGAGACGACGGGCGCTGTATTTCGCCGTAAAGCGAGTAAGAAACCCTGTCAAGAATTGGTTCTGGGTTTAAGTGAGTCATTTGAGGAAGGAGGTCTCAGTTAGTGAAAAAAAAAAAAAGGCTGCGTTTTCGGAAATTTACCTTTTTTACTTGCGGGAAATCAACATAACTAGTCACAATTGTTTTCCGCGAGGATCCAGAATTTTTCCCCGAAACAGGAAACGGAAGTGGCGCCATGGCTTCGGTAGCCGCTTGGTTACCGTTTGCACGGGCCTCAGCCATTGGCTGGGTGCCTATCGCCCAGAATCCCCTTCCTAACCCAACTGTCCACCCAGAAAGTCAACGTGGGGACGAGAAACTTCGAATTAACGTCAGCGGCCGGAAGTTCGAAACGTGGCGTACCACGTTGGAGAAGTTTCCAGATACCCTTCTGGGATCCAACGAACGAGATTTCTTCTATGATGAGGACACAGATGAATACTTCTTCGACCGAGATCCTGATATTTTCAGGCATGTTCTCAACTACTACCGCACCAGCAGGCTTCATTATCCCAAACACGAATGTATCAGCGCCTACGACGAAGAGTTGGCATTTTTCGGGATACTTCCGGATATTATCGGCGATTGCTGTTACGAAGATTACCGCGATAGGAAGAGAGAGAACAGCGAAAGGCTTATTGATGAAGAAAAGAGCGAGAATGGCGATTTTGATCCGGCAGTTTCTATTCGAGAGCAAATGTGGCGAGCCTTCGAGAACCCTCACATAGGAACTGTGGCGTTGGTATTTTACTATGTCACGGGCTTCTTTATTGCAATCTCAGTAATAGCCAATGTTGTGGAAACAGTTCCCTGTGGGAAGGTCCCCGGAGCTAGGGAAGAACCTTCTTGTGGGGAGAGATACATGATGGCATTTTTCTGTTTGGATACGGCCTGTGTGATGATCTTCACGGCCGAGTATCTCCTCAGGTTGTACGCGGCCCCAGACCGTTGGAAGTTCATGCGAAGCGTCATGAGCGTTATCGACGTGGTCGCCATAATACCGTACTACATTGGACTCGTTATCTCCAACAACGATGATGTCAGCGGAGCCTTCGTCACTCTCCGTGTTTTCCGCGTGTTTCGTATCTTCAAGTTTTCCCGCCATTCCCAAGGTCTGAGGATTTTGGGATACACCCTGAAATCGTGCGCCAGCGAATTGGGCTTCCTACTGTTTTCCTTGACAATGGCTATCATCATTTTCGCAACCATCATGTTTTACGCGGAGAAAAATGTGGAGGGTACCACGTTTACTAGCATACCTGCGGCTTTTTGGTACACCATTGTCACCATGACGACGCTGGGGTGAGTAGCCATCTTGTGTAACGTGACCTAATTACCACGCAAATCTGCCACTACCTGTCTCTGTCGTCACAGCAGCTCTCTCGTGCTTTTTTCTGTTCTTTTCCTAATATTCTTTTACGTCAATCTCTTCTCTTCTTGTCTTTATATCTAGAGGGGGCAACGAATGGAAACCTTCTAGTAAAAATATAAATTACAATAACCGTGCATATTTTGTAGCCTGTCAACGTTGTTAACAATGTCAAGAGTGTTAACTACATGATATCACCATACACACGAACATAATGTAAGTTTAATGATGGCTGCCCAACTTTTCACGGTCCAAAGAGAACCAGCGTTCTGTTATCAGTTAAAAAAAAACGTTTTAATCAGCGAAGGGGTTAAACCTATTCAAATTCACAACGTAACGTGCTAAACACCCCTGACATCCTTAACAATTGTTACTGTGATTTCTATCAAACGTTTGGGGTTTTTATTTGAAACCTTGCCTGTTTCGTACATGCAACCAAGGAGCGAATGATCTAGTGGCCACACGTTCTTGATCCCGCATGAAGAGTTTCGGTTCGAATCTGCACTGCTCAGATGTAAAAAAAAAAAAAAAAAGGGGGGGGGGTGATCTTTGCTTATAGGTCGACCCAGTCTAAATTGGCTGCCAGAAAAAATCGAAGGGAAGTAAAGGCAGTTTCCACGCCTTGAGTCGTATTGAGCTAATAGGGCTAGACCTATATTTTATAGACCATTCAATAATAGGTGGGGAACTTCGAGGCCTGCGCCTGGTAACCATTTCAAATCGCGTCTACCGGCCTGCGCCTGGTAACCATTTCAAGCCGCGTCTACCGACCTGCGCCTGGTAACCATTTCAAGCCGCGTCTACCTGCCTGCGCCTGGTAACCATTTCAAATCGCGTCTACCGGCCTGCGCCTGGTAACCATTTCAAGCCGCGTCTACCGGCCTGCGCCTGGTAACCATTTCAAACCGCGTCTACCGGCCTGCGCCTGGTAACCATTTCAAACCGCGTCTACCGGCCTGCGCCTGGTAACCGTTTCAAACCGCGTCTACCGGCCTGCGCATGGTAACCATTTCAAGCCGCGTCTACCGGCCTGCGCCTGGTAACCATTTCAAGCCGCGTCTACCGGCCTGCGCCTGGTAACCATTTCAAGCCGCGTCTACCGGCCTGCGCCTGGTAACCATTTCAAGCCGCGTCTACCGGCCTGCGCCTGGTAACCATTTCAAGCCGCGTCTACCGGCCTGCGCCTGGTAACCATTTTAAGCCGCGTCTACCGGGGAGCTAGGGTCTTTTTTTAAAATGTATGGCTTTGTCAGGACCTAAGCCTATGACCTTCTAATCCGCAGGTGAGCTTCTAGCCGCTACATCACGGCGGCTTCTGCGAGTGCCAGTTGCTGTATAAAAATATAAGTTGCACCATGTGGCTTGAATATGGTCCTGCACTTTCACTCTATTAATTACTTACAGCCTGTCACGTTCAGTCTGCATTCTGCAAATGAAAAAAAAAAAACATCTGTCTCTATCTGTTGGTATTGCCCATTCTGCTCATCGGTCATCCCCATGCGTGCTCAGTTCTCTTATGCAACAGCCATCTCAGAGACCCTCTACCTAGGGCTTTTAAGCTGGCTGCCCAAGGGCCAAATTCGGCCCTCAGAGGTTAACAAACGGACCACTTGCCAGTAGTATTGCAATAATAATTTTTCTATGCTGGCGATCAGATCTCTGGCCCACGACGGTTCCCATTTTCAACATTTTGGCTCCTGGGTATCCTTAATCGACTTACCCTGCCCGACTCACACAAGGTGGTCTCTGCAGGTTCATCCATCTATGCGGTTCTTGGTCTATCTGCCCCAATATAACCACAAATACCCATGTTTATTCTTCCATCTTCCAGACACTCACACTACAGCATATCGTTCCCCCATCACGTGTGATGCACGACGTGGGTGTCCGTGTGCACGTGTGTATGGCTTTCTCTTTAAGTGGGTTATTTATGCCTGCATGCATATATTGATCCTCAATTCTCATCTTGTGTGTGGTTTTGCGGAATCGTGCCAGTAAGTATTGATGATCAGGTCTCCAGAAATGTTGTCTAGCAGAGACGTGAGTGAACATATCAATCAACATATCATTGTATACATCGTCTGTATTTTCAGCGTAATCTGTATTATTTTTACTGTATTTGGGTCGCGCATGCGAAAACAAAAAAGGTTATTTTTAGTTCTTATCAAACGAAATAAAGTTAAAAAAAAAAAAAAGTGAAGGGATCTTTTTTCACCGTTAGATCTATATTTAACGTGACAGCATACACCGGCCGCCTTTACTTCCCTGGACTGTACCTGTGCTAATTTCAGGCTGGGTCTACCTAGAAGCCAAGGTCATTTGTTTGGAAAAACAATTGGGCTCCTTTCTGATTGAAACCCACGACCTTAGGATCTCCAGACGAGCATCTAGCCGCTACACTACGGCCGCTCCATGTTTAACTGAGGCGAATATATCTGTTAGAAAGACCAGTTGTTTTATGAAGGTTAGTTGTGTATCCTTTTACAGGACGTTGCAGAACCAACCCCAACAGCCCCTGGCTGTTGTGTAATTTTTCTAGACACATTTACGATCGGCTTTCTTGATACCACTGTCGAAACCAACGCAAGGCGCATGGCCCGCAGCTGGGATCGAACCCAGCATCCAGGCACTAAAAGTGTTCGCATCGACTTAGCCACAGAGCCGACGTTGTTTTATAATCTATGCAATTTAAATCTCAACCAATAGAGATGAAGGCTTATTACAGGTTTTAGAAAACAGTCTTACGACGAATCTTTAAACCTATCAAAGATGTAAACAGCGGAGACTGAGGAGCAACAACGAAATTCATGATCTGTTTAAATCACCGCTGATTATTGGCATCATGAGAGCTAATTGGCTGAAATGGTTCAGGTATATTGAAAGAATGTCAAATGACAGAGAAGTGAAAACTGTATACACAATGAAAATGAATGGTCGTAGACCACGTGGCAGACCAAGAAGACCTTGGAGAGTTAATGCCCAGACAAACATGCAAACACTTGGTGTCACCAACTAGAAAGAGAAGGCCAACCAGGGAGATGAATGGAGGCGGGTGATATCTGTAGTAATATATATCCTTACGTCCTTCTTAGGACGTTATTTTTTGTTATTTGAAGCCCCACTCTGGCTTTTGCCAGGGGCCGTAATATAGGCAGGTCATCATTATGGCCAAATGTCTGAACGCGGTTTCTGGGACCTCTCCACGGTGATCCTCATCCGCATGGTGGCACTTTGTGTCATTGGGTGTTTATCGCTTGTGTGATGTCCTGGTGTGGTAAAAAGCCAATCCAATCTGTAGCAATGAACCTTAAGTGCTGGGAAAGCTGAAGGCTGAAGAATAATATGTATATGTGTGTGTATGTGGTACTTTTTTTTCCACCTCCCATCCATGCCGCGGCTAGTCCTACGGCCTGTCCTATGTTGTGGGGGTGTCATGTATTCCTTGTTTTGAAAGGTTTAAACTGTGCCTCTATTCTTACGTTGTCACCGGTCTCTTTGCGAGATAACGTCCACGATGTGCTACTTGCCCGACGCTTCATGACTATTGAAACTAGGATGATTTTTTTTTCAATAGCAGCAGTTGTAGTAGTAGAAGTTCAGCTTGCAAGTGGAGTGGCCTTAAAGATCCCTCCGGTCGGCGGAACTAAAGAGTTCGTGCTTTCTGCAACGCTCTTGCTTGACAGTCAGTCGACATGAGGATATAGAACTGTGCGCAGAGGATAATCGTGCCACATTTGATCATCATTTTTAGAACATAAAGTAAAAACAAAAAACATTGTTGCTGTCCCACAAGATGTTAGTGTGTACCGTCCTATCAAGTGTCTAGGTATGTATTGATTTCTGCCTTCGTAAAGGCAGGTTATATTGTTTAAATGGTCGGCGTTATCGTGCTGATTTGCTGTATCTATCTATCTATCTATCTATCTATCTATCTATCTATCTATCTATCTATCTATCTATCTATCTATCTATCTATCTATCTATCTATCTATCTATCTATCTATCTATCTATCTATCTATCTATCTATCTATCTATCTATCTATCTATCTATCTATCTATCTATCTATCTATCTATCTATCTATCTATCTATCTATCTATCTATCTATCTATCTATCTATCTATCTATCTATCTATCTATCTATCTATCTATCTATCTATCTATCTATCTATCTATCTATCTATCTATCTATCTATCTATCTATCTATCTATCTATCTATCTATCTATCTATCTATCTATCTATCTATCTATCTATCTATCTATCTATCTATCTCTATCAATCTATCTATCTATCTATCTATCTATCTATCTATCTATCAATCTATCTATCTATCTATCTATCTATCTATCTATCTATCTATCTATCTATCTATCTATCTATCTATCTATCTATCTATCTATCTATCTATCTATCTATCTATCTATCTATCTATCTATCTATCTATCTATCTATCTATCTATCTATCTATCTATCTATCTATCTATCTATCTATCTATCTATCTATCTATCTATCTATCTATCTATCTATCTATCTATCTATCTATCTATCTATCTATCTATCTATCTATCTATCTATCTATCTATCTATCTATCTATCTATCTATCTATCTATCTATCTATCTATCTATCTATCTATCTATCTATCTATCTATCTATCTATCTATCTATCTATCTATCTATCTATCTATCTATCTGTCTGTCTGTCTGTCTGTCTGTCTGTCTGTCTGTCTGTCTGTCTGTCTGTCTGTCTGTCTGTCTGTCTGTCTGTCTGTCTGTCTGTCTGTCTGTCTGTCTGTCTGTCTGTCTGTCTGTCTGTCTGTCTGTCTGTCTGTCTGTCTGTCTGTCTGTCTGTCTGTCTGTCTGTCTGTCTGTCTGTCTGTCTGTCTGTCTGTCTGTCTGTCTGTCTGTCTGTCTGTCTGTCTGTCTGTCTGTCTGTCTGTCTGTCTGTCTGTCTGTCTGTCTGTCTGTCTGTCTGTCTGTCTGTCTGTCTGTCTGTCTGTCTGTCTGTCTGTCTGTCTGTCTGTCTGTCTGTCTGTCTGTCTGTCTGTCTGTCTGTCTGTCTGTCTGTCTGTCTGTCTGTCTGTCTGTCTGTCTGTCTGTCTGTCTGTCTGTCTGTCTGTCTGTCTGTCTGTCTGTCTGTCTGTCTGTCTGTCTGTCTGTCTGTCTGTCTGTCTGTCTGTCTGTCTGTCTGTCTGTCTGTCTGTCTGTCTGTCTGTCTGTCTGTCTGTCTGTCTGTCTGTCTGTCTGTCTGTCTGTCTGTCTGTCTGTCTGTCTGTCTGTCTGTCTGTCTGTCTGTCTGTCTGTCTGTCTGTCTGTCTGTCTGTCTGTCTGTCTGTCTGTCTGTCTGTCTGTCTGTCTGTCTGTCTGTCTGTCTGTCTGTCTGTCTGTCTGTCTGTCTGTCTGTCTGTCTGTCTGTCTGTCTGTCTGTCTGTCTGTCTGTCTGTCTGTCTGTCTGTCTGTCTGTCTGTCTGTCTGTCTGTCTGTCTGTCTGTCTGTCTGTCTGTCTGTCTGTCTGTCTGTCTGTCGCTCGAACTCTCTCACCCCTCCCACACACAGACATACACAAACACACACGCGCATACAGTAGCCCACACTATTTTGCAACTAATTGTGCCACTCATACACTTTCACTCCTCTCTTTTACTCACTCTATAAAACTGACTCATTCACTCACCCGCTCACTTACTATCTCACTCACACACTCATCCCCCTCTCTCACGCACATACTTTCTCTGACTCTATACACTGTTTCATTAACCTACATACACTCTCTCAAAACTCACACACCCTCACACACAGTAAATCTTGGTCTCTCTCGCCCTATCTTCCCCCCTCTCTCTCTCCACTGTTTCTCTTTTCTCTCTCTCTCCTCGATCTCCTTTCTCTCTCTCTCTCTCTCTCTCTCTCTCTCTCTCTCTCTCTCTCTCTCTCTCTCTATGTGTGTGTCCTCGTGTGCCCGTCTATGTCTCCACCTGTCATCTCCTACAGCGCCCCCTAACCCCGATGGTTATAGCGACTACGAATCCAAGATAGAATCCCCGAAATCAGCGCTCTAGTTTATGACTGTGTAGCAGAGATATATGCTACATACCAGTTGACAGAATCGACGTCATTGCACCGGACTTCATCCAATGATGCTCTGATTCTCTCCGCCAAATAGTGTCGCACGAAGCACGAACTCCCTATGCCATATGTGCTCCGTTGTGTTTCTAACTGAAGCCTGAGTCTGAAGTTTCTCAGCTCAGTGCACGAACTCCGTTGCACCGGCGAGGATCCTGAAATACTTTGGGTAGATTTTGAACTCCAAATTTTTGCCCCGGCGGAGCCATTAGGCTGCTCTTTTTGATTTCTAACTGCCACGGGATTTTTAACGTGCGCTAGAATACACACGGGCGTTACAATAATGGGTTACATGTGCCATAATGTTGATCCGTCGATCAAAACCTTAAACCTCAAAACCTCTCCCCTCTCGACGCTGTCTCTCTCCTTTTGCGCAAGAAGAGTATCTTACTTCTGCTCACTAGTCTCAAACTACTTGGACCCTTCTCAATGCTGTCATCTAAGGATGCCTCCTCCTCATCCTCTTTTATAGCTCCACCATCATCATCATGTAACTTTGCAAATTATCGCTCTCATCACGGTCTGCCTGAAAGAAACTCAGTCTCTGGCCAGCCGTCCCGCCTCAGGCACTTTCATACTCAAGGCATCACTTATATCCTGTGCCCATCTTCGTGTGGGTCGGCCCCTGCCCCTCCTTCCTGTTACCATGACTTCTAGTATAATTTTTTTCCAATCCGTTGTGGCGCTTGGTATGACCAAAATATTTCAGCTTCTGAGACAGGATGCTGTTAATTAGCCAATCTTCCTTGATGTTCAGATCATTCAAGATGTCAGTATTTTTCCTCTTCTTTGTCCAAGATATTCTGAGAATCTTTCTTTAGCATTTCAGGTCAAAGGCCCCTATTCTCTTTCTTAAGGACAGGGAGATAGTCAACGACTCACATCCGTATTTTGCTACAGGGAAGATGCATGCTCTCCTTGCTGGTGCTTAACCGTAGACTTCTATTTTAATCTCTTGACCACAATATCATTATCAGCTATTTAATTAGTTTCGCCGTTTACCATTCATTCTGTAAAAGCATCTACACTAACATCCCCACTGCTCGATACCTTTTCCATATACTATTAATGATAACAATTATGTTTAAAACTCGACCAAATAAAACGGAGTAGAATTAATCGCGGACCGTATAATCGAGAGTCTACTGTACTGCAGTAGTATCGTTCGTCTCTTTAGCACGTATACTGGCGTGCATTAGAGCTGGACTTATCGACTCCACCATCTGTGATCTCCATGCGATACCTAAGCTAGTAATATTTATCAAGCAATTTGCCAAAGTTTTGTTTGGCCTGAGTAATCGGCGTACTGTTTGGCTTGTATTTGTGAACTTAATTGCCTTCCTTATCAGAGACCTGTTAGTGTGGATCACGAGGTGGAAAGAACATCTGTCGGCTTGTCTACAAAGCTGTTAGGGTTGTTGCTTCTACGTTGTACAGCTAACGATGAGTGAGTTTATAATGAAGACGTACACTCGTGCTGATGAGTCGGAAGTAAAGATTAGATGCCTGAGATCTGTCTCTACTGCTATGTAAGAGCATCATGGGTATACTTTTGTCAAGCATCATTTAAGGCCAGTTGTTGGGGCATCATGGACAGACATTAGTCTAGTTAGCATGACCAGACAGCGGTCTAGACATCGCGGACTGACAGTATTGTAGACATCATGGACAGACAGTAGTCTAGTTAGCATGACCAGACAGCGGTCTAGACATCGTGGACTGACAGTATTGTAGACATCATGGACAGACAGTAGTCTAGTTAGCATGACCAGACAGCGGTCTAGACATCGTGGACTGACAGTATTGTAGGCATCATGGACAGACAGTAGCCTAGTTAGCATGACCTGACAGCGGTCTAGACATCGTGGACTGACAGTATTGTAGGCATCATGGACAGACATTAGTCTAGTTAGCATGACCAGACAGCGGTCTAGACATCGTGGACTGACAGTATTGTAGGCATCATGGACAGACAGTAGTCTAGTTAGCATGACCATACAACGGTCTAGATAGACATCGTGGACTGACAGTATTGTAGACATCATGGACAGACAGTAGTCTAGTTAGCATGACCAGACAGCGGTCTAGACATCATGGACTGACAGTATTGTAGGCATCATGGACAGACAGTAGTCTAGTTAGCATGACCAGACAGCGGTCTAGATATCGTGGACTGACAGTATTGTAGACATCATGGACAGACAGTAGTCTAGTTAGCATGACCAGACAGCGGTCTAGACATCGTGGACTGACAGTATTGTAGGCATCATGGACAGACAGTAGTTAGACATCTTGGTCAGACAGTAGTATAAACACTTCGGACAGACAATAGTATAGACACTTCGGACAGATATTAGTATAGACAACTCCGATAGACTGTAGTTAAGACTCTTCGGGCAGAAAGTTATCTAGACATAATGGACAGCCACTAGTTACACATCATGGACATACAGTAGTACAGATTCTGAGGACAGAAAGTTGTCTAGACATTATAGACATATGTTAGTTAGACATCATGGACAGACCGTAGTATTGACACTTCGAACACACAGTTGTCTAGATATGAACAGACCGCAGTCTAGAAATCTCAGACAGTAATATAGAGATCCTAGACAGACAGTAGTCTAAATACGAAAGACAAGAAGTATGGACAGAGAGTAGTCTGGCTCACAAATGATGAACCTTTGGCTCCTTAGTCTGCCTACGAAGTAAAGATCCTCAGCAAAGAGTCGTGATATTAACATAAGGTGCATCTTAGACACAGCAGGGTGACTGAACCAGTACGGATATACAAATTGATTTATGTGTTGGTGTTTTTTTGGTGCCTTTTCCAAACAAAATAATTTCTGCAGCCCTGCTGGTACTTACCTCTTGGGTCACAACGAGTCACGGTCGTAATCGATTTCAGTTGACCTAACTAAACACGGAAACTAAACTGGAAATGAATTCTCGTGCCTACCTGTAGTAAATATAACCAAGCATATACTTTGTGCCCAGCAAGGCGCCATATGTAATTCATGGTAACCCACATAAGAGATGGACATAAAAGATAACGGGTCGGCAACACAAGTACTGTAACAGCTGCGACCCGCTGTAAATACATTAGGGCAGTGAATAGTCATATAGGGAATTTAATATTGCAAACTTTGTTCTAGTTTTTTCTGCAGCAACTTGAGCATTGAATTGGTTAATGATATCTCCACAATGCGGCAAGGAGAGGGTGGTGGTGGTGGCGGCAAGTGTGCTTGTCCAATGATGCGTTGGTGATGTGTTTGAATGTACATTTGGGAGAAAGGGTGTTTTGGAAAGGGAGTGAGAGTAAAGAGAAGGAAAGATACAATAGAGAAACGAAAAAAGGGGGAGGGGGGTATGGAAATAGAGTCACGGAGAGAGGAGATGGAGGAGGAAAAGAAAGAACAAATAAAAAGAGAGAGAGAGAGAGAGAGAGAGAGAAGGCACTGAGAGAAAGAGGGAATGAAATAGGCATATAGGAAGAGATAGAGATAGAGAGAGGGACGGGAGAGACAGGGTGAAAGAGAAGGGGGAGAAAGAAAGAAACAATGGGATACCCAGAGAGAGAGAGAGAGAGAGAGAGAGAGAAAGAGAGAGAGAGAGAGAGAGAGAGAGAGAGAGAGAGGGAGGGAGAAATAGAGACACTTAAACAAAAGAAATTGGGTTAAAATAATCTGGATCCACGTCTATGCAGCCTAAATGTTGTACCAGAGAAAGCTGTCGGAAATCAAGGCAGATGATCGTGACACTCATCGGCCAGTACTTGGCTAAACTGAGCTGACGCGTGTCCTAATTATAGCTTCCTCTGAGATTGAATGGGGCACATCGAATTTGCCTGTCAGCCAGGATGTGACGAATTTGAAGGAAGGTCTGATCATCAGCTGGCAGCTCGAAAAGGAAAAACAGACAGACATGACAGACAATTGCGCAGACAGTTTCCAAGAGAGACACTAACCACGACTTAAAAGAAATTAAAGAACTAATTACTTTCAAGCAAGCAATGAATAAAATTTAATGTTTATATATCGAGCCATGTTTATTTAGTATCGTCAGACTAAAAACAGCCAGCCAGCCAGCCAGACAGACAGACAGACAGACAGACAGACAGACAGACAGACAGACAGACAGACAGACAGACAGACAGACAGACAGACAGACAGACAGACAGACAGACAGACAGACAGACAGACAGACAGACAGACAGACAGACAGACAATCAGACAGACAGACAATCAGACAGACAGACAATAAGACAGACAGACAATAAGACAGACAGACAGACAGAAAGACAGACAGACAGACAGACATGACTTGAAAATTGTGCATACCGTTTCCAAGAGAGACGCTAATCACGATTGAAAAGAAATAATTAAAGAACTAATTATTTTCAAACAAGCAATAAATAATGTTTAATGTTCATATATCGAGCTATGTTTATTTTGTATCAGCAGACCAAAGTAAACAAATTTTACAACACTCGATACGTATGTATAGACATGATCACATAATGCGCATTACTTTGGGAGCCGCCATGGTGTAGCGGCTAGTCGCTCTCCTGCTAATCCGAAAGTCATGAGTTCAAATCCGAATAAAAGAAGGTAGTGCTTGTACTTTGTTCCTGTGATAAGTAATTCGCATTAAAAACTAACGTAAAGGACTTTTACTCCGCCTGCAGCGTGCCAGGCATATAGGGTTAGACCTATACTTGACAGACCGGCTGGTGCACGAAGGATGATGGGGTCAACATCACGCTGGCCGCCTTGACTTCCCCTAACTTTTACCTGGTACCCATTTAAGACTGGGTCGACCGGGAAGTCCACCTTTATTCAGATTCGGCGTCTGTGGCTTAGGCGTTGCGAACACGCTTCGTAATGCCGGGGTGCCAGGTTCGATCCCAGCTGCGGATGGTGTGTTGTGATTTGGTTTCGATAGTGGCACCGAGAGGTGATTCGTTCAGGGTCGCAGGATGCCCTTTATGGTTGGTCACCTATTGCTGGATGGTGGTGGGGAGATGAGGTAGACTGTCTCCGCTGGGTTACTATGCTGCAACTGTTGTATAAAGGAAAAATGTTAAAGACGGCATTAAAGACGAGGAACCATCAGTCTGCATACATAGAAGCCAGATATATACAAGGAATATGCACGCAAAACTCGGGTTCAGGACTAAGACCAAAGTCCTGAAGTGGATGAACCACCATAATTTTTCTCCGGATATTACAGCTGGTGAACGCTAAGAAGTAAAATGATTCAAATGAAAAACATTATCTTTTTCTTTCTTCTTCCTCCTGAGTCCTTTTGCAGCATAGCGGGGCAGCGATGGGTTATATGTAGTTTCCAGTTTTGTGCTAATTGTTTAGTTTGTGTTAATGTCATATTGCATTTCTGTTGTGTCTCTTTGACTCAGTTCATCCATCTCTTTCTTGGTCGACCTCTTGCCTTGTAGCCTACTGCCTCCATGTAGTATGCTCTAGCTGCTGTCTGATTTTGTTTTATTTTGACCACATGAATAAACTATTTTATTCCTGCGATGTTCTATGAAATCATTTACCGGCACAAGCAGAAGGAGAAAAAGATGAAAAAGAAGAAGAAGAAAGAGAGAACAAAAGTAGTAGTAGTAGTAGTAGTAGTAGTAGTAGTAGTAGTAGTAGTAGTAGTAGTAGTAGTAGTAGTAGTAGTAGTAGTAGTAGTAGTAGTAGTAGTAGTAGTAGTAGTAGTAGTAGTAGTAGTAGTAGGAGTAGCAGTAGTAGTAGCAGTAGCAGTAGCAGCAGCAGCAGCAGCAGCAGCAGTAGCAGTGGCAGTAGCAGCAGCAGCAGCAGCAGTAGTTGTTGTTAGTTTGCTATATTATGTTATGATAATTGACGTCACTGCACATTGGGCTTTCCCATGCATGCTCAGTCCTCTGCTGCAGCAGCCACTTAAAGGTACTTCTACTTATTGTTCCCCTGAGGAGTCCGCTCAGCGTTAATAATAACTGCCCTGTCCATGCTTCTTCCCACATGCCTTGGTGCATTGCTTGCCAGTTGGTCTGCTCACTCATTACCCTTTACGCCTGCATGACCAAGTGTGCAGATCCAGCTGAGGAAGGTTAAGTGCGATTTTCGAACCCTTTCTACCCATTTAGAGCGCATACCACCTGTTGCTATCTTATGAAACATATTCACGGAGTCTGAAATAACTCAAAAACAATACTGGAGAGCTCAGTAGAAGAAAGAAGGAGAAGAGGCAGACCAAGAAAGACCTGGTCACAGAACCTGACTGACTGGACAGGCCTCAGGCATGAAACCATGAAGTCCATTGTAACTGACCGCCGAAGGTGGAGAGAGCTGATCAGTCAACGGAAACTGGTAACATAACAACACGTCGTGTTACGGAATGATGATGATGATGATGAAACAACTACTGCATGTGTGGCTGTCTGCTCTGCTGCCCAAGCTAGTTCTCTAGAAGCAGCGCCCCCTTCCCCCTACATTATTTTAATAATATACTTATTAATAATACTGGTTTGGTATATAGACAAGGCATTGGAATATTATAGGGGTTGACAACTCATCTTAAATAGTGTCTTTATGACCTAAGCCCCTAGTAAAATGCGGTTGGTCGATCTATGTATTCCATCGATATCCTGTGGATTTGTGGATCGTAAACAGCATTAACACCCGCTCAGTTTGTTACAGCCAGAGTTTATCATGGCCAATTTTCTGTCTGTTCAGAGTGAATGAAAGGGAAAAACCAGTAATAAGTAAAATGCTACTTTATAAGTATAATATTGGGGTTGGAGGTCGGTGTGGTTGAAGGGTAACAACGTCAGCATAGGAAGTTCTGGTTTTGACAACTTGCTTCTGAGACAACGTTCAGATTCCAAATCGTTCAAGTTTCAAACCAGGTTTTTGGGATTGTGGTAATGGAAACTAGATTAAACTCTTTCAGGCGCAACACTCACATTTTAAAATGCATTTTCCCAAACACAATAGACTGTAAATATAGTAATACAATATGATCATTATTGAAAACATGCATATATATATATATATATATATATATATATATATATATATATATATATATATATATATATATATATAAACATTTTATTTTCTATACTTTCTTAGTGTTACTGGCTGTAAATTACAGCAAAAGATCTGGTTGTTCCTCTACTTCAAGACGTTAGTCTCTTTCCAAAACTGAGTTTTGCAGGCCCATTCGTTTTACAGTTTATGGTTTATTTTTTTTTATGCAGACTGTTGGTACCTCGTCTCTCAGATGCACTCCGGTTTGGCAGGAAACTCCCTTATTTAGTCGACTTTCCCGATTTACTTGTTATGGGATTAGGTGGAGTGTGGGGTGGGGGGGGGGGGGTGAGCCTGTTCTGTTCTCCCCCACAGTACGATAGGAGAACCCACAAAGGAGATCAAGCTAGTAACCTGCCACCCAGTTTATCGTTCACTATGCTTTGGATGAGCAAACACCTCAGTGTTGTCGACTGTTACTTGTGTTCTGGCAGTCTGCCTATGTATTAATCTTGCAGAGAATTGTATACATAGCTAGAGGCAGGTGAAAGGGAAGCAACAGGGAGGCTTTAGGGGGAATAAGGCGGGTGAACTCTCATATAAACAACGTGATAAGGAGAACTCATTAATAATATTTACACCTACTATTCGGTTTTGCTACACATGCAGCAGAAGGCATTATCTATGAACAGATGGTTGGTTATGACCAGTGTAAGATGTGTGGGATGTTTTGTTAAATCTGTCTTCTTCTTTCTCCTCCTCCATTTTCTCCTCTCTCCCTCCTCTTCATTTTTGGTCTACTCCTCTTCCTTCTCCTGCTGCTGCTGCTCCACTTCCTTCTCCTTCTTCCCCTCTTCCTCCTCCTTCTTCTCCTCTTCCTTATCCTCATCCTCCTCCTCATCATCATATCCTTTAAGCAAGAATAATCATCAAAAATAATATTACAAACACACTAGACAGTAATAATATACCTAGTCTACAAACAATATTTGAAGACATGAATAGCTAGTTCCATTTTGTTGCACCTCATCTGCGTTCTCTATTCTGACTCTTGGAAGCAGTCAGCGGTTTAAGCAGTCTTATATATATATATATATATATATATATATATATATATATATATATATATATATATATATATATATATATATATATATATGTATATATTTTATATATATATATATATTTATATATATAATACAGACTTGCATCAGCACGCCATTTGTGGGTGTGTTTGTTGAGGGGTTGTGGGTCTGGGTGTAGGTCTCGGTGTGTGTGTGTTGGGGGGGGGGGGGTTGTGGGTCTGGGTGTACGTCTCGGTGTGTGTGTGTTGGGGGGGGGGGGGGGTTGTGGGTCTGGTTGTAGGTCTCGGTGTGTGTGTGTGTTGGGGGGGGGGGGGTGGTTGTGGGTCTGGGTGTAGGTCTCGGTGTGTGTGTGTGTGTGTGTGTGTGTGTGTGTGTGTGTGTTGGGGGGGGGGTTGTGGGTAAGGGTGTAGGTCTCGGTGTGGGTGTGTGTATGTGTGTGTGTGAGTGAGTGACCTTAAATGAATATTTCGACCTAGAGTGGAGTTCAGTCTTTGATCTGTTAACTTTTTGCTTATTTTGTGAGCTGATTAGGGCTATCTAACTGCAACGTTCCCGTCTTCGTTCGTGATTTTCGTTTACTGAGAAGTTTACTTGCTATCCTTATCATTCAGGTACGTGTATTTTTTCTCCAATTTAAAATTAGAGTTCAGAGTTTTATTATTATGTGTGTTGTGAGATTCTTGTTGTCGTTTTGCATTTCTCTTCTCCATGTTTTTTTTTTTTTTTACTTTATACATACACTCTTCAAATCTGTTGCTTTTCTCTTGACTCACTAGAATATAGACTTGAGGTTTTCGTTTTTTGCGAAGTCGGTTTATCTGTTTTATGTGTAGCACTTTACTGGTTTGTGTGTGTGTGAATATGTGTGTGTGTGTGTTATTATTATTATTATTATTACTATTATTGTGTGTGTAGTTTTTATATGTGTGTTCTACACATTTTTATTTGTGTTGCTCTTCTTTCTTTTCCTTTGGTGTAGTCTATCAATCTCCACACGAACCATCAAGTTCTTCTTTTGGTTTTGTATTTCCTTTTATCTTTCGCCCATTAATTCAGTGATTGCCGTAAAATGATTTTTTTTTTACGTAGTTATTCTGTCTTACCTGGACGTTTTTTTTTTTTTGTCGTCAACAATGTTTATTTCTATTTCATTTTCTAGTTTCTTTTTTTCTTGTGAGGTATTTATTGCTGTTAAATCTTGGTTGCTATATTTTAAACAAGTTATTTCATTTATTTATTGTTGCTATCGACATTGCTGTATGCGGTAATTAATTCTGAATAATGAGTAATAAACTGACCAGAAAACTGGATGGGGGCAAATTACTCTTCGAGAAGAATATTAAGAATTACTTGGACAGAGACGAATGTTGACAGTATCATAGACAGGACAAAATAGTGCGAATATCGTGGGCAAAGACGAATGTTTAGAGTATCGTAGTCAGAGAAAGATGCTGAGAATATAATGGACAGCAAACACACAAGAATGTTGAGTATATTATGGACAGCAAACACACACAAGAATGTTGAGAATATTATGGACAGCAAACACACACAAGAATGTTGAGAATATTCTGGACAGCAAACACACACAAGAATGTTGAGAATATTATGGACAGCAAACATACACAAGAATGTTGAGAAGATTATGGACAGCAAACACACACAAGAATGTTGAGAATATTATGGACAGCAAACACACACAAGAATGTTGAGAATTTTATGGACAGCAAACACACAATAATGTTGAGAATATAATGGACAGCAAACACACAAGAATGTCGAGAATATAATGGACAGCAAACACACAAGAATGTTAAGAAGATTGTGGACAGCAAACACACAAGAATGTTGAGAACATCATGGACAGCAAACACACACAAGAATGTTGAGAATATTATGGACAGCAAACACACACAAGAATATTGAGAATATTATGGACAGCAAACACACACAAGAATGTTGAGAATATTCTGGACAGCAAACACACACAAGAATGTTGAGAATATTATGGACAGCAAACACACACAAGAATGTTGAGAATATTATGGACAGCAAATACACACAAGAATGTTGAGAATATTATGGACAGCAAACACACACAAGAATGTTGAGAATATTATGGACAGCAAACACACAAGAATGTTGAGAATATAATGGACAGCAAACACACAAGAATGTCGAGAATATAATGGACAGCAAACACACAAGAATGTTAAGAAGATTGTGGACAGCAAACACACAAGAATGTTGAGAACATCATGGACAGCAAACACACACAAGAATGTTGAGAATATTATGGACAGCAAACACACACAAGAATATTGAGAATATTATGGACAGCAAACACACACAAGAATGTTGAGAATATTCTGGACAGCAAACACACACAAGAATTTTGAGAATATTATGGACAGCAAACACACACAAGAATGTTGAGAATATTATGGACAGCAAATACACACAAGAATGTTGAGAATATTATGGACAGCAAACACACACAAGAATGTTGAGAATATTATGGACAGCAAACACACAAGAATGTTGAGAATATAATGGACAGCAAACACACAAGAATGTTGAGAATATAATGGACAGCAAACACACAAGAATGTTGAGAATATAATGGACAGCAAACACACAAGAATGTTGAGAATATAATGGACAGCAAACACACAAGAATGTTGAGAATATTATGGACAGCAAACACACAAGAATGTTGAGAATATAATGGACAGCAAACACACAAGAATGTTGAGAATATAATGGACAGCAAACACACAAGAATGTTGAGAATATAATGGACAGCAAACACACAAGAATGTTGAGAATATAATGGACAGCAAACACACAAGAATGTTGAGAATATTATGGACAGCAAACACACAAGAATGTTGAGAATATTGTGGACAGCAAACACACAAGAATGTTGAGAATATTATGGACAGCAAACACACAAGAATGTTGAGAAGATTGTGGACAGCAAACACACAAGAATGTTGAGAATATTATGGACAGCAAACACACACAAGAATGTTGAGAAGATTATGGACAGCAAACACACACAAGAATGTTGAGAAGATTATGGACAGCAAACACACACAAGAATGTTGAGAATATTATGGACAGCAAACACACACAAGAATGTTGAGAATATTATGGACAGCAAACACACACAAGAATGTTGAGAATATTCTGGACAGCAAACATACACAAGAATGTTGAGAATATTCTGGACAGCAAACACACACAAGAATGTTGAGAATATTATGGACAGCAAACACACACAAGAATGTTGAGAAGATTATGGACAGCAAACACACACAAGAATGTTGAGAATATTATGGACAGCAAACACACACAAGAATGCTGAGAATATTATGGACAGCAAACACACAAGAATGTTGAGAATATTGTGGACAGCAAACACACACAAGAATGTTGAGAAGATTATGCACAGCAAACACACACAAGAATGTTGAGAATATTATGGACAGCAAACACACACAAGAATGTTGAGAAGATTATGGACAGCAAACACACACAAGAATGTTGAGAAGATTATGGACAGCAAACACACAAGAATGTTGAGAATATTGTGGACACCAAACACAAAAGAATGTTGATAATATAATGGACAGCAAAAACACAAGAATGTTGATAATATAATGGACAGCAAAAACACAAGAATGTTGATAATATAATGGACAGCAAAAACACAAGAATGTTGATAATATAATGGACAGCAAAAACACAAGAATGTTGAGAATATAATGGACAGCCAACATACACAAGAATGTTGAGAATATTATGGACAGCAAACACACAAGAATGTTGAGTATATCATGGACAGCAAACACATAAGAATGTTGAGAAAATCAAGGTCTGCAAAAACACAATGATGCTTAAAATATAAGGGAAAGCAATGGCACAAAAATGTTGACCATAACATTGACAGCGAACATATAAAAATGTTGTGAATATCATGGACAGTAAACATATAAAAATGCTGTGAATATCATGGACAGTAAACATATAAAAATGCTGTGAATATCATGGACAGTAAACACACACGAATAGTGATAATATCATGGACATCAAACACACACAAAATTATGATAATATGAAAGACAGCAAAAACACAAAAATGTTGAGAATACCAAGGATTGCAAACACACAAAAATGTTGAGAATACCAAGGATAGCAAACACACAAAAATGTTGAGAATACCAAGGATAGCAAACACACAAAAATGTTGAGAATACCAAGGATAGCAAACACACAAAAATGTTGAGAATACCAAGGATAGCAAACACACAAAAATGTTGAGAATAGCAAGGATAGCAAACACACAAAAATGTTGAGAATACCAAGGATAGCAAACTCACAAAAATGTTGAGAAAAGCAAGGATAGCAAACACACAAAAATGTTGAGAATACCAAGGATAGCAAACACACAAAAATGTTGAGAATACCAAGGATAGCAAACACACAAAAATGTTGAGAATACCAAGGATAGCAAACACACAAAAATGTTGAGAATACCAAGGATAGTAAACACACAAAAATGTTGAGAATACCAAGGATAGCAAACACACAAAAATGTTGAGAATACCAAGGATAGCAAACACACAAAAATGTTGAGAATACCAAGGATAGCAAACACACAAAAATGTTGAGAATACCAAGGATAGCAAACACACAAAAATGTTGAGAATAGCAAGGATAGCAAACACACAAAAATGTTGAGAATAGCAAGGATAGCAAAGACACAAAAATTTTGAGAAAAGCAAGGATAGCAAAGACACAAAATTGTTAAGAATAGCAAGGATAGCAAAGACACAAAAATTTTGAGAATAGCAAGGATAGCAAAGACACAAAAATTTTGAGAAAAGCAAGGATAGCAAAGTCACAAAATTGTTAAGAATAGCAAGGATAGCAAAGACACAAAAATTTTGAGAATAGCACGTCGGAGAAGAATGTGAAGAATAATATTTACAGAGAGGAATGTTGAGAGTGTCGTGGGTAGAGAAGACTGTCGCTACTGTATGTTGAGAGTTTCGTGGGTAGAGAAGACTGTCGCTACTGTATGTTGAGGTTGTCGTGGGTAGAGAAGGCTGTCGCTACTGTATGTTGAGGTTGTCGTGGGTAGAGAAGACTGTCGCTACTGTCTTGGTGAGACAAGAATGTTAAGTGTTTTATGGACAGAGAAGAATACATCTTGGACAGGTAAGAATACATCTTGGACAGATAATAATACATCTTGGACAGATAAGAATACATTTGGGACATATAAGAATACATTTGGGACATATAAGAATACATCTTGGGCAGATAAGAACACATCTTGGACAGATAAGAATACATCTTGGGCAGATAAGAAAACATCTTGGGCAGAAAAGAATACATTTTGGACAGATAAGAATACATCTTGGACATATAAGAATACATTTTGGACAGAGAAGAATGTTAAGAATTTCTTGGACAGAGAAGAAAGATTTAAAAGGGGTGGAAAGAAAGAGCGGTTCCCAAACGGGGTGGGCAAATGGGGACGCTGCAGAAAGGGAAATTGTTGGAATTTTTTGAGTACGGATTTCTTCTCAACCCACATCTAGCGAAGGTTCTTTAATAATATCCTACCCCTAGATGACGTCACAGGACAGTTCAACATTTTATAGTGTGAGGTAGTAAGACTGGGTTTCCCTGCTTTCTGATACTTTTAAAGACCCCAAAACATCTAGAACTGGCCCTAACCTTAATCCACTTACGTCCCACAAGAGAGTTCAGCTTAGGTCCCACGACTGCATGCAACATATTTACTGAAATACTAGACTGTCCCGTGACCTGTGGATTTTCCATGTTTTGGGTAGGATATTAATAAAGCACCCTAGCAAGCGTTCACTGATCAAGATACCATGGTCGCTTCAAAAGATACTGTGCATGTGTAAAGGATACAAACAGACCAACTTCCAGTTTGAGGTTTTAACAACGTGCCAACATCATGGGACGCGGGTAATAACCCATAAGTGCTCCGTTCTTCTTCCAACTCAAGTCTGAGTCCGAATAAGCTCAGCACAGTCTACAGGCACTGTAGCACCGGCGAGGATCCTGAAATACTTTGAGTAGATTTTTTAACCTTTAAATTTTGCCCGGGCAGCGGCGTTAGGCTACTCTTTTCGATTTCCAACAGCAAAGAGGTTTTCTACACTCGCGTCTTATCTCAATACGCAGAGACCAGGGGGAATTACTGGAAGTCCAAGTCCACGTGAAAAAGTTCCAGCCCTTACCGGAGATTGAACCCGGAACCTCTAGCACTCGAAGCGGACACTATGCCTCGAGACCACTTAGCCCACTTTGCTCTAAGTAGAACTCCTTTTACGCTAGAGTCGTAGTCAAGGTTTTAAGTTCACTACGATCGAGTCACCCCATGGCTTGCTCTGTTTCTGTGCTAGTGCAAATCAAATTAAATGTCCCACACTGTCCCATTTGGAAAATGGCTAACAGACAATAAGTTTTGGCACAATCCAAAAATATGCGCACGCAGTAAATGCATATGGCAGTTGATAAAGGCACCAGAAACAACAGCCGCCACCAGAAATGCAGTGTGTGAAGGTGAAAGGTAAAGTCGGGAGATGTGAACCAGCGTCAATGCACACGGTTATAAACCATAAGTGCTCTGCCACCAGTACGGACAGCTGATAAGAAACTGTCCGCCTGTGTCGCCGTCCGCACGCAACTCCCTAGTTACAGCGTCGTTCCTCAATTTATCCAGAGTGTGAACTCTAGTACCCATTTCCTAGAGGCTGGGTGAACCCCAGGAACCGTCCGGATTTTGAACACCGGCCGTGGGCTGCAGCGAATCGCAGCTGGATTCGAAAGCTAGTCTCTCATCGACTGCGCTAACGCGGCCCTACTTTATCGTTGATGGAAGTAGTCGGTCACTGTAAGTTGCCCACACACATGTAAAATTGCTACATAAGGTATTTTACGCCAGGGTTAGAGAGGGCAAATGATTCTATACTCATATCTGTACAGATCAGACCGTACTCGGTCGATGATGTGGGCAATGTCACGCCGAGCCACTGCCCTTCTTAGAACGAACAAGCTTTATTTTCAAAGGGTCACACATTAGGCACGTAGGCCTGTCTTACATTCGGCCTTTCCAAACTCCCATCTTTCACACAGCAGTTGTGTTTAATAAATAAAGCATGTTATGTTCATGTAATAATATGCATATTATGAATGTCAATATTATGTATGTTGTTTCTGTGTTTTTTCTTCTTTCTTTTGTCGTCTCCCTAATACCACGTTTGGTGTTCTTCTGTATTAGTCTATGCGCTTCTCGGGTGGCTTGGATGGTGGATGTGTTCATCTTTTACAAGTTTCAGCTACACCTTTTATCCATATCTTTCTTGGTCTTCCTCTTGCCTTCCTCGCAGACGTTCTACTGTAAAAAGTCTCATATGTAGTTTGGTCTGGTTGCAATCTCACTAGATGGCCGAACAATTTCACTCTTTGTCTGTCAGTATAATTCAGACATGGTCTTATTCCAGCTTTCTATATAATGCTGGTATTGTGCTGTTTTGCAGACAGGGAGACATTTGGGTGTCTAAGCATTGGGGCTAACTGGTAGGTGACAGCATTTACCTGGTGTCTTCTGGCTCTGTATGTTGTTAAAGGTGCTAGACTAGAGATTAGAATTTACCTCACGCAGTTGTGTCCTAAACTAGTGGATTGGTCTCTCCGTTCGTTTGCCCAGAACATCGCACGAAGAACCATACTCTGTACCTCCAGCAACATTCCCCACAATTTCCCAAACACCTGGACTCGCGGTCCGAATGATCAACTCCGTCATCGAACCTGCGACTTCAGCCAGCGATAGAAACGTTTCTACCACTTGGCGACGATCCACCGTCGACGTCATTATCGTCTCACCCCCCCCCCCCCCCCCCCCCCGTAGCTCAGTTTGTTGATGCCCAAGCCGGCATCGAAAAGCAGACTGCCAGTTTATTGATTTGTGAGGCCGGCTTCGAATTTTGCGTCAGGCCTATATTTAAACTAGTTGGACCATGTCTGTGGGCTTCACGCCGTGTTTAGTTTATGTGGCGCGTCTGCCAGCCACTGACTGCCATTTTGTGCTTTGTTCTGTCGCTTCTCACAGCATTTCTGGATGACTTTAGCACCTTTTGTGATTAAGTCACGTTGTCCGTTTTGGTGTTAGTTCAACTGGTCCGAATCGTACAGGGCTCTCTGGCATTGTCTGCCTGTGGGTCGGTTGATCTGTCTAACTGATTGTCCGTTTGTCTGTTTGCCAGTCTGCTTCTTCTTCTTCTTCTTCTTCTTCTTCTTCTTCTTCTTCTTCTTCTTCTTCTTCTTCTTCTTCTTCTTCTTCTTCTTCTGTTACTTCCCCACCATCACCTCCTTGTCGTTCCCTCTATTACTGCCTTCTTTACATCTTTGTCACCAGTCGTAGTCCTCTGCCCATTGTCTTCAAACCGTGAATGTGCCAGCTAAGCCCTGACTCTTGTCTAGCTCAGTGAAATGACAGTTTGGCTTTAAGCCCTGCTAGAGTTGCCAGTTAGTAAATTACCTGCCAAACTGTCACTCAGTGAAAGCCAGATCCTGGTGCCACAACTTGCTAAATGGTTTTGCTGCATGGCATTTTGATCTGCGTTAACTCAAGCCTTAAAAAAGTAACCCATAACATAAGTTAATGTTCGACTTATGTTATTTAACCCTTTCGATACTAAAAAAAACTTGATCGCGCGTTCTTTAGTGAGGCCACCAAGGACAGACCATATTCCTGATTCTTCTTTAATGGTAGATTCATATTCCTGATTCTTCTTTAATGGTAGATTATTGTCGAATACTTTCATAAATTTTAATTAGTTTCTCTTGTGTTCTATAGTGTTATTATTTCTAACTTATCAGGACAGAAATACTTACAAGAAACCAACAGTCTGCATACAAATAAGCCAGATCTGTAATACAAGAGTCTAGAAGTGGTCGAACAACCAGAACTGTCCCCTGACGTTTACAGATGATAAACACTAAGAAAACAAGAGGAAGAATTCATCAGCAGTGATTGACACTCATGGAAGTAGGTCAGAAAACGATCGTTTGCCACCATGTCAAGTTTTCTGGGCATATGATGCTAGCAGTGGCGCCGAATTTCGGGAAACATTGGCGGTGGGAAGGAGAAAAGGGGTTGGGGGAGGGGGGGGGGGTGGTCAGCACCCACGCTTAATAATTTTATAATGAATGATTATTTGCGCAAAAAAATGATGTTGATACTAAGTTTTATTTGCTCTTAATATTATATTGTTTTTGTACATTCAACAAGGCTTATTCAATTTCCTAAACCTTCCCCCCCCCCCCAAAAAAAAATATTAGCATTGTTTAATTGCGCAGTGTTAATATTATTACTATTTCTATTACAGTCATCATCATTATGTGCTGAATGGGAACAGAAAAGTAGTATATTGTGTAGTAGTATATAATGAGACATGTACAGACAACTGTACACACTGAACGTCTATATGTGGGGAGGGTTCGGGGCTGCTCCAAAAAATTATTGGGGTCAATGTGGTGCCGTGGGGGGGGGGGGGGGGGGGGGGGGGGGGGGGGGAGGGGGGGGGGCTCTACCCATCCTAACAAATTGTTTGGGTACGGGGCCCCAAGGGGTTTGAGCCGGTACGGATCGACACAAATTTGTGCTTGTGGCTTTAGATTACCCATGTCCTTGTGATTTTATCAGTACCGATTGCACAGGTGCTGCTAGTTTCTTAAAGCGATATATTTCTTTGATCTTCGTTTAACTAACAATTTGCGCACCCCTAAAAAAAAAAAAAAAAATATACACATTTTGACACAAGCAAAGAGTTTGTTGAGAAATCAGTTCACATGGGCGGACTAGCAAAGAGATGGTTGAGAAATCAGTTTACATGGGCGGACAAGCAAAGAGATGGTTGAGAAATCAGTTCACATGGGCGGACTAGCAAAGAGATTGTGGAGAAATCAGTTCACATGGACGGACTAGCAAAGAGTTTGTGGAGAAATCAGTTCACATGGGCGGACAAACAAAGAGTTTGTTGAGAAATCAGTTCACATGGGCGGACAAACAAAGAGTTTGTGGAGAAATCAGTTCACATGGGCAGCAATGCGTGGTGATTATTTTGATAGCCTGTTTGGCATACAATGACAAATCTACATCATAAGGGAGACTAGTGCTGCCGATGACCATCTCAGAGTGACAGGTCTCATTAACGTTTTGAAAAAAAACATAGTTACTCAAATGTAAGCAGGCTGACTGTTTGCATTCATTCGGTGTCTGTTTTTTATGCACCGCAAATAAGTCAAAATGAAAATTGTATGTTACCCCCCCCCCCCCACCCCGAAAAAAATCGCTCACAGAGGCATGATTTGAGGTTTGAACAAGGGATTAACATCAAGGCGCTCCGTTCTACTTCTAATTCAAGTCTGAGTCCGAAGTAGCTAAACGCAGTGCACGGGCTCCGTAGCACCAGCGAGGATCCTGAAATATTTTACATAGATTTTTAATTCTTAATTTTTCCCGGGGAGCGCCTCTTTTCGATTTCCAGCTGCCGAGGGATTTTTACGTGCATTTACGTGCGCAACAATACACACTGGCGTCCAATCTCACCACCCTGAAAACAGAAAAAAAAAATCCAAACCTTTACCGCGGCCTGAACCCGGTACCTCTAGCAGTCGAGGCGGACACCATAAGTCGAGACCACACAGTCCCCTATGCTTAATTTTTGAGAACCTAAAACCTAGAACGTTTTTGTCTGTGGCTAAGGCGTTACGAACGCGCATCGTAATACCAGGGTTCCGGGTTCGATTGCAGCTGCAGGCGATTTGTTTTCCGGTGGTTTCGACAGTGGTTTCGACAGTGGTTACGAGAGCTGACCGTTCTGTAAGCAATGGCAAACTACTGGACGTAAAGTTTGCCCAGAGAAACCACAACAGCCAAAACATGCTGGGGTTGGTTCTGCAATGTCATGTAAAGGATACGCAACTCACTTAAACAACCTGGAACAGACAGTAGAAACGGATTTGAACTGATGACCACACAACGCTACCTGCCTGCCTAGTCCCGACTTTTGGCCATTTAGTGAGAAGTAGGTACCCTAATATGACATTATGGTTTATTTGGCCTTACTGTGAATTGTACAGCTAGGATTCTCATTCTTGTGGTGTTGTTAATCCCGCTTGCTGCAATCCCGGAGAAAAAGAAAAAAAAAAAAAGGGGGGGGGGGGGGGGTCTCCGTAGCCAAGCGTTTTCAATCACACTCTGAAGATCGTGGAATCATTTGACAAACGCTACGATAGGTTCACGGGTGCAGTTTTCAGATAGTTCCGTTAGGGATCTCGCTGGAGTTATGGTATCCGTGGTTTGTGCGCATTACCTGACAATTAGCTACTTATTCTGTGAAGAAAGAACCGGTGCTATTAAGTCGATCTGGTCGAGAATTAATAGTAACATTCTTTGTTTGTTTAGTCCTGGCTTCTTTCGTTTTCTTCCCTCTGTTTAACTACCTTCAGTCTTTATTCACAAATATTTTCTTCGTTTTCTTTGTTTGTCTTGTCTGTCTGTCTGTCTGTCTTTCTTACTGTCTGTCTGTATCTGATTTAGCACCATGACGGCGACTCACCAGGAAATTTCGACAGGTGATTAATCGCATCACAGAGCCGAACTTTCCAGCCTTGTAGGCTGTCAGGCAAACTTGTAGACTCTTTTATATAGCCCATTTTTCGGCGAGCCACCCGAAGTGTCTGTGCATGTTGTTGTCAATTGAGAATTCTATCGTTAACAGCGGAGAAAGTGAAAGGTTTATCTATCTATCTATCTAATCTATCCCGTCTGACCTTGAAGATGTCATACTCCCAGGTCACGTGATCATGATAGCCTCAATTATTCATTATTATTCGCCAACCTGATCCGCACAGCGTTGATGATTTAGCTCCGCCCAAGCTTCATACCGTATATACATCTATATTATTAAACATAAATCTTCATTTAGTGATTAATAAGGTGAACCCCATGGCTATTTCCTGGTACCTGTATTAAATAGGCCGCCGTGGAAACCCATTGCTGGCTGCGTGGATTTTTATCGTGGTATGGGGCGTCGCAGGTCGACCCAGCCTAAGATGGGTGCCAGGATGGGCTGTCCTGGGGAAGTAGAGATAGCCGGCGTAATGCTGGCCACCTTACCCATGCTGACCATACTACCCACTTAGTGCCGATGGTCTGAAAAAATATGGGCGCTCTTCCCATATACCCGATGCGCCTAAAGGCGTGATAATGGATCTTTACTTTACTTTATTTACTAAATAGGTAAAAGCTGCTAACCTAACAATCCAAAAGCGAGTTATATTATCACAATCGACTTCACTGCACATTTGTCATTCCCATGCGTGCTCAGTCGTCCCATGCAGCATTCACTCCAAGATACCTCTACAAACTGTTCCCAAGTCCAAGTCCAAATCCTTTTGAAAAAAAAAAAAAGAAAAGCTCGACCACTTTCAGCCTAGGCTGCTAGCAGTCTCCGCCTATATTTGTGGTCTGGGTTATTTGCATCACTTTCGTGACTGAATTTTAATGTTTGTGCCATTTCTGGGCTTGATGCTTCCATCCGAATCAAACCGCTCGTCCTGTTGTCACTGGTGCATGTCTTCCTTCTTCTTACTTGGTGTTTCCTGTTTGTTCTGTCTCCTTTTGATCTGGCTAGGCGTATCTCGAAGGAGAGCGAGCTTCCATACACAACGTTCTTTGGACCACCATTTATTGTTTTAAAATTTTGAGTATTTAAATTATGCCCCAAAAAAAAAAAAAAAAAAACTTCCCACGAGAGGTGGATTAAAATGTCTCCTATCTCGGCCTCGAAGGCATCTTAGACGTGCTTCACCATGCTTTACCCCCTTGTCGCGCAATTGTGTGAGTTTAAGAGATTCGTTATTATCCACTAGCCCAGTCCGTGCAACGTAGATGATATCTGCTCTGTCCATGCTTCGTCCCACATGTGTTGGTGCATTGCTTGCCGGTTGGTCGGTTCGCTCATTAACCTTTACGCCAGTATGACCAGAAATGATCCGAAATCGACTGAACAATGATACTATCAGACGGATTGTAGGAAGAGCGCGGTGTACTTGTCACAACTATAGGAGAGCCCTAGGAAGGGTAGGGTTCCTATACAGGAGGTATCTTCAGTCTATAAGTGTGGCTCACTAGAAGTATGGTACTTCATTGTCTACTAGGGTAGAGAGACCGAGATATTGCTCCTGGGACAGAGGACAGGAAGATAAGGCTACCCCGCTCCGATGGGTGGTGCTAGGCAGACTAGTTATCCTGGTGGCAACTCCTCAGCCACTTTTAAAGAAAGAGCACCCAGAGAAAGAAAGCGAAGAATGCCCCCTTCTCGCTCACTCAACTATTACTCACGCACAGCAACAAAGACAGACGAGAATAGTAGTGAATGAAGAATGATGTCGCTTTAATTTTACTGACAGCTGACTGGCTAAAAATTAACAGTGGTTTGGTGTTTGTTTTTAAACCAAACGGTTCTCATCATCAGGTTAGAGAAATGTCTACTGGGTCCAGTTCCTTCCCCCGCACGAGTACAGCTCACCCGTGGATACTCCCAAAGGTTGGACTTGATGGGGAAACCGGAACCCGGCTTCTTGTAGATCTTTATTTCTTGTGATATCCTCTTGTAGATAATCCACCGCTGATGTTTCTTAAAGTTCAGATACGACACGTGGTCGTTTAAAAAGTACGACACGTGGTCGTTTAAAAATACGACTAGTAGTCGGTTATGAATACTGGGATTAAATCCCTTAAACTGTCTCTTTGTCTGTGCCGATTCTATGGCGACATGACAATGGGTACAATTGTGTACTAATCGTGGAGTCCTTGGTGTTATGAAAAATGCCGCAGGGCCCTCAGATCGGTCAGAAATCACTACAGTAATCCAGAACGAATTAATATAGAACTACACTCGCTAATCTGGATACTGCACTTGAAAAACTAACGATCTCACTCGACCACGTTTGGAATTGGAATGCTCGAAACATGGCGACTTCCGCTCAAAATGGACGACCCACGTGACGCCAGTCATACGCATGCGCCAAAAAGATGAAGCGCCATCTGGTACGTTCTATTTGATTGGTCGGACAGAGCACTGTGATTGGTTGCAAAACTATTAATCCATGAGTTGAATGTAACTAGCCCTATCCGGTTTCTAGCGGAAAGTAATAGGGAAAATCGGGTCCTCTAACTAATGTTATATTTATATATGTCTAACTATACCGGTAACTAGGGGAGCGTCAGTGGTCATTGCCAGTACTGTCACAGTACTAGATCGTTAAGAAGCAGGGGATAACATTGTTTGACCATCTTATTGTAATGCAGCAAAATCAAAAACTATCGCAAGCACTACATCTCAGAAGATTAGGAGGACTGCCACAAAAAACACTGATCGATAACATTAAAGACACCTTACGCTTGCATGACAATAGCCTGTGGCTGCCAGAGTGTACCCCATCGAAAATTGTTCCTCCCAAAGCCGCTTAACGGCTAAGGTGGTTTACGATGATGAGTTGAACCTGGGAGTCAGACTGATTTTGATAATAATAACCCTCGATATGGATTGAAACCAGAGTCTTTGTAAGCGCCGGCAATTGCCCGTCTCTCTAGCTTAGTTGGCTAAACCGGATTGCGCGATGAGCGGGTGACGAACTCCTTGTGGTCCGAGTTCACTCCCGGGGGTGGGCAGAAAAGCCACATTTCTCCCAGATTTACTGTATTTAAAATGGAATCAAGGCCGAAAGGTTGCGATATCCATAATACCGAGCCTAAGGGTTAACAACTCATGGCTTCTGGATACTAAAAAAAAAAAAAAAAAACAGCGCCGGCAATCATCAACATTATCATGCTCCAGAAGGTCGCTCTAATCACAGCCTGTCTAAAAGATACTCGTTTTATCTCAGGATTTGCCGCCTCCTGCACGTTCTTCTCCAATGTGTCACTTATGTCATGCGCCCATCTTCGCGCTGATCCGTCCCTGCCCCTCTTTCCTGGCACCAGCGTGAGTAGTACTAATCCTAATCACTAAACCGGCTTATGCATTTTTACTTTGCATGTGCAAGCTTCAAGATATTTCTAGGACTGAGAAGTTTTTCCCTAGTTTTCAGATAAGACAGTGAAGGACATTTTGTGTGATTTCCATTGGTACACGAAAGGAGCATTTACCCGGCAACCTGTCTGTAGTGATCTAAAGGTAAAAAGTAAAGTTAGGAGATGTGAACCAGCGTCATCACACACGGTTATAAATCTCAAGTGATCTGCCACCAGTACGGACAGCTGATAAGAAACTGTCCGCCTGTGTCGCCATCCGCACGTAACTCCCTAGCTACAGCAACGTTCTTCCGTTTACCCCAGAGTGTCAACTCTGGTACCCATTTCCTAGAGGCTGAGTGAACCCCGGGAACTACCCGGTTTCGAACATCGGCCATGGCCTGCCGCGAGTTGCAGCTGGATTTGTAAGAGAGTCTCCTATCGACTGCGCTAACGCGGACCCATGTCTGTAGTAATGTTCGAACCCCGAAAAACTGTTACTGATTAACCAAAACGTGTGTGCAGACGTATGACCGCCTACACCAGGGCTTTTTAACAAAGTTTACAAAGGGCCCAAAATATGGAAAATAAGGATCGTCACACGCCAGAGGCCGAAGCCCCAGCACAAAAAAGTCATCAAAATAATACAACAGGCAATGATCCGCATGCCACTCGCTAGGTCTCCGCGGGCCATATTTGGCCTGCAGGCCGTCACTTAAGTAGCCCTGGCCTGTACCGTGGCCGTGGCGATGACTGTAAATTAACAGTTGGGAAGGAAGGTTAACCGAGGTTGGGACTTGATTGTCACAATGAGTTATCCCTTAAACTGCCTAGTTGTCTTCCCCTGGCAGGCAAATGCTACTCAAGCGAACGGATTCTATAAATGAGTGCTACTAAACGACATTTATAAATTGTTGCTCTCTCTCCCCGAGGCTTCTCCCAGACAATGGGGGCGTAAATTATTGCAAGAGAAACACTGAAATAAAAAAATAAAAAATACAGGACTCCCTTATCATTCCTGGTTTATATTCTAGACAAGATTGGAAAAACATAAAGTAATCGTGTATGCCAAATGTGCAGGTCAAAATGCCAAATGTGCAGGTCAAAATGCCAAATGTGCAGGTCAAAATGCAATAGAAAGTCTATTTCAGCAGAACAATGACACGTGAAACAAAACACAAAACATGCAGCGACCACACACACACGCGCGCGCGCGCGCGCAGACGACCCAGCTCTGAAATTACAATATTAATGTATTCAAATATTATAATAATGAATGAAACAAGATAATAATAAACAACAGCATGGTATAAAGTATGTGATACTTTTCTGGACCGCTTTGAATGTTATAAAAAAAAAAAAAACGAAACACGGACGGGCGGGAAAAAAGGCTAGTTAAACCCGATCAGTGGAGGTTAACAGTTAGAGAGAAGGGTTACCAGTTGTCAAGTCAAGGAAGGGCGTGAAGCATGCAGATATAGGAAGATGTACAGGGACAAGGAAAACGTACATTTAAAGGGAATGAATTTGCAATTGTCCACAGCCTGTGAGTAACAATGTTCACTGATCTTATAACAGTGGGTTTCGCTGAATGACTCTATGCATACATAAAGAATAAAAATAAATGTGACTTGGGCTTGTAAAATAGAGAGAGAGAGAGAGAGAGTGAGAGAGAGAGAGAGAGAGAGAGAGAGAGAGAGAGAGAGAGAGAGAGAGAGAGAGAAAAAGAGAGAGAAAGAGAGAATCACAGAGAGAGAGAAAGAGAGAGAGAGAAAAGAGAGTGGGCAGAGGCAGAGTTGTGCTGACATTAATATTTATTTTAAAACACTTTCTTTCTTGTTTTCTTTCTTGTTTTTCTTTCTTTCGATCTTTCTTCCCTCCTTCTGCTCCTTCCGTTCTTCTGAAATCAGTTGTTTATATAAGATATTTTGGCTCTCGTATAAATTTCACTGTCGTTGTTAGTTTACTCAGTGGTCTATAGAGTTTACGCTCCATTGTTGTTCTGTCTGGCCAAAAGGTTTGCCCGAGTGTGTCATATTCGGTGCTGTTCTGGAGTACATGCTTTGCTGTCCAGGGCACCTTTCCGCCGGTGCACATGGCCATGTCATCATTCTAGATAGGCCTATCTGGAATGGTGTGTACATGTGGTTAGGTTGTGTCCTGTTCTGAGGCGGAGGATAATGATTTGTTCTGACCTGTCCCTAATAAAATAGTCGTCTTGTGCTTGGGCTGGTGGTTTTCTGATTGATTTGTTTCCTTTTTTTAAAACGCCATTATTTGTTGATGATGTAACTTTCTGTTTTGCTTTGCTACAAGTAAAATCAGGCAAGACGAGATCTCGCGATACAATGTTTCACGCTTTCAATGACTTGAGAATACACACAGTAAAGATAATTCTTTAAAAAAAAATAAAAAAAAGCGATGAGAATAAGTAACGCACTTTAACCATTCCGGCTTTGATACTGAACTAGAAAAAAAAGTAGCAATCGGAAAATCGACATCACAAACCCAGTTTTGAATCGTGACTTTCTTTAACAAACAAGTTATTATTGCTGTAGCCATTAAAGTAAGAGAAAAGGGAGTACTCGACACGCACCCCAGCAAAAAATCGATTACTTAGGTATTGTAAATCAAGTATGAAAAAACCTCGGTTGAACACCACTCGGAATCATATCAATCCGTCAGTATCGATCTATATGTGAGTTGCTTGGTGTGCAGGTGATGTATGAATAGACACGGGTTGCCCGTGGAGAAAACAATATTATGACATATAGAACAACTTTAATTAACCGTCACCCGTTTAACCCTCAGTTTATGTTATACATTACCGTATTAAAAAATGCACGAGTATCACCAAACAAACAGCCATCTTTAAAATTGTCCACGACGATGAAGGAACCAGTTATCAACCAGACAATTGTTGCTAGGACTGGTTTAGTACTGGACAGAAGTGGTGTTATCGATGCCATGCGCTCACTTACCATGCAGAGGAGCCCGCCAAAAGGCATGACTCCGTATCCCTGTCTAAGCTGATAGACATGGGGGTGCAGCCTGAAGCGGCGAGAAACGAACATTCCGCTAAGATGACTAGATGTTTCATTAATCAACACAGAACAGGCGTTATCAGTCGTTTTACACCTTTGGAGCTACTGAGGAGGAGATCGGAGCACCTACGGATCTGTCCGAAGTGATGTGATGATAACCCATACTAATCACTAATCACACACACACACACACACACACACACATATATACACACACACACACGACGCTTAACGACAGAAATCGTTTATGATGATGATGATGAGTTAAATAGCTAGGTCATGTGTTTGTTATATTTTAAGGCTGTTATTTCTATTTATGTCCGTTCATTGTTTATTCCCACACTGAAGATATATTCACGGTTGGAATAATGGAATTGACAGGGATGCTGGAAGAATGGTGTTATCCACGGTACGATAGAGGTCACAGGGACAGAGAACAAATTATATACTCTGCTGATGAAAGGCTAGATGGCCGCAGTGTAATACTGCATTTGGGCTGAAAATAACGAGTGGAAGGATGCAATTAGAGGGTGGAATCAGGTGCAGTGGAGTGGGATAGTTGGACAGAGTGTTAAAGTTAGTTACATATCCTTTACAGGACGTTGCAGAACCGCATTTTTTTTTTTTTTTTTTGGTTGTGGTTTTTCTATGCAGGATTTAAACGCTCAGTGTATAGAGTGAGAGAAGAGGTGAAAAGGAAAGTGATAAAGAAAAATTGAACAAGTTAGTTGCATAGAGAAAGTTTTAAAAAAAACCTGCAAATCAAGGAAGAATGTGGGAGAGGGGTTTGATGGGAGGATTAGAACATGGATATGGGGAAGAGAGATAGCTGAACAAAGAAAGAGAGAGAGAGAGGGAGAGAGAGGGAGAGAGAGAGAGAGAGAGAGAGACAGAGAAAGAGAGTGTATGTTTGTGTGGGAGAGAAATAAAAATAGAAGAAAAGATGAAGAGAGTGTGAGACAAAAGCGAGCGGAAAGCGGGGATACAAAATAGCGAGATCAAGAGAGACACAGTAAAAACGTGTGAATGAATCTATTTGCATGAAGCTAAACTAGTAGTAGTGAACAAAATCATGAGATAAGGTAATATTGCTAATATGCCATTTATAGAAGAGAGATAACGAAATGCTAAAGCAATATCTTAACAAATGCACTTTATGACAACGCGTGAAAATACATATTATCAGATACATGACAAATATTTGTGGGGATTGTGGGGGGGGGGGGGGGGGGGGGGGGCCAGAATGGCAAGAGATAAGAAAAAAAGTATATAAAAAGAAAGATCTCGGGGAATGAACTATTTTCGACCCAAGCACGTTTCACTTTGTCTGGTTCTTTTCAAGCTGCTGTTACTTACTGTAACATATGTTTGATGCCGACAGGTTAGAATAACGTAAGAAATAGAAGAAGAAGAAGAAGAAGAAGAAGAAGAAGAAGAAGAAGAAGAAGAAGAAGAAGAAGAAGAAGAAGAAGAAGGAAAAAGAAGAAGAAAGCAGAAGAAGAAAGAAGAAGAAGAAGGAAAAGGAAGAAGCGGGACAAATAAGAAGCTGGAAGAAGAAAAAGGGAAAAGAAAAAGGTAGAAAAAAAAAAGGAAGAAGAAGAAGAAGAAGAAGAAGAAGGAAGAAGAGAAGGAGAAGAAGAAGACGGAAGAAGAGGAAAAGAAGAAGAAGAAGGAAGAAGAGGAGGAGGAGGAGAAGAAGAGAGAAAACAAAGAGGGGCGGATGAGGAGGAGGAGAAGAAGTAGAAGAAGAAGAAGAAAAGAAGAAGAAGAAGAGGAAGAGGAAGAAGAAGAAAAAGAAAAAGAAGAATTGTTTGTTGTAACAGGTAAATGAAGGGGTTCTTCTTTTCTTCTTCTCTTCCACCTTTTACCTCATCGAAGTGTCGGGGGGGGGGGGGGGATGTAATGTTCGTTGATGAGCTCTGTCAAGAGCACTATTAAGACTGATGTTCATTTCTGTAAGGCTGTTCTTAATGCCATCACTCCCATATTTTCCGAGGTCTTCCACTCGCTCTATACCCGTTGTAACGTTTTAGTGTGGCTCGCTGTGGCAGATAGTACCAGGGCATTCTTATTAGGTGTCCAAACCACTTCATTTGTGGTTCTTTGATGGCCTGTAAGACTGGCTTTATTCCTAGCATTCGTCTGATTTCATGATTTCGTATTCTGTCTTTCCTTGAAACTCCCGCACCTCTTCTAAGGCATTTAATCTCTATTGTCACAATTTTACGTTCATTGGAGGATGTAAGTGTTCACGTTTGGCATTGATAGCATAGTGTTGGCCAAAAAATAGTTCTGATAAGAATGAAGGGGCTAAAAACTTTTAAGTAATACATACAGTGTAAGCAATATTTAATAAACACATGATGAGTTGATATGTATTATATGAGTTAGGGAGTAATTAATGACAAAATGAATAGACGGTGAGACGGACGGATGCAAGAAATTAATGAGAAAATAAAGGTAGTGTGAAATGATGGCGGGTGGAGATTTCGCTGTGTCTAATCAGGTTAAAAGTCAGTTACGTAGCCTTTACATGACGTAGCACAACCAACCCCAGCATTTTGTGTGTGTGGCTGTTGTGGTGTTTCTAGGCAAATTTACGTCCAGTAGTTCGATAAGTCAGGTACATCGCTAAATAATTTAATCAACATATAATAAAGCGCAAAATGGAATTAATTCTACTGACATACATATTACGTGATCTCTCTTAATACTGTATTCGTCTACTCGCCGAAAGTTCATGATAGTCACGTGACTTACCAGGGTAACTTCAGATTTATAACAAACTCCTTCTGTTTACATAAGGGGAGTATTGTTAACTTTAATTGTTACAGCATCTGATAGTCTCAGCATTCAAAATTTAAGTGTGTGGTAAATAACACGCAATGTATTGTCCATGTCAATTACATGTCCAGATTCAAGAAAATAGTCTCCTTCAGAAGATTTGAGTTCTATCTTCTTGGTTGGTTTTGACACCTTGCGGAATCACGCAGTTGTGAATGAAAATATGTGCGTGTAGGCTGCGAATTCTGTTACAACAGGGTAACCCAAACTAACCCCGGCACCTGTTGGCTGACTGCGTTTTTATCAAGCAATGCTACATTCAGCAATGCTACATTTATCAGTGCTACATTCAGCAATGCTACATTTATCAGTGCTACACTCAGCAATGCTACACTCAGCACTGCTACAATCCGCTGACTTCGACGCTCATAAAAGTGAGTTGTGTACCCTTTCAGCAAAGCATGTCAAACTGAGAGTCCCGTCAGGCCATAAGTTCCAATTTGTGTCCTAATGAAGGCCACACACGACAAATCATTGAAGTCATAAATAAAAAAAATTGTTACAGAAGATTTCCTATTTCCTTTGTGCGGACTGTATGTGTGCTTGCAAAGGACCCCATGTGCCCGCGGACCGCGAGTTTGACATACCCGCTTTACCGGACGTAGCAGAACCAATCCCAGCATTATTTTTTTCGGGGGGGGGGGGGGGGGGTTTTCACTAGGCAGTTTTATGTTCAGTAGTTTGCCAATGCTGTCTCTCGATACCACTGTCGATATCAACGAAAAGCGATCTACCTCCGAATCACCTGCAGCTGGGATCGAACCCGGCACCTTAGAGAAAACGAAGCGCCTTCGAAACGATACCAATGTCGAAATCAGTGCAGCGGCCTCTTTTGCCAAATAGCCTCCAGCCGAAGCTAACTCTGTATGTCAGAATTACTACACTTTGATCACACCTTTAAGCGACATCCGCCTACAAAACGATAGAAAACAAAAACACAAGAAGGATTTGATAGAGGACGGAGGAAAAGAGGATTATTTAGCAACAGCATGGAATCAAATGCCGATGGTGGTACACATCCCAGCATGACCTGGTGTGAAAGGCGGCCTGTACGGTAAGAATGCAGCTCCTCAGACAACAGAAGGTCACTCCGTCAATACGACAGCAATCACATAATTGCAAAAGCTTGGAAGCATCACAAAACATACCTACCTGCACATGCTGCGCCCCAACGTCAGGTAGAAGCACCTGAAAATGATCCGTGGAGGTAACAGTGATATCGCTGCAGACGCTGGGTAAATAGGGGAGGGAAAATATTGTCAGAGTCACTCCGGGGGAAAAAAGAAAAGGGAAATATTAGGCGAGTTGCTAAGATAAAGAATGGAGAGAAAATATAACTCTTGTTACTAAGGAAACTAAGCAAGAGAAAATATTATTAGAATTACTAAGGGGGGAAAAAAAGGAAGATATAAAATACCCATTATACTAGCTATCATGGTAAGAAAAATAAAGTCCTTATAAAAACAGTTACAGCAAAGAATGACGGAAATAATAGTACAGGGGTCACTACAGGAAAAGAGGTGAGAGTAAATATTTAGAAAGCCAGTGTTCGCTGAAGATACAAAAACTGGGCGAATAAATTGACATCCGATGCAGTAAAGCAGGCCAAGTATTCGGACAACTAGCACCCCACCCACCCCCACCCCCTCCTCAGCGTAAGGCAATCCCAGTCAGTGCAAAGAAGACATCTCATACAAAACATATTCATTCCCACCCTATGCGACCAGTGCCAGACGTGGTCACTCACAACAAAACATACAAGAAAATTAGTAACCATGGAAATTAGAAGTCTGAGAAAGGCTGTAGGAGTGACCAGATGAGATAAAATCAGGAATGAGGTCACAGAACCAATTGTAAATTACATACAAAGACAGCAAATCAAATGGTTTGCCCACTTGGAGAGAATTCTCCCTGATGCTATACCATACAAGGCAGATACCCAAAAAGGAGAGGGACGTAGAGCAAGAGGTTGACCAAGAAAGAACATATGGGAAGATAACATCAGTGAAACTCTACAGCACCAGGATGTGTCCCTGGTCGAAGCAGCCAGAAGAGCACCAAGCAGGACCTTATATCTCCCTCGACACCCGAAGCGGTAAATAGGACGTACAGAAAAGAAGAAGTATTGGGGGTGGGGAGGGAGGGGGGAACAAGACGGTAGACTGGTTAACCCATTGAAAAAAAAAAAAAACCAAGACAGCGGATCAAGTTGTTTTCCCACTTAGAGATAAAGAGATATCATCCAAGGAAACATCGACAAGGGAGAAAGGCAGAGCACACGGTAGACCAAGAACAAGATGGAAAGATAACGTCAGAGAAATTCAACAACAGCATGAGGCGGCCAGAAGAGCAGGAAGAAGAACCTTAATTCCCTTCGACAATCGAAGCGGTAAAAGAGGAAATGAAAAAGAAGCGGAAGAGGAAGTGTGGAAGGGAAGAATGGGGAAAATACGACACGAATTATTAACTAAAGAAGGAATGGGCAGTACCATAGGAGCCATTGCGTTAGTGAAACAAAAGACAATGTTATTCGAGTCACTTACGGAAAGTAGTGAGAGACAATACAATGCTAGCGTGTATAGAAAAAACAAACAAAAAAAAACAAAAAAAAAAAACTATTTTTCATGCCTTTAGTCATACTGGGCATGTAGGGCTAGACCAATATTTTTATAGAACACTCACTACTCGATGGGTGATGTGTTCAACATCACATCGACCGAATTTACTTCCTCGGACTTTACCTAGAGCCTATGTAAGGCTAAGTCGATGTTGGAGCCAATGTCATCTTTAAAAAAAAAATCCTGCTGCGTCAGAGTCTGAACCCACGACCTTCTGATCCGCAGGCGAGGATCTACCAGCTACACCACGGCGATTCCAAATTAACTGCAATAATTAGGCGGTAAAGGCAGACAGCGAGACTGATCCCATAATTATTCGTCTATGTATTCCAGGACCTAGTGAAAAACAACGGATTGGGGGGGGGGGAAAGGGGAGGGGGTTGCTGAGAGAGAGATGAAGAGAGAGAGAGGGGGGGGGAAGAGATAGGAAGAGAGAGGAAGAGAGAGAGAGAGGAAGAGAGAGGAAGAGAGAGAGAGAGAGAGAGAGAGAGAGAGAGAGAGAGAGAGAGAGAGAGAGTAGAGCAAATGCCTATCGCAGACATGTTTCAAGGGCGACTAATTAGGAAGTTTCTGAAATCGAATTTTTGTGGTATAAATGCGCATAAATCACAACCTAGATGTAAACACGACACGCCATCAGTCCTTTTAAGTGCGTTCGCAAAAAGAAGAAGAATACGGAGAAGAAAGATAGAAAGAAGAAAGAAAGAATGAAAAAAGAAAGAAAGAAGAAAAAGAAGGAGACGAAGAAGTAAAGAAAACCAGAAATGAATATGGTAAACAGCATAGAGAAAGTTCAATATGACAAATATAACAAAATAACAATAACGATTTTGAAAAGGGCAATTATCCTGAACAAAATTCCGGATGCTAGTACGCTTGCGGGAGCACTTCACAATCACGAGAAGAAGAAGAGCAAACAAAGAAAAAAGGAAAGAAAGAAAGAAAGAAAGAAAGAAAGAAAGAAAGAAAGAAAGAAGATAGAAAAAGAAAGAAAGAAAGAAAGAAAGAAAGAAAGAAAGAAAGAAAGAAAGAAAGAAAGAAAGAAAGAAAGAAAGAAAAAAGAAAGAAAGAAAAGAAAGAAAGAAAGAAAGAAAGAAAGAAAAAGAAAGAAAGAAAGAAAGAAAGAAAGAAAGAAAGAAAGAAAGAAAGAAAGAAAGAAAGAAAGAAAGAAAGAAAGAAAGAAAGAAAGAAAGAAAGAAAGAAAGAAAGAAAGAAAGAAAGAAAGAAAGAAAGAAAGAAAGAAAAAGAAAGAGTTGGAGGAGCTAAAAATTTACATGGTATGCCGCATAGAGAACATGTGACAGATAATAAACATACAAAATAACCAAAATATTTTTTTTAAAGCAATAATACTGAACACAGTTGCGCATGCTAGTCTTAAACCATTTCACAATCACTGTAGGAGAAAAAATAAGTCTGTTATTATTCAATGTTGCAGAAAAGTCTTTAGAATACCGCGGATAAATAACTAGAAAACACATGTTAAAAGACAGAAATTTAAAGAATATTGGCTCGTAAACTCGCTTCTTGCTGAGATAATAAAATACTTTTGGTCATGTAAAACGTTACAAATTAGAAAGATGTAGTAGTAGTCGGCCAGATTTTAACTTTGCTGCAGTCAGGTCGCTCCCTTCCCGCGCCAGTGAAAATCACACAAAATGTCATTTACTCTCCTATTTGCTATCCTGTAAATAAACAATTAGTACTGACAACATTAAAAAAAACCCACATGCAGGAACTGCATCAGCAGCCGCCAGAGATGCCAACACCAACATTAGCCACCAGATCATGATTACACGAATAGCTGGAAGAACTATCACTACTGTCGGTATTACCACTGTTTAGGGCGGTGTTAACAGAGGGACCTGAAGATTTAGGGCCGCCTGGCACGGACTGTGCAGGTAAGGATGTTTAATTTTGCTTCCCGACAGAAACACTCCATCACCTTACTGGAGGTCGAACCCAGAGCTCCCGCATGCCAGCGCGACGTTGTAAGCGCTCGGCCAGCCGCTCCTAGCTGGCAGTACACCTGCAGTAATTCAGAAGAAAGAGAAAGGAAGCCATACCGCCTTAAGGAAAAAGCCAAGTGCAAGTCAAATGCCAGCAGACTTTGTACAATAATAAGAACTTATATGCAGGACAACGCACAATGCAGGGAACTGGCAAGGTAATCTGGTAATCATAGTTTCAACTTCATAGCAAACGGGTCAACCCATAGTTGCTCCGCTCCTGTGTATCAGTTGGGGTCGCCAGAAGGGCTACGGTCTTCAAAAGACTTTACTCATCATCATTATCATCGTCATTGTCATTATCACCATCGTCATCGTCGTCATCATGATCAAATGTCACATCGATAAGTCTGGTCTGATTTGTTTCCCCATCTTACGCGATTACCAGAATCACTGATCAAGTCATTGTTCTCGTGTCTTTCCATACATGTGGCTGTAATCTAGGTATTTATCTTGTTGCTTCCTCCTAGCTCTTTTTCCGCCAATCTTGCCAGTTGTAACAAAGTTATCGAGTTCATTCCACCTCAAAACTTTTCCTATACCAGTTTAGGACTTTCATCGTCCTCAAAAAGACCACCATATCTTCCCCCTCCCCCAAATCACTCCATTTTATTCTTTGCATTCATTTTCTTTAAAAAAAAACATACACACACAAACACACACACACATACACACAATTCCGCTACCAGTAAAAAAATAAGTATAAATTCAGCTTGTCTGTTTATATTGTCCGCGTCTCACATGCATATAATAACACTGGTTCTATATACCCCTTAACTTGTTTATTTGGCATTTAATTTTGTTCTGTATCACTTAACTTTTTCTAAATAGCACTTAACACCTGTTTTCTCTCGATACGTCAGTACCGTGCTCTGAAGGTTCCCATGTCTAGCTTTGGACTCTTGTGTTCGGTTTATGAGTACACGTGCTTTAGAGATTGTCAGGGATCATCATTGAGCTGCGGAGTTCGTTCTTTATTAAACTGTCTCGTTGTCGACCATTCGCGTGTGTAGGTATAATGACCCCGATGAGGACAAACCCTATACAATGAATTCAGTCTTCATAACTTGAAATGCACTTTCAAACAAGTGAACATGTTTCTTATTTCCACGTGTACAGGTACCAACCAGAACCTATACACGAATCTCTCCTGTTATTTCCACATCTGTTATTTCCACGTCTATTATTTCCATATCTGTTATTTCCATATCTGTTATCTCACGCGAGGAATAATAACCACCGAGCTTCAAATCTAAGACACCCACAAAGAGTGAACGCCCCTGTCACCACCAGCTGTGGCCGACACCTCGTCGCTATGGAACATAATGCTCGTTCCGTCATATTAATACGACATTTTTCTGTTTGTTTCGTAGAATAGTCGCCGGGTTCTTTAGTGATGGAAGTTTTCTTTCGTTTCCTCATTATTTGCACGTTCAATGAAAGAGATTATGGAGCAGTGTTTCTGTGCATGTGTGCATAGGAGGTAATCTGACGTTTATGGGTTGCAAACGAATGAGTGGGCGAGATAGGATTTATGTGTGTTGGGCTTCCTGCCTGTTGTAATTACATACATGCTAGCAAATTGTAAAACATTACATAGGAAAAAAAAAAAAAAAAACCCGAGTAAAACACTGTATAAAGAGCATTAAGAGCGATTTTGTAAAAGACTGAAACATGGGACAGGAAAGAGCTGGGGGGGGGGTGGGGGGGGGGGGGAGATAATTACAATGAAGTTGATTGTCAGAAACAAGGAGATTAAAATAAGTTCAAACTGAAATATGAGAAAGATTGGAAATTTTTTTTTCTTCTTTAATAAACATTTGATCATTTAGTTCTAAAGTGATTAGCGCACTTGTTAACCGAACCTTTGTCTTGCGTTCAGTCTGAACACAGCACATTTCCTTTCCTTTGAAGCAGGTTTTTGACTGACTGACTGACTTTCTACCCCACTAGGACATCACACAAGAGATAAAGACCCGATGACACAAAGTGCCACCATGCGGGTGAAGATCACAGTGGAGAGGTCCCATAAACCGCGTATAGCCTTTAGGCCATATTTATGGCCAGGTTATGTTGCGGCCCCTGGCAAAGCCAGAGTAGGGCTGCAGATAAGGAACAATTTCATCCTGAAAAGGACGGGAAATAATTACCAATAGCAGGTTTTTTTTTTTTTTAAAGTGTAACTACAACTCCAGTTTCAGACACGAAAACATTGCAAACTAACTTAGCTTACTCGTGCAGGGCACAAACGTCTAGTGGGCTGTCATCAGCGCCCGAATGATATCTTCGTTGGATGCTCAACGGGAGTCACCGTGGCCAAGTGGTCAAGCCGTTTTGCCCCGCGTTCTGAAGGTGTAATTTTTACGGAGACCCCTGGGAGTAGTCACCGGAGCTACGTTGTTCGTGCTTTATTTGACGATATCTGCAGGCGGCTTGTCGTTCTAGGAGAGAGACTGAGCCGTATGGAATATAACCAGTGCAGTGAAGTCGATCCTATTGACTTTAACATTTGGAAGCTCAGTGGCTTATCTGGGATTGTGGATTGCAATCCAGATTACGATTCTTTCAATCTCAGTAAGGGCAAACATTCAGGTGGCAGCCCAGACAGCATTTTACAAAATTAAGAATGTTTTGTATAATCTTTCTTTGCCAGCTGAGACGAGACAGAGAATTATCAAAAGCCATATACATACTTGATATATGCAAGTGCATCATGGATAGTTGGTAGATTAGGTTAGTTGCGTATCCTTTACAGGACGTTGCAGAACTAACCCCAACAGCCCCTGGCTGTTGCATGGTTTTTATAGGCAAATTTACGTCCAGTAGTTTGTCATTGCTACTGGACGGTCGGCTTTCTTGATACCACTGTCGAAACCAACGCAAGGCGCATGGCCCGCATCTGGGATCGAACCCAGCACCCCGGCATTACGAAGCTCGTTCGCAACGCCTAAGCCACTTACGCCGACTATATACCCTTTATAGGCTGAACGGGATCTAGTGGATTGACTTCAGGATAGTGTCATGATAGAAATCACATTTGTGTCTGACTAGTAGAATATCTGACGCGTGTGTGGTCAGCGGAAAGAATTACTGCGTCACTGTTCACTGTATAAATCTTTCAGGCTTCAATCCCGGGAAAGGATAACAGAAAAAAAAGTTAAAATCCAACTTGATGTTTTAAATCGTCATAATCAGAAAGGAAAAAGAGTGGGGAGGCACACCTAGTCCTTCTAGAGAGGACCGGGTACATATCATGAAAAGATATAAAACCAAACGAAGAGTAGACCAGCGAGATTTACAACGTAACTAACACGAACGAAAAGTTGACATTGCGGCTGCATAGCCTTCATCTGCACATTATAAAAATCAACAAAACCACATGTAAGGATACGAATACAGACAATTACTTAAGTAACGGATTTCCTATAACAGCCACTTTGTTGTACGGTCTCAGAATTACCTAAAATATGGCCAAATATGGCTCATAAATGGCCTAAAATGGCATCAGAGCAGCCAGGAAATAGAATCAGCTGTGTCCCTCTGGTGCTGCAAATCTCATAGAAAAGTACACTGTAACTAGATACTGCCATATTAAGTTTCTAAAGTATTCAAGAGAGTTAATGCAGTAGAAATAATTAGATGTACAGTTTTTAAGAGCTGTGTGGCAGGCAATTAGAATAAGTCTATATTTAAAATAACTCATTGAATATCTAAATAGATGAAAAGGGTTGATCGTCTAACATTAAATCCCTCTTGAAACCAGCATCAACGAGTCAAGAAGAAAACAGTTTAATAATGAAGACAGAGCGAAAGATGGAAACGATGGCACCAACCTTACACAGTGGAAGGATGAATGGATGGATGGATCGATGAGTGGATGATTGGATGGATGGACAGAGGGATGGATAGAGGTATGGATAGAGTGATGGATAGAGGAAGGGATAAGGGATGGATACATTATGGATAAGAGGTGGATAGAGGGATGGATGAGTGGATGAATGGATGATTGGATGGATGGATAGACGGATGTATAGATGAATGGAGAGACGGATGGATAGAGGAATGGATATAATGATGGATAGAGGGTTGGATAGAGGGACGGATAGAGGGATGAATATATGGATGGAGAAATGGATAAGGGATGCATGTATGGATAGAGGAATGGATGGATGGATGTGAGGATAAATGGATTAATGGATGAATGAATGGATGGATAGATAAAGGAGTAATGTATGGATGGAGGGATGGATCGATGGACAGACACCAGACAAACAGACAGACAAGATGCACAAAATACACTGACAGACAAAAATATAGAGATAGAGACAGACAATACTTACAGACCACCCGGCAGATTAGAAAAGAACTAATGACGTATTGAAAATGGCAGCCAAGTTCCTTGCACCCCCCCCCCTCCCCCACTCCACCAGCCACCAGCTCCTCCTGTACGCCACAAATACACCTGCACGAGAGATTAAACGAAATGTGACACCTGCCTGGCGATGAAGAAAACCTGTCGGTGTTGCGGTCTACATCAAAACACATTTACTTTGGAAGTGACTCAATGAAACGGCTTGTCTCACTCAGCCTCGCTTCATTCAAACTAGTGGTTCTCAACCTATGGGTAGCAGGTATTTTTGGGGTCGAACGATCCTTTCATAGGGGTCGCCAAAGACCATCTCAAAACAAATGTTTAAGAAGTTATGAAGTAGCAACGGAAACAACTGTATGGTTGGGGGTGGCCACAACATAAGGAACTGCATTTAAGGGTCGCTACAACCTAAGAACTGTATTGAAAGGTGGCGGCAGTAGAGAGTGTGAGAACCACTGATTTAAATGGTTTGAAAACAGCGTCCATTCAGCCGATAATTGTGAAAACAGTAGAGTATAGGGGTGTCAGGAAACAAGCAAAACAGACCAGGCAAAACACTTAAATTCTGCGGGGCGTGAACTGTCGTTGCTACATGTACTTACCAGTTGTATGGCACCGTAAGGACGCTATTTTAATGCCTTATGCCCACCCACCCCATCCCCATCCATCAGTAATTATCTTTATTTCTAACTGAGGAACAAACTCGGGTACCCAGCTTGATAGCACTGCATTTTCACCAGCTGGCCATTTGCAACTTAGATAAAAAAGATAAATAGGCAACAGAATAAGAGGAAGAAAAAGAAGAAGAAGAAGAAGAAGAAGAAGAAGAAGAAGAAGAAGAAGAAGAAGAAGAAGAAGAAGAAGAAGAAGAAGAAGAAGAAAAAGAAGAAGAAGAAAAAGAAGAAAAAGAAGAAGAAGAAGAAGAAGAAGAAAAAGAAGAAGAAGAAGAAGAAGAAGAAGAAAAAGAAGAAAAAGAAGAAGAAGAAGAAAAAGAAGAAGAAGAAGAGAAGAAGAAAAAGAAAAAGAAAAAGAAAAAGAAGAAGAAGAAGAAGAAGAAGAAGAAGAAGAAGAAGAAGAAGAAGAAGAAGAAGAAAAAAAAAGAAAATGAAGAAAATGAAGAAAATGAAGAAAATGAAGAAATGAAGAAAAATGAAGAAAATGAAGAAAATGAAGAAAATGAAGAAAATGAAGAAAAAGAAGAAAAAGAAGAAAAAGAAGAAAAAGAAGAAGATGAAGAAGATGAAGAAGATGAAGAAGAAGATGATGATGATGATGACGACGAAGCAGCAGCAAGAGTACAAAAAAAAAAAAAAGATGTTGAAAAAAAAAAAAAAAAAAAGTACAATACACTTACTTCTTAAAACAATAAATCAATGAAAAAGTTAGCAAAAACCATAATTAATATGGCTCCTTTTGTCGACCCATCGTACTGGCAGGACAGAAGGAGGTCCCAGGGGGTGATACATTTACTATTCATTGGAGGAAATCAATACTCACTGGCTGGATTATATGGGCTCTATGTACTCTACTGGGGCAGCCAAGCATGAAAATTAGGTCCCCTTTTTATTTCTTCCGATATTTGTGAGATTTTAAAATATGTGTGGGTTTGAAATGGCTTATTCTTGCCTGAGTGTCTGAATGTCTGGGTGAGATTCTACCCGTGGCTCTCCTTGTGCAGTCTGCCTTAATTCCTTTTAGTTCCCTATGTTCGGTAATTTTCATCTGTCTCTGCCACTCATATGTCTGTCTGTCCGTCTGTCTGTCTGTCTGTCTGTCTGTCTGTCTGTCTGTCTGTCTGTCTGTCTGTCTGTCTGTCTGTCTGTCTGTCTGTCTGTCTGTCTGTCTGTCTGTCTGTCTGTCTGTCTGTCTGTCTGTCTGTCTGTCTGTCTGTCTGTCTGTCTGTCTGTCTGTCTGTCCCTCTTTCGTTTTGTATATAATGTATGTAGTTCTATTGAAATGTGCTTATATATATATATATATATATATATATATATATATATATATATATTTATATATATTCCTATAAAGAAAAATGGGGGAAACCTTTGAGGCCGTTAAATATTATGAATTAATCAAGTAACAGAAAGTGTATTGTTGGGCACTCATAGAAAGAAGTAGAAAGATAGAAGAACACACTAGACAATATAAAAATTGAAGCTATAGTTACCGTGCCGGGAATTGAACCTGTCACCCCCAGACCTCTTTCTACTTCTTTCTATGAGTGCCGATCAATACACTTTCTGTTACTTGATTAATTCATTATATATATTCCGCTTGTTAGTAATGATAGGTACCGACTTTTTGTCTCATTTTTTGTATACCTGTCTATTTCTGTATGCTTGTCATACTGTCTCTGTTTTTGTCTTTGCTACAATCTCTCTGTCTGACTGTATAAATTGCTGCCTATCTCTTGTGTCTATCCTATTCTCTCTCTCTCTCTCTCTCTCTCTCTCTCTCTCTCTCTCTCTCTCTCTCTCTCTCTCTCTCTCTCTCTCTCTCGTTCTCTCTCTGTCTGACTGAGTAATCTAATTCGCTTGGAAATAGATTAGCAACCAACACAAACGTATCAAAAAGTGGCTGTCGACGTCATAGGAAGACGAAAACCAAGCATGCCGTAACAGGTAGAAAGATTTATGGAAAGGGAGGCACTAAGTGGAGTTTGGCAACTTTTTCTTTAGGAATAATTTCTCTTTAGCATAGCGAAATGTAGAGAATTGTGATTGTCCATGTCAGTTTGTGGAGGAGGGGAAGGGGGGTAGGGGGCTGGAAAAAAATTGAGGAAGAAAAGGAAGAAGCTGATGAAGAGAAATAAAAAGTGGAAATGGTGGTGCAGGAGAAAAAGAGAAGTAGGAAGATGGAGGAACAGGATGGGAGGCAGAGAAAGAATGCACGATAGACAATGAGATAGCAGAGTCAAAGAAATGGGTACGGGAGGAGGTATAGAAGGGGGGGGGGGAAGAAGAAGGGGAAGCTGATGTAGGTAGATGGAGGAAGAAAAAGTGGAAAGGTTAGAGAAAGAGTACACGGTTGAGAAAGAGGTGAGGAAGGAGGTACAGGACACAGGAGGATATACAGGACACAAGAGGAGGTACAGGACACATGAGGAGATACAGGACAGAAGAGGAGGTACGGGAGGGGAGAAAGAAGAAGTGAGGGAAAAATGTACAAGAGGACTAAGCAGTGAATGTTGAGGTAGCGGAACAGGATAAGGAAGAAGTAGACAACGGACAGGCATGTAGTAAAAGTCTGTACATGGCTTCCTTCGACGACATACTGTCCTGAGGCTGACGTCAAACTGTCATTGAAATTAGAAGACTACGCAGTCTGCTTCCTGGGGATGGGAAGTGTGCGCGTATAGGAATGTCTCGAGTGCTGTGGTGACCCTAGTGCTGTGATGACCCGAGTGCTGTGACGTTGGATGAGGCCAAAATACTTCAACTTTTGGGACAGGACGCTGTTTATGAGCCAGTTCTTGACGTAGAATGTTGTGTAGAATATCAGTATTTTTCCTCTTCTTGATCCATCGCATTCTGAGAATTGTTCTGTAGTAGTTTAAATCAAAAACTAGACACACCTTAACAAAACGGCTACCTGTTTATCGCATGTCTACTATATTACTGTGCACGTCTATGCATTTTTTTTCAGCAGTAACTGATGATAAAATTAAGGTTAGCTACACGGCATTAGGCCAAACGGCCATCGCGCAGCTGGATTTATAATAAGAACATCAGAAACAACTAGCAAACAGATTGTTTACCGCTGGCCTGTTTATCTCGTGTCTGCTTTAATATTTTGCACGTCTAGATATTTTTTTATATGATCTTTTCTAACCGCTTCATAGCCCAAAGTATTGGATTATACAGTGGGTTTGTAAAGTCTCACAAGACTTTATGTGTAGAATTTGTGTGTGTGGAAATAATGAAGTACATGACGTCATCGGGAGTCGCCGTGGCCCAGGGGTAGACGCTCGTCGCGGATCGGAATGTCGTTGGTTCGCTCCCTGGCGGAGCCGGACTTTTTTCAAAAATGACCTTGGCTCCCACGTCGACCCAGCCTTGAGTGGGTACCGGGTGCAGTCCCGGGAAAGTAAAGGCGGCCGGCGTGATGCTGACCACATAACCCATCTTGTGCCGATTGGTCTATAAAAATATAGGTCTAGCCCTATATGCCCTATACGCCTAAAGGCGTGGAAAAGGGTCCTTTACTTTTTTTTACATGACGTCATCGCAAAATGAGCTCCAAAGTCAGTCGTGAAGAAGTACGCAGTGAATGGATGTCGTTTGTTGGAGTGATTATTTGCGCTAAAAACATAATAGTTATCAATGGGAGAAAGATTATATTTGGAGACGGGGTGTGGGTGGGGGCTGAACAAGACATGTTGGAGAATGCTTTTGACAATTAGAAGAGATTTGTACAGCCAAGTCTTAAAGCCCGCGCTGAACGTTTCCAACACTTGTTACAAGGAATATCTCGCTGGTGCTTTCCAGATTTCCCAAAGCGCGTTAGACATTAGGCGTGACTATTTTAACTAACGTGAGGGCTTTTTAGCAGATATTTTTTTTAAGGGGAGGGGGTGGGGTGATGATGTCATGTACTTCATTTTACAAATTGTGTCTGCATAGAAAGTGCAGTAAGACTTTAGAAACACCCTGTTTAAGTAGAGCACTGGTCTATGTAGGCAATACGTTTGTCTTCTTGGGCAGAGCAGTAGTAAACGTAGACATATTCGTCTGCGTAGTCAGCTCTACCAAGGCTTAAAGCTGAACTATGTAGTCAAAGCATTTATCTACGTATACAGAAAATGTTTCAAAGTAAGCAGAGAATTTTTCAAGGCAGATAGTGGTCAACATATGCAATGCATTGGTTGGCGTATGTAGAGTAGTATGTCGTATCGAAAAAAAAAAGCTATTTCATAAGAGACACGGATTTGTAGACCGTTTTCATCATTGAAGAGCTAAAACAGTAAATAACTAGCAGACTTAAAACAGTCAAAAATCCATAAGCTTGATGGTAATACACAGGACCTTGTCACACCGCAAGATACCTGGAAATAACAAGACTGACAGATTGGCAATTGAAGACACATCGGCATGATACCGAGATAACACGTGACAGGGTCCAGAGATTTATGAGAATCGTTATCAGAGCACCAAGGCCATGAGAATGATGACGCAGATGCCAGCTCATGCCAAGTGAGCTGTAGTACGTTTACAAATTTGCATCGATGTTGAAACCAAAAAAAAAAAAAAACATGTGTCTCAATTGTACAGGAACATCATCATCATGTAGCAGGTCCTTTGCACAACGTCGCTCTCATCACGGTCTGACTGAAAGAAACTCGGTCTCTCGCCAGTTCTCCCGCCTCATGTACTTTCATACTCAAGGAGTCACTTATATCCTGTGCCAATCTTCGTGTCGGTCGGCCCCTGCCCCTTCTTCCTGGTACCATGCCTTCTGCTATAATTTTTTCCAATCCGTCGTGGAGCTTGATATGACCAACATATTTCAGCTTCCGATACAGGATGCAGTTTATTAGCCAATCTTCCTTGATGTTCAGATTTTTCAAGATATCAGTATTTCTCCTCTTCGTTGTCCAATATATTCTGAGAATAACAGGAACATAAAAATGGCTAAAATTATATTGTAACATTCATTTTATCCTCAAAGCTATGTCAGATTTTTTGCTTACATAATCAATATTTAGAATGCTTTTTTTCCAGGTATACACACACACACACACACACACACACACACACACATATATATATATATATATATATATATATATATATATATATATAATACAATGATCCTTTCTGTATTGCCTTTTCACAATTGCCTTTCTGTATTGCCTCCATACTGATGGTGCACTCATTACTTTGGCTCCATTCTAATGATGCACTCATTACTTTGGCTCTATACTAATGGTACACTCATTACTTTGGCTCCATACTGATGGTGCACTCATTACTTTGGCTCCATGTTGATGGTGCACTCATTACTTTGGCTCCATACTGATGATGCACTCATTACTTTGGCTCTATACTTATGGTGCACTCATTACTTTGGCTCCATACTGGTGATGCACTCATTACTTTGGTTCCATGTTGATGGTGCACTCATTACTTTGGCTCCATACTGATGATGCACTCATTACTTTGGCTCTATAATTATGGTGCACTCATTACTTTGGCTCCATACTGATGGTGCACTCATTACCTTGGCTCCATACATATGGTGCACTCATTACTTTGGCTCCATACTGATGGTGCACTCATTACTTTGGCTCCATACTGATGGTACTCGTGGTAATTTGGTTAACTACTCGTCTTGCCTTTCATCCGAGTCGGGAGTGGCGCCCAGAGCTCGTAGACATTCTCTGCTGCATCATTGTCTTCAGGTATGGGTAATTAAAAATAGTAAAAGACCCTTTTCCACGCCTTTAGGCTTAAAGGGCATATAGGGCTAGATCTATATTTTAAAGACCAATCGGCACAAGATGGGTGATGTGGTCAGCATCCCGTCGGTCACCTTTATTTCCCGGGATTGCACCCGGTACCCACTCAAGGCTGGGTCGACTTGGGAGCCAAGGTCATTTTTGAAAAAAGTCCGGCTCCGCCAGGAAGCGAACCCACGCTCTTTCAATCCGCGGACAGCGTCTAGCCGCTCCGCCACGGCGGCTTCCTTCAGGTATGGGTGTTCAATATTTTTCATTTTACTTGTTATCGGGGGACCGCCGTGGTGTAGCGACTACATGCTCACCTGCGGGACAGAAGATTGTGGGTTCGAGCCCTGGCAAAGCCGAACTTTTTGACAATTGACCTTTGCTCTCAGGTAGACCCAGCCCTGGATGGCTGCGAGGGATAGTCCTGAGAAGTAAAGGCGACCAGCATGATGCTGACAACATCACACACCAAGTGCATATTGGTTTATAAAATGTAGGTCGAGCCCTATGTACCCAATACGCCTTTTAATTCACTTGTTACCTTGCCCCAAGGTCGACCCAGCCTCGGGTGGGCGACAGGCAGGTCATGGAAAGTAAAGACAGCCGGCGTGATGCTTACTATGCTGACTATATCACCCGCCAAGTGCCTATTAGTCTATAAATATAGTCTAGCCCTTTATGCCCAGTACTACTAAAGGCATATACAAGAGTCTTTTTTTTTATTTACTTGTTAGCTTGCCCCACAGGCAAGATATTATCTCTGCTTTGTGCAGCTGCAGTAAACCCCCGAAGGAGGCAGTCCAGCCAAACTATCAGCCACATCATTCCCACTTACGCCTGCACAGCCTATGCAATATATTGAAGTACATTGAAGTCGTTAATTCTCTCTTAGAAAAACTATATGCTGTACGTTTTGAATACTAGTTACATTAGAAAACTGATATATTTGTGATCTCCAAGTCAGAAAGAGTAAAGATCAGTAAACTATAAGTGACGTATATTCGCCCCCTGCAAGACAAAACAGATCTTTAATAATTCATTCCGGAAATTAAACAAACAGGCTCTAAGTAAATATAATTACTTAGCTAATATTCTATTAATGTTTAAGCTGTAACTCCAGCACATATATTTAGACCAGTTTGTAATTCATTTATTTGTATACATACTAGGGATAGAACTGTATCTGTCTGTCTGTCTGTCTGTCTGTCTGTCTGTCTGTCTGTCTGTCTGTCTGTCTGTCTGTCTGTCTGTCTGTCTGTCTGTCTGTCTGTCTGTCTGTCTGTCTGTCTGTCTGTCTGTCTGTCTGTCTGTCTGTCTGTCTGTTCGTCTGTCCCTCTGTCTGTCTGTCTGTCTGTCCGTCCGTTCGTCTGTCCGTCTGTCTGTCGGTCGGTCTGTTTGCCTGTATGTCTGTCTGTTCGCCTGTATGTCTGTCTGTTCATCCGTTCGTCTGTGTTTCTGTGCCTGTTTGTCTGTCTGTCTGTTCGTCCGTTTGTCTGTGTGTCTGTCTGTCTTTTTATATGTTCTGTCTGTCTCGCTCTCTTTCTCTTTATATATATATATATATATATATATATATATATATATATATATATATATATATATATATATTTATTTATTTATTCTTACATCTAACATCATCCCTAACTTTTCTTACTCCCCAAATTAGTTGTATTCCCATCTAGCTTTCCATGGCTATAGTGGGGAAAACACGTACAGACTTGCTGCCTCTTTGACAAGCATGGCTTACAAGTCGAATAATGGGGAGTTTGCTTCGAAGTCGGAGTGTACATCTGCATGAGAGGCAAGGAACCGAAATATCTGTATACAGTTTAGCGTAATCTGTAAAACGTCTGTGCACGCATCATTCATGTTTTGAAACAAGACTCAAGTCCAGAAGAGGGTAAAAAAGCAAAACGTTCCGCTGGAATTAACATTTCTGTGAACGCAAGGATGCACGTGAAATCAATTGTCAAATCTAAAGCGTTCAGATACATTTATCTGGTATCGATCATTCTATTTCCGGCCAGCCCGGAAGTTCTATCTATTGAACAGGATATTCAACAACTAGAAAGAATACAGACTATGAACCATTACAACATATCTTGATATCATTACCCCAGAAGATTTTAGATAATACAAGATGTCATCTCCCCCCCCCCCCTCCCGGCTCTACCACACCAACCCCGGTTACCCCTTCTTTTGTCGGTTCGTCTGGAGAAGTTCCGATTACAATGTACCCAAACTTGTATCTAGGTTATCGATTCTGCCACATGTTTATTTGTGTCTTCCGGTTGTAAATTGCGTACATTCCAAGGAATTACACCCATGGCGTTGGACGTTTTACAGCTAAGATCAGGGGGGGGGGGGGGAGGTGGGGGGCGACGGAACTTCCAGCCTAGGCGTCCGGAGGGAGGCCATCCACATTTTCTAAATAGGGGTGGGTTGTGAGGGGGTGAGGGAAAAAAGTGGGGGGGGGGGGAGGACTGGTTTAAAAAAAAAAATTTGCACGGTTGCAAGGCGATTACCATAACCACAAGTAAACGTTCTCTTGTTCAGTATTTGTATTTTTCGTAATATTTCGAATACATTATGGAATTGTTTTGCTATTTAGCGCATCATAATAATAAAAATATATTATATATTATTGTTATTAGGGAGCCGCCGTGGCGTAGAGACTAAACGCTCTTCTGTAGACCGTAAGGTCTTGAGTTGAAAACGGATATTGTTTCTTTAATACAATGACATAGGCAGACGTGACCAGACAGAACCGGCGTGACAATTTCAAAAGCTTCAACAGAATCAAAAGCTTCAACAGAATCAAAAGCTTCCACAGAATCAAAAAGTTCCACAGAATAAAAAGCTTCCACAGAATCGAAAGCTTCCACAGAATCAAAAGCTTCAACAGAATCAAAAGCTTCCACAGAATCAAAAGCTTTAACAGAACCAAAAGCTTCAACAAAATCAATAGCTTCCACAGAATCAAAAGCTTCAACAGAATCAAAAGCTTCAACAGAATCAAAAGCTTCAACAAAATCAAAAGCTTCAACAGAATCAAAAGCTTCAACAGAATCAAAAGCTTCAACAAAATCAAAAGCTTCAACAGAATCAAAAGCTTCAACAGAACCGAAAGCTTTAACAGAATTAAAAGCATCCACAGAATCAAAACCTCCAGCAGAATCAAAAGCTTTAGCAAGCATACTGGTTTTTGATCCTGTATTTAAGGTTCTGAACATCGGATCAACATCATGGCACACGGGTAGTAACCCATAAGTGCTCCTCCTTCTTCTAACTCAAGTTTCAGTCCGAAGAAACTGAGCACAGTGCACATGCTCTGTAGCAACGGCAAGGATCCTGAAATACTTTGGGTAGATTTTTACTCTAAATTTCACCCAAGAAGTGCCGTTAGGCTACTCTTTTCGATGTCCACCTGACAAGTGATGTTTTACGTGCGCAACAATGCACACGGGCGTCCGATCTGACTACCCAGAGACCAGGGGGAATTACTAAAAGTCCAAGTTCACATGAAAAAAAAAAATCCCAGCCCTTACCGGGGATTAAACCCGGAACCTCTAGCACTCGAGGCGGACACTATGCCTCGAGAACACGCAGCTCCTTTGATCCTGGATAAATGTAAATACTTATTTTTTAACATATGGATCATGTCCCAAAAGTTGACGTATTTTGGCAGTGTTAAATGGAGGATACGGGTTCCGGGAAAATGACAGAGGCACAGTCAGACCTTCGCGGAAGTGGATACAAGCCACTGAAGATACAATAGCTTTGAAAGCACATAGGGCTGGAGATTTGGCTAGAGAAAGAGAGACTTTCCAGCGACGTTCTGTGAAGGACCTCCTGGTTGTCAACGCTCATGCTATTTGAATGGCTTGCCATGGTCTAGAAATACTGAGATAAGCAGAAACAAGTGCGCTACAGCGAAGACGACTTCGGGGCGGGAGGCAGGGGGATGGGGAGAAGATCTGTTAAATTATCTAGGCAATAGGGGTTCAAGTGTCCGAAGTCTTGTTTGAGGGTGAAATAATATTAATATTAATAATAATAATAATAATAATAATAATAATAATAATAATAATAATAATAATAATAATAATAATAATAATAACAGTGATAATAATTTTAATAAATAATTATTATTATTAACGAATCCCCGTGTGGGTTCCGGGGCCCTACTATGGGAAAAACAAGAATAGACCCACTGCCTACCCAAAAGCATGTCGTAGGAGTCGACTAATTGGGAGCTTTCTTCGAAGTCGGAGTGAATCTGCCAGAGAGGCAAGGAACCAACAGTCTGCATACAGATCTGTCAAACGGATGCACACGCAACACTCAGGTTCTGGAACAGGACTGCAGTCCAGAAGTGGGCGAACAACCAGAACTTTCCGCCGGAGTTTACAGCCGGTGAACGCCAAGAAGAAGAAGAAGATTATAAACGAATAGTTTAAAAGAGAAAGTCTCTCTTTATAGATCAACCACGTTATGCTCTTACAAATGTTCTCAGAGGAAGCTTTACCTCCCCCCCCCCCTCTCTAAATTGTTGTAGGGCCTCAGGCCCCCTCCCTTTTGTTGAAAAAGAAAATGTAGTTAAGGGATCTCAATGAGTCTAAGCTCACGGTTTCCTTCGCCGCTGAGCAGACAGACATGCAGCATGCAGACAAACATCTCGTTTCCATGTCTGTGTATATATTATTATAGGAGCATCGCAATCAGACACGGGGTCCGGTACATAGGCCTGGGAAAAGAAAGCAGTGATGGGGGAAACCGACTAGACCAGACAATGAGACAGTTGACAGACTTGATGGAAGAAAAACAGACGTGCCTCGCCCTCACAAGGGGAAAAGTGGGATTAACGAGGATCCGGTTAATCCCCTCAAGAAAGCGAGTGTGAGGATTCTTAAATGCCAAAAGGTGGACACCACGATCCTGGCGATGGGCGTGGCTTGGCCATCAGTTTCTGGTGACTTGTTGTAGAACTAACCCTAGCATATGTTGACTGTTGTGGTTTTTCTAGGCAAACTTTTAACGTGTAGTGATTGTCTATTGCTTGCATGGACTTTGAGACGATAGAAACATTTCATTTGTATCTCCAAACGACGCTTATTTTATGATCTCTCTATATCAGTGGCTCTCAACCTTCTCAATGCCGCGATTTTTTAATACAGTTCTCTCATATTGTAGCTACATCCGAATAATTATTTTCCTTTATAACCTCAGTGAATACTTATGCCACCCCTGTGAAAAGGGTTGTTGGACGAAAACAACGAGGTTGAGGCAGGTTGAGAACCACTGGTCTATATCATTTCTTTATGTCTGAGAGCTATAGATTTTCTATATCAAATTATTCATAACACTATGTTCTGCCATCGTAATATTATATTATTATAACAATATATCATCTAACAAAAACACAAATACTCCACCCATCCCCACCCCAGCCCTGTCTCGCAGACATCCACCCCTTCCCCACCCCGAAGACACAAATGGAAGGGGAAGGTAACTATTTTAAGCGTTGCATAATAACAGGGGGAGATAATTAGATAGGAAAGATAGTGATTACTGTTGTGTAAGAATCAGTGTGCGGTAGGCAGTCTATGTCAATGATATTAGGTTGTGAGGGTAATTCCAGAGGAGCAAGGCGATTACGGGGTAGCAGATTGCTGGCGAGACAGATGCGCATGATGAGTAGAAAGTGGTCAGTTGTATGTGGGGGCTGTTCTGTCCAGAATGATTACCTTTCAGTCTGTTCTCAGCCGAGAGATAACAGATAAAATTAGGCTTAGAGAAAGAGCTAGAATACTTTGGGGTAGGTGATGAGAGTTCAGTAGCGTGTCTGTCTAATCTATCTTTCTATCTATCTATCTTTCTATCTATCTATCTTTCTATCTATCTATCTATCTATCTATCTATCTATCTATCTATCTATCTATCTATCTATCTATCTATCTATCTATCTATCTATCTATCTATCTATCTATCTATCTATCTATCTATCTATCTATCTATCTATCTATCTATCTATCTGTCTGTCTGTCTGTCTGTCTGTCTGTCTGTCTGTCTGTCTGTCTGTCTGTCTGTCTGTCTGTCTGTCTGTCTGTCTGTCTGTCTGTCTGTCTGTCTGTCTGTCTGTCTGTCTGTCTGTCTGTCTGTCTGTCGTCGGTCGGTCGGTCGGTCGGTCGGTCGGTCGGTCGGTCGGTCGGTCGGTCGGTCGGTCGGTCGGTCGGTCGGTCGGTCGGTCGGTCGGTCGGTCGTCGGTCGGTCGGTCGGTCGGTCGGTCGGTCGGTCGGTCGGTCGGTCGGTCGGTCGGTCGGTCGGTCGGTCGGTCGGTCGGTCGGTCGGTCGGTCGGTCGGTCGGTCGGTCGGTCGGTCGGTCGGTCGGTCGGTCGGTCGGTCGGTCGGTCGGTCGGTCGGTCGGTCGGTCGGTCGGTCGGTCGGTCGGTCGGTCGGTCGGTCGGTCGGTCGGTCGGTCGGTCGGTCGGTCGGTCGGTCGGTCGGTCGGTCGGTCGGTCGGTCGGTCGGTCGGTCGGTCGGTCGGTCGGTCGGTCGGTCGGTCGGTCGGTCGGTCGGTCGGTCGGTCGGTCGGTCGGTCGGTCGGTCGGTCGGTCGGTCGGTCGGTCGGTCGGTCGGTCGGTCGGTCGGTCGGTCGGTCGGTCGGTCGGTCGGTCGGTCGGTCGGTCGGTCGGTCGGTCGGTCGGTCGGTCGGTCGGTCGGTCGGTCGGTCGGTCGGTCGGTCGGTCGGTCGGTCGGTCGGTCGGTCGGTCGGTCGGTCGGTCGGTCGGTCGGTCGGTCGGTCGGTCGGTCGGTCGGTCGGTCGGTCGGTCGGTCGGTCGGTCGGTCGGTCGGTCGGTCGGTCGGTCGGTCGGTCGGTCGGTCGGTCGGTCGGTCGGTCGGTCGGTCGGTCGGTCGGTCGGTCGGTCGGTCGGTCGGTCGGTCGGTCTCGTCGGTCGGTCGGTCGGTCGGTCGGTCGGTCGGTCGGTCGGTCGGTCGGTCGGTCGGTCGGTCGGTCGGTCGGTCGGTCGGTCGGTCGTCGGTCGGTCGGTCGGTCGGTCGGTCGGTCGGTCGGTCGGTCGGTCGGTCGGTCGGTCGGTCGGTCGGTCGGTCGGTCGGTCGGTCGGTCGGTCGGTCGGTCGGTCGGTCGGTCGGTCGGTCGGTCGGTCGGTCGGTCGGTCGGTCGGTCGGTCGGTCGGTCGGTCGGTCGGTCGGTCGGTCGGTCGGTCGGTCGGTCGGTCGGTCGGTCGGTCGGTCGGTCGGTCGGTCGGTGGTTGGCCCGCCCGTCCGTCCGTCCGTCCGTCCGCCCGTCCGTCCGTCCGTCCGTCCATGAACGCCAATCTCCATGTCTCTTCGTCATCATATTCTTGATGAAGTTATTGCTGATTTTACTCCTAAACAGGGTCTTTGCAGGGGTCGTTGTAGTTTAGCGGCAAGACGCTCCTCTGCAGATAAGAAGGTTGTGGGTTCACATCCTAGTCTAGCCCTATGTACCCAATACGATCAAAGGCGTGGAAAAGGTTCCTGTACTTGACTTGACTGACTGGTTGTTTGTACTATCTCAATACAGTGTGTACGTAGAACAAATGTGAAGAATAAAGATGATCACGTTATCAACAAATATGTTCTTCAGTCAGTCAATATGCAGCTGGAGTATCAAAGAAAGAAAATATATTGGGGGATTGAATAAGTGTTTCAAATAGGCAGTCGATACACATGGATGGTTGTAGAAGATATCTGACAATATGAATAGACGTGTTCAGTCATGTTTGGAAACTCGTAGTGGTAATTTCCAACGTCTGTTATAATGAATATTGCATAGCTACATTTCAGCCTTCCCTAAGTAGGGTTAAGTAGGGTTAAGTAGGGTTAAGTAGGGTTAAGTAGGGTTAAGTAGGGTTAAGTAGGGTTAAGCTCTAGTAAACACCCACCCCATACAGTTTTGTTTGGAGGTGGTGAGGTGGGGCTGGGGGCGGGGAAATCTTCCATCTCCCTTTCTTTCGATGCCCCTTGTGATGATTTCTGCGTGTCGACGCCCTTGTTGTCCGGCCCTTACACACACACACACACACACACACACATACACACATGGAGAGAACGAGAGAGAGAGAGAGAGAGAGAGAGAGAGAGAGAGAGAGAGAGAGAGAGAGAGAGAGAGGAAAAGATGCCGGAAATAAAATCTATAGGGCACACGCTAGACAATAACAAGATTGGATAAAATGTCCCCGCCAAGGATACAATGTCCCCGCCAAGGATACAATGTCCCTGCCAGTAGATGTGCTATTCTGAGAGTCCCGTTAGATGACCGGAAGTGCAGATATGATTTCCTCTAATTCCCCCAGAGGATCCCCACATGATACTCAGCTGCAGTGAGGGAATGTGGGAGCGGGAAGTAGAGGATGGGGGAGATCTGGATGGATGCACTGCACATCTCCGGATATATAGCACGGAGTGTGCGCTTTCGAGCGCTGATACATACTGATGGACAATAAAATCTGGGATTTGATTTATTTATCTGTGATGGGAATCTGTGCGTATATGTTATATGTATGATTTTGTTTTGAAAAGGCAACATAAATGAAATGTCTACGAGAAATCCTAAATGTACATATAAGAAATGACAATATCCGGATAAAAGTTGAGACGGGAGCAGGATTAAACTACATCAAGAGCCGTCAGATCAAATGGTTCGGACATGTGTCAAGACGATCAGCAGATAGTGCACCATAGAGAGCAAAGTTACTGATACATGTCACTGAGACGTGTCACAGAGACACAATGGCAGCACGTATAGACGTCAACACGCAAGCGATAGGTGGTATATCTAAGGCAGCAAATGCCTGCATTAATACGTAGCACATGCCAAGCCTCGCAGGTGATGACTCCAAAACCTGACCCTAAAAGACAGAAGCGGACTATAGGAGGAGGAGGAGGAGGAGGAGGAGGAGGAGGAGGAGACAAATAAGAAGAAGAAGAAGAAGCGTTTTTTTAAACGCTTTTTTTCTTCTTCTTCTTCTTCTTTTTCTTCTTCTTCTTCTTCTTCTTCTTCTTTTTCTTCTTCTTCTTCTTCTTCTTCTTCTTCTTCTTCTTTTCTTTTTCTTCTTCTTCTTCTTCTTCTTCTTCTTCTTCTTCTTCTTCTTCTTCTTCTTCTTCTTCTTCTTCTTCTTCTTCTTCTTCTTCTTCTTCTTCTTCTTCTTCTTCTTCTTCTTCTTCTTCTTCTTCTTCTTCTTCTTCTTCTTCTTCTTCTTCTTCTTCTTCTTCTTCTTCTTCTTCTTCTTCTTCTTCTTCTTCTTCTTCTTCTTCTCCTTCTTCGTCTTCTCCTTCTTCTTCTTCTTCTTCTTCTTCTTCTTCTTCTTCTTCTTCTTCTTCTTCTTCTTCTTCTTCTTCTTCTTCTTCTTCTTCTTCTTCTTCTTCTTCTTCCTTTTCTTCTTCTTCTTCTTCTTCTTCTTCTTCTTCTTCTTCTTCTTCTTCTTCTTCTTCTTCTTCTTCTTCTTCTTCTTCTTCTTCTTCTTCTTCTTCTTCCTCTTCTTCTTCTTCTTCTTCTTCTTCTATGCTAAAAAACCTCAATGGCACACAAAACAAAACAGAAAGTGCTGCCGTCGGTTCTGCAACGTCCTGTAAAGAAGACATAACTAATTACCATCTCACTAACAGAAGCCTCAAAACACCCACGTGAGCACCAAGGACGTCAAAGATTAAGCAGCTGATACTTCAGTAGTAATGCATATAAACAAGTCAAGGACACTTCTCCACGCCTCTACGCGTATAGGGCATACATGGCTAGACCTATATTTTATAGACCAATAGGCACAAGATTGGTGATGTGGTCAGCATCACGCCGTCCGCCTTTACTTCCCGGGACTGCATCCGGTACCCACTCAAGGCTGGGTCGACCTGGGAGCCAAAGTCATTTTTGAAAAAAGTCCGGCTCCTCCAGGGAGCAAACCCACGACCTTCCGATCCGCAGACGAGCGTCTAGCCGCTCCGCCACGGCGACTTCCCATTAATACATATGCATAATACAAAATGCATAAAATACATCATAATATGTGAGAGAATTAATTGTTCAAGCTTCTGATTGTGTCCGCACTATTTAAACTCGCATAAGATCATTTGGATTATGTTTTAATTAATTTTCATGAACTGACATTATTCCAGGCATTGCACACACACATACCTGAATGCTCAGGCCGGTTTGGTTTCCCTTTTTTAAGGCCACCGGGGAGGGGGCAAAAGAAAAAAAGGGTGCGGGGAACTTTCTAGGATTCTTCTCCACGTGTCTATTTACTCTTGTATTTCTTCTTCTTCTTCTTCTTCACTTCCTCTTTTACCGCTGTGGGTGTCGAGGGATATATAAGGTTCTTTTTCTAGCTCTTCTGGCTGCCTTGACCATAGGCACATCGTGCTGTTGTAGAGTTTCTCTGATGTTATCCTTCCATCTTGTTCTTGGTCTACCCCGTGCTCTACGTCCTTCTTCTCTTTCCATGTATGCTTTGTATGGTATGGTGTCACAAGGCATTCTCTCTAAGTGGGCAAACCATTTCTCTTGCTGTCTTTGTATGTAATCCAAAATTGGTTCTGTATTACTAATTTTCTTTTATGGTTTGTTGTGAGTGACCATGTCTGGCACTGGTAGCACAGAGTTGGAATAAATATGCTCTGAATAAGATGTCTCTTTGTGCTGATTGGGATTGTCTTATGCTGTAAGAGGGGAGCTAGCTGTCCCAATACTTGGTTTGCTTTACTGCATCTAATGTCAATTTCTTTATCCGATTTCCCATCTTCGGTAAATGTAGTTCCCAGATATTTAAACTCAGATGCCTGTTTTATGCCTTTGTATTCTATTGCTATGTTTAGATCTGTCTTCTTTTTTCCCATTGACATTACTTCTGACTTTTCAGTGTTGATTCTCATATTATTTGTTTTACATTCTTCATTCATGGATGTTAGATGTTGTTGCAATTTCATGGCTGTATCTGGTATCAAGGCTTGGTCATCTGCAAAGAGTAATTCGTTGATCTTACTAAGATCTTCATTCATGGGCTTGGCATTCTTTAATATACTGTCGGTGTAGGTGATAAACAGCAGTGGTGATAAGACACACCCCTGTCTTACTCCAGATGTCACTGTGAAAGGATGAGATGTTCCCTGATTTATTCTAACTACACTTCTACAAACTTTTGCACACTTCGATGAGGTGTTCGCTTACTCCATATCTTGCCATTATTTTCCATAATAACTGTCTGTCGACTTTGTTAAATGCCTTCTCCTGGTCTACGAATGCCACAAATAAGTTCGTATTGTATTCAATGTTCTTTTCTATTAACTGTTTAAGTGTGAAGATTGCATCTGTGCAGCTTCTATTTCTCCTAAATTCCATCTGTTCTTCTGCCAGCTGTGGTTCTATCACTGGTCTCAGTCTTGTTTCTATTATCTTGGCATACATTTTACCAACATGGCTTAAAAGAGAGATGTCTCAATATTGACCGCATTCTCGTTTGCTTCCTTTGTTCTTCCACAATGGTATAACTATTGCATGTTGCCAATCAATAGGGGCCGTTTGTTGTACCCATGCTGCATTGAATATTCTGTGAAGCCATCTGATGCTGCTTTCACCTGCTGCTTGAATTATTTCTGTTTGTAATCTATCAGCTCCTGGTGTTTTATATTTGGGAGCCTGTTTAATGACTTTTTCTATTTAATCCATTAGTATGTGTGGTTCTAACACTGTTGCTCTGTGCTCTTCAGTTGTTCTTTTCTGATGATCTCCTAGAGGATTAAAGAGCTCATTGAAGTATTCCCTCCATCTTTCTGCTATCTCGGGTGGATCTATCAATGGCCTTCCTGTCTTATAATTAATTATTTCAGTGGGGTTGTAGCTCTCATCTCTTTTCCGCATATTTTTAACTACTTTGAAAAATTTTCTGAAAAATTTTCTGCTGGCTGTCTTCTCATTTTCTACTAGTGACTCACCGAAACGTTCCCAGGATGCTTGTTTTGCTTTCTTGACACTCCTGTTGGTTTCTCTCCTTTGCAGTCTATAGTTTATATAATCTTCTTCTTTCTTTGATTTTATCAACTGTTTATATAAGTCTTTTTTCTTTTTAATTGCTTCTTTTACTTCTTCGCACCACCAAGGTGAATATTTGTTATTTCCTCTTCTGTTTCCACTCTTCCGTTTTCCACATAATTCTTCTGCAATACTAAGCATAGTGTTTTTATATATACTCCATACTCTTGTATTTGCTTTTCTTAAACGGAGTTTCTCTAATGGTAACTGGCATTTTGTCGGGGAGAGCGCTTTGGTGTAGTGGCTAGACGTTCGCCGGTGGATCGGAAGGTCGTGGGTTCGGGTCTTGAAGGTGGACTTTTAAAAAAATTACCTCTACTTCCAGCTGGACCGAGTCTTGGGTAGGTGCCAAGTAAAGTTCTAGGAAGTAAAGGCGGGATATGTTGACCACATCACTCACCAAGTGGCAATTGGTCTATAAAATATAGGTCTAACCCTCTATGCCCAATACGCAAGAAGATGTAGAAAAGAGTCTTTTACCTAACTTTTTACATCATTACAGGATGCCTAGACGATTTGATTTGCTGCTTTTCAATGTATTTAACAGGAATATAATTTTGTTCTCACCATTTACTCTTAGCCGGGTTAATAAGGTGGGGGGGGGGGGGGGGGGGGGGGGGGGGGGGGGGGGGGGGGGGGGGGGGTTTCTCCCAGTTCGACCCAGCCTTAAATTGGCACAAGGTAAAGTCTTTGGAAAGACAGGCGGCCGAAGTGATGTTGACAAAATTACTCACCGAGTGTCGACTAGTCCTTAAAATATAAAATATAGATATAGCACTAAATGCTTAGAACGTCTAATGGTATGGAAAATTATCCTTTAGTATATCCCCCCCCCCCCCCCGCCCCCCACTCAAATATGAATAGAAGACCACAGAGCACAAAATAAATGTCAGAATTAACTCAATACGCTGGGAAAATAGCCACACAACATATGGAACGACAAAGTCAAAAAAGAATCATTCACATAATACTATGGTTCGTTTCAAAAGTCGTGCGCCCCCCCCCCCCCCAACCCCCTTCTATTTAAATAAATATCTCGAAAACTCCTTATGGATCAACACGACCTTAGACTTCCAATGTAATTGTCCAGTTTGCTTCAGCCTAGTGCTATTTTGTTCTTAAAGCGGGAAATTTATTTGATCCTTGTTTGACTGAAACATTTTTACACCTAAAATAAAGGATATACAATAATTATCTTAAGCGCGGAGATTGGTCGGAAATCAATTCCCATGTGTAACGATTTGTGGTGATTATTTTACTGGCTGTACCGCACACAGTTAAAAACTGTGTTCATAAAACTTACGAGATGCTTATGCCAGAGAACATCAACTCAGAGTGAAACGCCTATGAAACCCGTGCAATATGATTTAAATAAAAATAAAATAATTGTGAGCTTTTTTTTTTTTAAATGAATCTGTGACTGTTTTTTATTTTCTTCTTCATGTACAGCAAAATAAAAACTAAATGTTTATTAACGTTAAAACACAATTTTTACTAGGATATGAGTGGTAACAGGTTGCATGCCAAATTTAAACAATTTATACCAGCAGTTACTAAGCAACATATTTTTTTAAAGTTCGGCACGACTTCTGAAACAGACTATACACTACACTAGGTAATCGATTTCTTAACAAGGCATTTATTTCATTTCAAGTACAGCAATGAAACTTCCATTCAAACCTATGCAAGTTTTTCCACATCTGCTGAAGTGCTTTATGTCAGGAATAATAAAATCCAGTAAAATCGATACTGTTATCTCTAATTGTGATGCTTTATTGTGTAGCCATTGGCGACGGCAACGTTTGGCGTAAAACGAAGTAGCGAGAGCAGCATCGCTGGGAAATTTAGTGCCGGCCGACTTTGCAATAGACAACCTTGTTTGGTATGTCTGTAGATTTATCATAAAGGTTTCACGAGGGTTGACGTGACGTCTTTCTTTTTTTTTTATTTTTATTTTACTACTATTGGTTTGTTTGCATGATTTCTTGAGATAAAAATGTGGTAGTTTTCCCTTGCTCTCGAAATCCCCATGGCTGAAGATTGAAAATGATATAAACTTTGAATATCTGCATATGACTTGCTACATCAATGGTTCTAAACCTTCTTAATGCTGCGACCCCTTAATACAGTTCCTTCATGTTGTGGCTACCTCCAGACAATTATTTTCCCTCATAACTTCAATAAATATGTGTTTTCCGATGGTCTGAGGCGATCCCGGTTAATGGGTCGTTCGACCTAAAATAGGGTCGCGACCGGCAGGCTGGGAGCCGCTGTACTATATGAGGATGATTGGGTTGTCTTATAGATCACCTTCGACCATGACCCGAAGACAACGTATACTAATACTGGAAAGAGACGGTATAACAATCAAGATTGTGTCTTGTTATGAAAGGAAGGAAACTGGAAAATGTGATAACTAGAATATCAAATCAATCCACTGTAAATTTGAATAAAGTAGACAGAAAGAATAGATTTGTTGCCTGGCATATTTCCCTGTGTCTTGTCAGTTACATTTACATAATTGAAGCAAATAAGTGAATCCTTTATAAGTGAAGTATAAATTCAACAACATGCAAACACAGGTGCCTACATTTATATAATTGTTACTGTGGTATGCTCCTGGCCATGTTATGAGAAGAGGGAAAATGGAACATGCTGTGACACTGAAAAGATCTGTAGAAAGAGAGACAGAGAAAGACAGCGTGAGAGAATTCTTGAAGTTGTTTGTCATGTCATGTTGGGTGTCAACACACGAACTGATACACGCAGTTGCAGATCGCAGAGAGGCATTATCGCCCAAGCCAGTCAGCAAGGCACTTGACGATGATGATGTGCCTTATGAGATACAGCGAAATATGCCAGGCAATAAATTGTGTAACCTGTTGTTTACAACTGGAATAATTTGTGGAAAGAAAGGTAGAGAAAGACAGCGACAGAAGATTAGTGGGCTAACCACCGGATAACGGCCACATATTATGGCGGCCAAAAACACCCTGACAGGGCCTCAGTCACATGTAAATTGCACACTTCCGGCTACTTAAATTGCAGACTTCCAGCTACTATACCGCCACCACCGAGAGCGTCTCCTGCAGCTTTGCTCGTGAGTCCCAGCCATCTAGTTTAGCCCCGCGCCGCGCGTAGCGGTGCGGGAGATACTCTTGGCGGTGGCGGAAGTTCGCAATTTCCATGTGACTGAGGCCCTATCAGGTTGTGTTTTTGGCCGCCATAATATGTGGCCGTTATTCGGAGAATAGTCGAATAGTGACAGCAGGCTGGCATGGAATGACGTACTGATATATGGTGTCAGAGATTTAAGTTGTGAAGAGACATGATCGCCTAATACTTGATAATAATGACGATTTGTTTGTTATCTTATTGTTTCCTTTCTAATTAGTTAATGACGGATTATCTTTATTACACATCAATCCGCCCAATCCATAAGTGATCAGATCCCCACCCCAGTCAATTCCGTAGCGTGTAGTGGCTAACGACATCAGTTGTGGATTGGTGTAAGTTCTTTTTTTTTCCTGCACAGTGCTGTTATCTGGCCAGAAACAGCCAATTACTGCCTTAATTTTAGCACTTTTGCGGTGTAGGCAGGGGTCTTTGAACCTGAAGACTTACGGCCGTATGGCTTGTGCTGTCGCCACGACTGTGCAGGTGAGCATTTTTGTTTTGCTCCCGACGGAAAAAAACCTTCAGCCTTACTGAATATTCTAACCTGGGTCTCCCGCTTGGAAGCCGAGCAACGGCCTTCTCTGTTTGTGACGTTAGGCATTATTAGAGAAGGCGCTAGCCGAGCCTTCTAACCTTTCGGCCAGCCGCTCCTCTCTTATCTGGCCACACCCCTTTTAACATGCATTTTTTGCAGTCGTGGTTGCAGATAGATCCACGGCCACTTGGTTCTCGCAGACGTTCCCTTTCTATGAAGATGGAATGCACTTAGAAACTTTAAACGCAATACATACGCAGTGCTTGTTCCCCCCCCCCCCCCCACCTTCCCCGTCGTAAAGGCTTTGTTTTAGAGTACGTGTTTGTGTCGGTGTGTGTACAGTTTTACATATCAATAAAGCCTAAACAAACAAGCGCTTGGATAAACCAAACAAACATACTCACGAAGACAATCGGACAGAAGACAAACACTAAGTCAAGCTCGGGTAACAAACCGTCTTGTCTCGAGTCATTAGTTTGTTCAAACACCACCCGCAACACCAGTGTGATTGACAAGTGTCCTGTCAGCGCCAGATTGACCCCTAGGACATCACCTGATAGCCGGACTCTCGTTTCTTAAGACACGGCGAAGCCTTTGAGGAAATCCAACCTTGACACTGATTTTTATGTGCTGAAACGAATGATTAACATGAAATTACGCGACGGATTTGCAACGGGTTACTTTGTTGCAGGCGTTCTTTCAGAAGCGAGTGGCTGGTTATTTCTGACCGGTAGCCTAGATGTTTTAGTATTTGGTCGGTTAATTGGTGAGTTGTCTTGCTAGCTAACTGTTAAGTACTGTTTAGCCTGCTGACCACTTCGTTGATTACTTTTTAGGTCTTTCTCTGTCTCTGCTCTCCCCCTCTGTTTCTGCTGTCGGTCCCTTATCTGCTCTCCCTCTCTGTCTCTGCTCTCCCCCTCTGTCTCTGCTGTCCTTCCCTTATCTGCTCTTCCTCTCTGTCTCTGCTCTCCCTCTCTGTCTCTGCTCTCCCTCTCTGTCTCTGCTCTCCCCCTCTGTTTCTGCTGTCCCTCCCTTATCTGCTCTCCCTCTCTGTCTCTGCTCTCCCCCTCTGTTTCTGCTGTCCCTCCCTTATCTGCTCTTCCTCTCTGTCTCTGCTCTCACTCTCTGTCTCTTCTACTCTCCCTCTCTTCCTCTCTCTCTACCTCTCCTCTGTTGTCTCTTGCTTCCCTCTCTGTCTCTGCTCTCCCTCCCTGTCTCTACTCTCCCTCCCTGTCTCTACTCTCCCTCTCTGTCTCTACTCTCCCTCTCTGTCTCTACTCTCCCTCTCTGTCTCTACTCTCCCTCTTCTTCTCTACTTCTTCTTCTTCTTTCTTTCTTCTTCTTCTCTCTCTTCTCTCCTCTTCTTTCTTCTTCTTTCTTTCTTCTTCTTCTTTCTCTTCTTCTTCTCTCTTGTTTTTCTTCTCTCTTCCTCTGTCTCTTCTCTTCCTCCCTTCTTCCTTCTTCTCTTCTTCTTCTTCTCCTTCTCTGTCTCTTCTTCTCCTTCTCTGTCTTCCTCTCTCTCTCTCTTTCTACTCTCCCTCTCTTCTTCTCTTCTTTCCTCTTCTTCTCTTCTCTTCTCTCCTTCTCTACTCTCCCTCTCTGTCTCTACTCTCCCTCTCTGTTTCTACTCTTCTTTCTCTTCTTCTCCTTCTTCTCCTCTTTCTCTTCTCTGCTTCTCTGTTCTCTTCTTCTTCTCTCTCTCTTTCTCTTCCTCTCTTCTCTTCTTCTTCTTCTTCTTTCTCTTTCTCTCTCTCTTTTCTCTCTTCTCTCTTCTCTTTCTCTCTTCTCTCTTCTTCTGTCTTACTCTCCCTCTTCTTCTTCTACTCTCCTTCTCTTCTCTCTTTCTTCTTTCTCTGTTTCTACTTCTCTCTTCTCTCTTCTTCTTTCTTTCTTTCTCTGTTTCTTCTCTCTTCCTCTTCTCTCTCTTCTCCTCTCTGTCTTCTGCTCTTCTCTCTCTTCTTCTCTGCTCTCCCTTCTCTGTCTCTCTTCTCCCTCTCTTCTCTTTCTTCTCTCTTCTCTCTCTTTTTTCTTCCTTCTTCTCTGTCTCTTCTCTCCTTCTCTTTTCTTTCATTCTTCCTTCTCTGTTTTCTTTCTGCTTTCTCTTCTTTTCTGTCTTCTTCTCTCTTCTTTCTTTCTCTTCTCTCTTTCTCTGTCTATCTTCTTTCTCTTCTCTTCTCTCCCTCTCTTCTCTGCTCTCTTCTCTCTTCTCTTTCTCTTTCCTCTCTTCTTTTCTCTTCTTCCTCTCTGTCTCTTCTTTCCTCTCTCTGTTCTTCTCTCTGTCTCTTCTTCTTCCCTCTGTTTTCTTCTCTTCTCCCCCCTCTTTTTTTCTCTCCCTCTCTGTTTCTGTTCTCCCTCTCTGTCTCTGCTCTCCCTCTCTGTCTCTGCTCTCCCGCTCTGTCTCTGCTCTCACTCTCTGTCTCTGCTCTCCCTCTCTGTCTCTGCTCTCCCTCTCTGTCTCTACTGTTCCTCTGTCTATACTGTTTTCATCTCTGTCTCTTTTCGCCTCTACCACTTTCTCTTTCCATCTTTGTCCCTGTCTCTTCCCATCTATGCCCCTGTCTCTTTCCGTCTAAGTCTCTGTCTCTTTTCGTCTATGTCCCTGTCTCTTTTCATCTATGCCCCTGTCTCTTTCCATCTATGCCCCTGTCTCTTTCCATCTATGTCCCTGTCTCTTTCCATCTATATCCCTGTCTCTTTCCGTCTATGCCCCTATCTCTCTTTAAGTGGCTCTCTATGTTTCCACTCCTATCTCCCTGATTCTGTCCCTCTCGGTTTCTCTGATTTTTTTCTTTGCTTCCGTCTCTTTGTTTTTTCCTTGTTTATCACTGTCTTTCTCTTTCTTTGTCTGTGTCTCTTTTTCTACGTCTCTGTCGCTATATCTATGTTTATCTATGTCTCACTGTGTCTCTCTACGTCTGTCTGTCTGTCTGTCTGTATGTATGTCTGTCTGTGTCTGAGCTAGTATACTATGGCAGCGTGGGGGAAAAAGTGTCTGAAAGACCGAATGTAAGACAGGCTCAATTTAAAACCCTTTCAAGTTGATTCTGTCCTGTCCATGTCTCTCACTGTTTCTCTTTGTCTTTACGTGTCTTTATCTGTCTGTCTCATTATTTTTTTGTGTGTCTGTCTCTCTTTGCCTCTCTCTGTGTATTTCTCCATCACCCTCTGGTCTTTCTCTCTCTCTTCTTCTCTCTCTCTCTTCTCTTCTGCTCTCTCGTCTCTCTCTCATCTCTCTCTTCTCTTTGTTTGTGCCTATCTTACTTGTCCGCTCTCTCTCTCTCTCTCTCTCTCTCTCTCTCTCTCTCTCTCTCTCTGTTTCTTAGGCTAGTTATTTTCTTTGGCTCAACCGAAATGAAAGCAGAAAAAAAAAAAAAGATGTGCGCGCATGTAGTCGAACGTTTCAACCAAGCTTTTTATCAACAAACTAGCTGTACCCGGCCACGCGTTGCTGTGGCGTAATTTGACTACATGGAAAATAGAGAACATAGAAATGTGTCTTCGCTTCACGCTAGCGATGTACAGAGCAACAGCTAAACCACAGCTAATAAAACTGGTTACAAAAGTGGTTATTTGGTTATCACATGCTAAAGCTGTTTGTATTTTTATAGGAGACTGAAGTAAAACTACAACTGTACTTGTAAATAACAAAGTAAGTCGTAAAAAATAGAAAAGCGGAGGTAGCGTTAGTAAAATATAAACAAATTAGGTAATGAGAACCTGAAAATCACGTGTAAAGCTCTTTAAGTTCTCTTAAATTTAAGTCATTACCCCCCTCCCCTCCCCTCTTCCACCGACTACTGCTCTCTCCCTCTTCGAAGGATTTGAAAATCACTAACTGGCGATATTTTGTTGTTGCTGTAACTGACATTGACATACCTGTCCATCTAGACTAAAATAAGGAGCAGAAATTGTAAAAGGTAGTGAATAGGGCTAGTGAAATATTTACCACATCATCCTTCAAGTACCAGTACAACTACTAAAATAATGTCACTGCTATCTGTGTTACCATCGGAGTAGACAGAGAGTCGTGAGCCAGAAGATTTAGTTCCGCATGGCTAGTGCTGTCGCCACAGACTGGTCAGGTTAGGATGTATAATTTCACTTGCCGACAGAAGAAGGCCATAACCTTACCGGCGGTCTTCACATGAGAGCACTATGGTGTAACAGCCCAACCACAACTATTACTGCTGCTGCTACTTTAAGTGGGTAAAGCAGTTACTGTGACTTAAAGCTCTCTCAGTTATAAGTTTGCCCCCCCCCCCCTTTCCCCCCAAATTCACCGACAACTCTTTCCCACATTGAAGTAGTTGGGAGGAAAAAAAAACAACACTTGAAAAGCAAATGAACACAGGAAAAAAACACCATAATTAGGAAATGAACGCCATTGTAAACAGCACAGCTTAAAATTCCAACACAGATGAAATAACTAAATCTAAATGAAAATAAATGAAAATCTATAAAATTTCAGCGTAACCATGCAATCGGAAAGTTTAACAATGCAATCATAAGTATGCGAAATGGTCAAATTTAATTATCAAATGGTTTACCCATTTACTAAATTTACTGTTTTTTTTTTTTTTTTTAATATTAAGGCAACATGGCTAGTGCTGTCACCACGACAGAGCAGATAAGGATATTATTTTAGTCCGGGGTAAAAAAAAAAATTAACTACTGCGGATTCGAACCCAGGTCTACCGCACTTGAACCCAGTGTTCTAACCATTCGACCAAGCAGCCACTTAATCGGAACAACGAAAAGAGAACACAACTATTAGACATATGTGTCCCTACCACTGTGTCGCGATTAAAACACAATTCAAAACCGCAGGCAATTGTTTTCTCGTAGACAGATACTCCAGATATATTAATGAAATATAAATCGCACGTGTCTAACACGGTTAATGAAGTTAATGTCGCAGTCACTGTATTCCCCGACGTCGAGATAGTCCTCGATTGCCCCCCCCCCCCCCCCCCCCCCCCCCCCCCCCCCCCCCCCCCCCCCCCCCCCCCCCCCCCCCCCCCCCCCCCCCCCCCCCCCCCCCCCCCCCCCCCCCATCGAAGGTTGTTTGAAAAAAAAAAACAGAAAATAGAAATCGTGTTTAATATTGTTATTGTGGCAAATATAGAGATAGTCTTGTTTGCTGTACCACGACCTACTCTATGTATTAGTATTAGAGAAGGCGTTGGCTGCACGTAACTCGCCGGCGAATGGTAAATACGGCGCATGCGCAATTACTAACGTGGCTATAATTAGAAATCACTAAAGTTATAAATATTAGTTGCGTATATTTTGGCATTAATTGTGGTCACCTATCTCTAACAGTGACAGGTTGAATTTCAAACCACGACAGTTCAAAATCCGGTATCACAACAAACATATCCTGAAAATTTCAGCTAAATCGGTTCAGTAGTTTCCGAGTCTATAGGGGTGAAACAAACACACAAACATTGATTTTTATATATATATAGATGAAAGAAGAAACTTATATTACAAATCATGAATGAAACAGAAAGAATAAAAGAGAAAAATAAAACTGATTTTTATTTAATCAGAAAAGTTTAACAGTTTTAAAAAGAATGAAAGAAGAAAGAAAAAAGAAAAAAGGAAAGAAAGAAGCATGCAGGTGATAATCAGTCGATTACGTCACAGAACCAACCCCATCACTTTCTGGCTGTTGTGGTTTTTCTAGGCAAATTTACGTCCAGAGATGATTTGCCAAATCATCCCTGGACCATCGGCTCTCGGTACCACGGTCGAAACCAACGCAAGACAGGGATCGAACCCGGCACCCCGACATTACGAAGCGCGTTCGCACCGCGCAAGCCACATAAGCCGGCAGTGAAGTAAAGATGATTAAAAAGAAGCAAAATCGTAATCTGTCTGATTAGACATGCATATGTTAAAACTGCTATCGTGTGCTCGTAAGACCCTTTTTGTGTGAGTGTGTTATTGTGTGTGTGTGTGTGTGTGTGTGTGTGTGTGCGCGCGCGAGCGCGTGTCTGTGTTGTGTAGGGTGCATTATGGTGTGTGTGTGACTATGTATATCGTGTGTATGCGTGTGTAAACGTGTGCATATGTGTTTTGTATATGTGTATGTGTGTGCATGTATGCTTGTGTGAGTGTTAGGAGTTTTTCCTGTAGGTTCTGGGGCCATTGGGGGGGGGGGGGGGATTGCCTTGCTTTCAAATGGCAAGCATGTCGAAAAAGGCGAGTGATTATGGATTTGCTGAAATCAGATGTGTTGAGCAGAAAGGCGAAGATATCACAGCCTAACTGTTAATCACAGTGCAACGTCCCAACCGCCTTTGGGGTGAGGCGAACTGATTAGAAAAAGAAGAATGACAAGAATATCTTGGTTAAAGCACACCTGAACCAGCCCGTCCCGTCAGAAATGACCCAAGAGTGTGTACATCTCCAGGCCGGACACGGTACACACACTCAAGACCGCCATCGCTACCAATTAGGGCACTCACTGATTAAACACTCCTCCCCGGCCGGAGGTCGTAGCTGAGATACCAGAGCTCACTCCGAGCATGCGATGAAACAGGCCCCCACCTGCGGCCCACTTGTAACTTGTGTACCTGGTGCTCTATGAAGCTCGTGCACGTTAGATGGCCACCTACATCGCCAACAGTAGATTACTTCTGGCCTCTTCATGTGCTTGTGTGGTGCTCCGTAGCTTATGAGTCATAATGATATACTGGAGCCGCGGAATGGCAGTTAGTGGTAAGTCTTGGTCAGATATGGCCGAGCTATCTACCGCATAACACTTCTTCTTTTCTTCCACCTTGTACCTCAGCGAAGTGTCGGGGGGGGGGGGGGGGGGGGGTGAAATGTAACATTCATTTATCAGTCAAGAGCACTATTAAGACTGATGTTCATTTCTGAAAGGCTGTTCCTGATGCCATCACTCCATATTTTCCGAGGTCTTCCACTCTATACCCGTTGTAACGTTTTAGTGTGGCTCGCTGTGGCGGATAGTACCAGAGCATTCTTGTTAGGTTTCCAAATTACTTTTTTTTTGGGGGGTTCTTTGATGACTTGTACGACTGGCTTTATTCCTCAATCAATCAGGTGCCTTCTCCACAATGAAGGTTGGCTGCAGTGGATCTCCAACATGCCCTGTCTCTTGCCCTTGATGTACACTCAATTCTACTGCTATTCGTCCATCTCTTGATGTTATCCTGCCACTTGTAACACTGTCTGCCTCTTGCTCGCCTACCTAGAACCTTTCCCTCTAGGATGATCTTTACAATACTGTTATGTCTTTGAATGTGACCAAAATATTTCACTTGTCTCTTTTTTTTTTATTTCACCTAGCAAGTCTCTTTTCATTCCCAATTTCCTCAGTACCTCTGTATTTGATAGCTTTATTCCTAGCATTCGTCTCATGTACACCAATTAGACCTGGCTTCTAGAACATGGCATGGATTTGATTAGCTCCTGATACACTTTCCAAACGATAGTATTATGCTGTGCTACGAGGAGGCAAAGGACTCACAGCGCATGGTGATGGCGAATGTGACTATCATGACCCACCCTCGTTCAGAAATGAATTCAACGGTTATACTCGTAGCATGAATTAATCAAGTAACAGAAAGTGTATTAATCGGCACCTATAGAAAGAAGTAGAAAGATAGAAGAACACACTAGATAGCATGGGATTTCAAGATTGGGGTTTTGTGGGTTTCTTCTCACACGCTCAGCTCTCAACTTGTATGCAATCATTTCTTCTTTCATTCTCAATTTCTTCCTGATGTGGGCTCCCCTCCCCCCCCCCACCTTCCATACAACAGGGTCCTTGGAATTTTGTTCCCACGTTTCCACCCAAATACCTGTGTCATTCATGTTCCGTTTGCGCATATCGTACGAGAGGTCGGTATCAACATCTTTTGCTTGTCTTTAATACACCATAGAGGATGTCCATAGGGACTCTGCCATCCTCCATTACCACCTAGCAACCTTACCCTTCGTAGACTGAGCATTGAGTAGACTGTTGTAATAACATGGATACATGGATACATGGATACTATCCTTTTCTCTCGCAGAAGCAGTACCTGCACATTTTTTTTTTCAATGCATTATTTTTTTCAGCATTGTTTTAATACACACTTTATAGGAGTACAGGTATCTTTTTAAACTGTTTGTAGTGAGCGAGTACCGGCACATATTTTTTTAAACTAAAACCAGACAAAGAAGAAAACCCACCTGGTCCCGACTATCGTTCGGTATTGCCCTCGCTCACCTGTAAGCCACAATCTCACCTCGGGCAAATCCCCGGCCCTAACGAGTCACATTCGCAGATTGTAAAACTGTCTGAAGCCGGCTCCTGTGCCCTCGTAATGCTCATTGCACCTCCTGATTTGCGCAACTTAACGTTCGAACTCGCAGAACATAACCCCAGCCTGTCTGTTGTTTATCTGTTCTGGCGTCGCTGTTGTTAAGCAGATGTAGTTGTTTTCTTCGTGTTTTTTTCCTCAGAGTTTTTAGTCACTTTTTGAAGTTACTTCGAATAACTTGTCTTAGGCAATTTCATTAGGAATACCTTTGAAGGCGTATGCCATAGGCAATTTCATTAGGAATAAATATTTGTTGTATGCAGTAATGTCGGTTCGCGTGTAGCTGGTCGCGGCTTTCTGAGGCACAGGGAAAACATATTTTTTTTTAATTTTTACACCGAATGAGTTTCAGAAAAAATTTTTTTGGGTCAGTTTTAAAAGTTTAAAGTTTATAGTACGAGACAAATATCAGGCAGGAAGCGAAGAAGTGGCCGGCAATGCACGCAACAGACGGAGGGAATAACAGAGTCTTTGGAAATACCCATTTACGAAGCGCACAAACGAGCACTTTCCTGTAAATTATACTTTATTTTGATACCGCAATGTACCAAAGGATCAACATGAAATTAGATAAGTTCAGAGAAAAATTACTGTCGAGATGATTAACTGTATTGTCTCCCCCCCCCCCCAACCAACCCTCCCCCCTCCCGGGGGGTTAATCCCGTTTGGCTCGATCTCTGTCTACCGAATGGTATTCCGCTTGCTGAGATCGGAGCACAAGGGACCAACTCCCAGTTAGGTGCGGACTTTGGGAATCTCATGTAAACTGTACTTTTCAACGGAACGAAAACTCACGCAAACGACTAAAGAAAATTTTTACTTAAATTTTAATTCACTCCAAATAAAGGAACTCTGGCAGTTCTCGGGAAAGTGCAAAAAATATCACATGACATCAAGGGTTTGTGCGGTTAATTTCAGTTTAGAAAATGTTGTTGTTGTTGATATAATGTCCGACATACTGTGCAGTGTGTGAATAAACTGTTTAACTTAAAACTAAACCATGATGCTGCAGAAACCAAATCTAGGTCAGTGCTAAATATAGCATGGCTAACCTAAATATAGCTACTATATTTGTTTGCGGTGAACTATAATGTAAGTACCTTAATACGTCTGCCTATCGGTTCCTCACTGGCGCTTCATTCTTTGAGCCAAAAAAAAAAAAAAGTCTGTGTGAACACACAGACATCATATTCCAAGAAATGTGGACAGATTATTTACTAGACCATTCCCTCCCTCTTTCTCATAGCCATGTTTAACAGTTACTCTTTGTTAAGTATAACTTTTATTAACATATTTCATATATATATTTCACCAGAAAATGTCCAGAAACGGATGGTATGGTGAAGACAAAGAGGTGGGGGAGGGGAGGGGGGCAGTATCTCTTTAAAATCTGGAGGCTGGATTAGTTCTGTATGCAAATACAGCTCTGTGTTTATTTTATTCAGACGTGCATGTGTGTGCTTGTGTGTGTAATAAGGTACGTGTGTGAGCGCTTCTTTATTTTCCCCAAATACTGTTGCTACTGTTCATATATATATATATATGCACGTCTGAATAAAATAAACACAGAGCTGTATTTGCATACAGAACTAACCCAGTCTCCAGATATTAAAGAGAAACTCCCCCCCCCCCTTCCCTCCCCCACCTCTTAGACTTCACCATACCATCCCTTTCTGGACATTTTCTGGTGAAAGAAGACAGAAAGACAATCATTACTAGCTCCATTACAGCAGTGCTTCATATATATATATATATATATGGGCTGTATTGAATATTCGCTTCGTATTTGCTTCGGGGGCCGAATAGTGGAACTAATAACTATTCGGTATTCGGCTGAATACTTGTGGTCGGGCCGAATACGAATAGTGGTTACCTTACACCTGTTTCTGCACACACTGCGTTGGACTGAAATAACTCTCTCTCATTAACACAATAGTTGCTGTTGCGTAAGTCTGTCGTAGCGGGGAAAACTGCGACCCGGTTGCGTGGTACATCAGCTGGCAAGGTCTTTACCTGCTGACTAGTACGAGGCATTACAGCAGAAGTTCTCAAACTGGGTGCGTATGCCAGTGGTGCCGCGGCGAAAATCAAGGAAAGTCAGCTATAAATTGTGACATTAGTAAAGAAGGCATAATGATACTCAAAAGTTAAAATTTAAATTGTAATTCCTCGCCACTGCAGGCAAAAACGGCATTTTAAAAAAGGAAGAAAATCTTATGCAATATATCTTTGTCTTTGAAGGTTAGAAAAAGAATTTTTGCTTGCTACAAATATCCAGTTTAAACATATGGCTGTGAGTCCTGGACAATCGGTAGGCAGGCCAAACAATTTCTTGAGGCCTCAGAGATGTGGTTTTACAGAACAATACTTAAAATACCTTGGAAAGCCAAAAATCAACCAAGAGGTTTTGAAAGAGGCGGGAGCCCGAAGACAACTAATCAAAGACATCAGAAGGAGACAGTCATCATTTTTCCGCCATGTTATGAGAAGAGGGAAAATGAAACACGTGATGACTACTGGAAAGACCTGTGGAAGGAGGGATAGAGGAGGACAACGAGAGAAGATTCTTGACAGTCTTGTTGCGTGGCATGGAGGTGTATCGCCACATGAACTGATACATGCTGCAAGATATCGCAGATTGTGGAGAGGCATGATCGCCCACGCCAGTCGGCAAGGCAGCTAAAGATAATGATACACTATTCGTATTTGAATTCGTATTTGACTGTATAGTTGGTCCTGCTATTCGTATTCGGCCGAACAGAGAAAATCACTATTCCGTATAGCCCTGTATATATATATATATATATATATATATATATATATATATATATATATATATATATATATATATATATATATATACATACATACATACATAATACATACATTCATTTAGCCTTATAGAACATCATCATCACAATCCTTATCATCATTCACAAGAGCATTCTTGATCGTTTTGATATTTTATTTCTCGGCATATTGTTGCAACATTTGACATCACATTTACTCGAGCTGCGTATTAGCTAAAGCAGTTTTAAAACGCCTACTCCAAACAAACAAGAAACGAAAGAAAACAAATGAGGGCGGCGAAAACAACAGTCTGGCAGACGATTGTTTACTGGAAACTTCCTTTGAAGAGTTCTGCTGACGTCACAAACACATAAACACGGTTAGATACGGTCACCTGTTTGACGCCATTGTATTTGAGAATGTGAAGGTAATTCTGTTGAAGCCACTTCAGTGGATTTCTGGGAAATGATACGTGAAAATGATGGGATGGAGTTTGGATACTTGTTTATTGATTTAAGAGTCGACATCATAGCAAACCGGACGTATCCACAGATGCCCCGTTTCCCGCAGCAGAGGTCTTAAGGTGTAGATGCTAAGTGTTCCCGTTGCACACTTATTATAGACACGTCATTCTCTTCCTCTCACACGTCCCTCATTGCCTGATTCGCATCTGATTTCTCGTTCACACATCCATACACGTGTTGTATCATATAACCTCGTGTTTTCTGTTCAGCATTTGTTCATCAATGGTCTTCAGAATGCCTGATTGTTCATTACGAGTGTTCCATAGTTATCCATTGTATAGCTAGAAAGAAAGCTGCGTTAGCGCAGTCGATAGGAGACTCCCTTTCAAATCCAGCTGCGACTCGCTGCAGTCCTCGGCCAGTGCCTGAAATCGGGCGGTTCCCGGACCTCACCTAGCCTCTAGGTAATGGGTACGAGAGCTAACACTCTGGGGTAAACGGAGGAACGTCGCTGTAGCTACGGAATATCGTGCGAACGGCGACACAGGCAGACGATTTATTATCAGCTGTCTGTACTGGTGGCAGAGCAGTTATGGTTTATAACCGTGTGCAGTGAGGCTGCTTCCCATCTCCCGACTTTACCTTTTTTACCTTTTGTATAGCTAGAAAATCAGCTCTTTCATTCATGTCTCGCGCACTATATCTACAGAAGAATATTCCGGTTCCTAGGGCTCTCACCATGGTTGCCGACAAGACTCTCCGTCTCTTTCCAGCTGTCGTGATCAGGAGCATATCGTGGGCTTTCTGTCCAGGATTTTCATGTGTGCGAGGTAACGATGAGACCGACAGATTGGCTGCTGCCGCTTCTCTTGGCGATAAGCTGCTGTATGATAAAGGTTCTGGAAGATATTTTACACTGAGGTAAAAACATAGACGGACTTTTAATTAGATTGCAAGTGGAACTATTATCATGTCAACTCTTCACTGGCTGCTGAAAAAGAGGACGGAGCACGTGTGGTAATGTCCCGAGTGCAGTGTCGTCAATTCTTGATTGATTCATTTATTCACTCGTCGGTTGCATATTTGTCTTGATTTCGTAACTTGTCTGTCTATCTATAGTATCGTGTGCCCAGTTAAATATTAATAGACCTTCCTCCCCCTCCTCCCCCTGTCCCCCGTCCCCCTCCACAATGGCTCTCGTCTAGGGGCTTAATTGGCAATTTTCAAAAAATCTGATTACGACATACGAAGTTCTGAGAAACGTTTACCTTATTTTATAGAAAATCCACATACATATTCTAACAGCCACACCAGACGTTCACAGTCTTCCACACTGAATCAAAACAACATGTCCGCTTTTGACCAGAATTGTCAAACGAGATGATAGCCAGGTTGGGCATGAGAACTTGCAGCCAAATCAAATTCAAACGTCAACTTTGATTCATCCTCCCGTACGACAAACACACTCTTCTTGGAACCCGAAACGAGACTGACTCCTCTAGATCTTTCTAGGCGTTAAATAATCTTTCTCACCCACGCTCTAGATCGTCCACATTAATGATTCTCATGCTTTCCTATTTCGCACAGGTTAAGCAATTTCCTAATTTGGCTAACATTTTTTTGTGCGGCACAGTTCATCCGTGATTTTCTCACCCACTCAAGTTCATAATTCATGTTTACTGACTGACCTCAGAAGTTATTTGTGTAACCATAAATAAAGCCGAAAATTACTCTTTACACCCCTCCCCCATTTTTTCCCCTTTAGAAAACCGCTCCTTACATTAGGTTAGTTGCAGGACGTTGCAGAACCAACCCCAACAGCCCCTGGCTGTTGTGTGGTTTTTCTAGACAAATTAATTTCCAGTAGTTTGCCACTGCCTCTGACGGTCGGCTTTCTTGATACCACTGTCGAAACCAACGCAAGGCGCATGGCCGGCAGCTGGGATCGAACCCGGCATCCCGGCACTACGAAGCGTTCGCATCGGTTTAGCCACAGAGCCGACCTCCTTCCATTATAGTTCTTTAAAACCTTAAACCTTAAACTTAAAAGCACTTTTTTCCCCTTTATTTCCCAAGAAATAATGTCATTTATGATCTCGTTTTCTTCCATCTTGAGCTCTAGAACAGTTGCTCTCAACCTTTCTAACGCCGCGACCCTCTAAAACAGTTCCTAGTGCTGTGGTGAACCCCAACCATACAATTATTTTCTCTGCTGCTTCATAACTTCAATGAATATGTGTTTTCCGATAGTCTTAGGCGATCCCTGTGAAAGGGTCGTTCGAGCCAAAAAGAGTCGCGATCCACAGATTGAGAACCACTGCTCTTAAAGAATGGCAATGTTTCTCTGCTTCTTTCTCCGCACTTTCCAACCATTTTCCTTATAACATCTAAGTTTCAATGCGTCAACCATTTTTCATAACTTAGTTGACTTAAGACAAAAACGAACTGAAACATTCCCATAAGTGGTTTGTCCCCGTATTCAGCAGCCAGCTACCATTACTGTCTGTATTCACCCCTTTTGCTGTGTGGGAAGGGTAACAAACGAACAAACTTTATTTTCAAAGGGTTACAAATTGGGCACGCAGGCCCGTCTGACATCCCCCCCCCCCATTCTAAGCACTCATTTTTCAGAGTACCAATACCTGTTATCAATAATGCATGTTATGGATATAATAAAGAAATATAAATTATAGAATAATGCATACACACATCATGTGTAGACAATCGTACACACACGTATACATACTCCTACGTTCTCATACATGCGAACTCATATACAGACACGTGATACATACACACACGCATCTACATACATATATAAACATAAAACACATACACATATTTAGACATAAATGCACAAACAGAAAACACACACACATACATTTATGGATAAACATGCACACAAACATTCCATACTTACACACCTATACATGAATCCATGCATACACACATATACAATCATATGTACAGACACCAACATATGCCCACAACCACACATTTACACTTACATGAATACGTACATCCACATACATGCATACATACACATACATGCATACATACACATACATGCACACATACACACATCTATACATACACTCACATCTTTACACACATACATACATACTTAAATACACACATATACACCCACATACTTGCACTACTAAATATGCATATATACATCCACCAACATGCATACGTACACACAAAGTACATACATACATGCATACATACATGCCCACACACATTACATACATACACACATATATACAATCATCCATACATATTTTACATACACAGATGCATACCTGCATACATAAATACTTGCATACATTATATACAGACACACCCACAATCACACATACACTCATATACTATCACACATACTTACAACATAGATACATAGATACACACACATACTTACAAAACTAATTATACTTTCATATATCCACATACACACACACACACACACACACACACACACACACACACACACACACACACATGCATACTTGTGGTGAAAGAGAAGGAGAGGTATTTGAGTTGAGGAGTTCGGGCTGGATAGTTAGTGTTGTCGCCACATACTGTGTAGGGCATGATTGTATTAGATCCATATACAGAAAACAAAATCTCTAACCTTAACGAAGATTCGAACCCGAGTCTCCCGCATCAGAACCTGGCGTTCTTAACCGTTCGACCAGCCGATTATTTAGCTGCCGTCGCAGAGTTTTACATCCGACGTTGCTAGTCTGATTGTATGTCCCTCTGGCCTCTTCTCCGAGTGTTGCTAGTCTGATTGTATGTCCGTCTGGCCTCTTCTCTGCGTGTTGCTAGTCTGATTGTATGTCCACCTGGCCTCTTCTCCGAGTGTTGCTAGTCTGATTGTATGTCCGTCTGGCCTTTTCTCCGAGTGTTGCTAGTCTGATTGTATGTCCGTCTGGCCTTTTCTCCGAGTGTTGCTAGTCTGATTGTATGTCCGCCTGGCCTCTTCTCCGAGTGTTGCTAGTCTGATTGTATGTCCGCCTGGCCTCTTCTCCGAGTGTTGCTAGTCTGATTGTATGTCCGCCTGGCCTCTTCTCCGAGTGTTGCTAGTCTGATTGTATGTCCGCCTGGCCTCTTCTCCGAGTGTTGCTAGTCTGATTGTATGTCCGCCTGGCCTTTTCTCCGAGTGTTGCTAGTCTGATTGTATGTCCGCCTGGGCTCTTCTCCGAGTGTTGCTAGTCTGATTGTATGTCCACCTGGCCTCTTCTCCGAGTATTGCTAGTCTGATTGTATGTCCTCCTGGCTTTTTCTCCGAGTGTTGCTAATCTGATTTTATGTCCGTCTGGCCTTTTCTCCGAGTGTTGCTAGTCTGATTGTATGTCCGTCTGGCCTTTTCTCCGAGTGTTGCTAGTCTGATTGTATGTCCATCTGGCCTTTTCTCCGAGTGTTGCTAGTCTGATTGTATGTCCGTCTGGCAATTTCTCCGAGTGTTGCTAGTCTGATTGTATGTCCGTCTGGCAATTTCTCTAAGTGTTGCTAGTCTGATTGTATGACCGTCTGGCCTTTTTTCCGAGTGTTGCTAGTCTGATTGTATGCCCGTCTGGCTTTTTCTCCGAGTGTTGCTAGTCTGATTGTATGTCCGTCTGGCCTTTTTTCTGAGTGTGGCTAGTCTGATTGTATATCCGCCTGTCCTTTTCTCCGAGTGTTGCTAGTCTGATTGTATGTCCGTCTGGCCTTTTCTCCGAGTGTTGCTAATCTGATTGAATGTCCGCCTGGCCTCTTCTCCGAGTGTTGCTAGTCTGATTGTATGTTCGTCTGGCAATTTCTCCGAGTGTTGCTAGTCTGATTGTATGTCCGTCTGGCAATTTCTCTAAGTGTTGCTAGTCTGATTGTATGACCGTCTGGCCTTTTCTCCGAGTGTTGCTAGTCTGATTGTATGTCCGTCTGGCTTTTTCTCCGAGTGTTGCTAGTCTGATTGTATGCCCGTCTGGCCTTTTTATCTGATTGTGGCTAGTCTGATTGTATGTCCGCCTGGCCTTTTCTCCGAGTGTTGCTAGTCCGATTGTATTTCCGTCTGGCCTCTTCTCCGAGTGTTGCTAGTCTGATTGTATATTCGTCTGGCCTTTTCTCCGAGTGTTGCTAATCAGATTGTATGTCCGCCTGGCCTCTTCTCCGAGTGTTGCTAGTCTGATTGTATGTCCGTCTGGCCTCTTCTCCGAGTGTTGGTCAGATCTGCTAGACCCTCCCTGCTGAACCATGCTGTCCAGACTGAATGAATAAATGAATGAATGAGTGACATCACTACAACAAGTGCTCTGTCCCCCTTCTTCAGTAACCAACAGAGAGTTGACATGCTAGAAGTACCAGGTGCAACCCGATTAAAAGTCCGCCTGTGTTTCCCCTCATTATTGAGAGGTTTCCAGAAAAAAAATAGGAGCAAGATATGGCAGAAATTACCTTCTTTTTTGTTGTTGTTGCCAGATCGAGCTAGCTTTAACAAGGTATCAGGTAAAATCCTGGGATGTAAAGGCGGACGGCTTGATGTTAAACCCATAATCCACCTGCTGATATGTGTATACAATATAGCTCTAACCCTATATACCCAATATGCCTAAAGGCGTGAAAAAAGGGTTCTTTGCTTTACTTTGTAGATACCAGAACACGTGTGTTATTTCTTTCCAGGTGAGTCTATTGTGTGTGTCTACCTGTTGCACCCCCTCCCTTCCCTTTACTGGGATCCCATGTTTGTACCTGTTTAAACCCCCGTTCCTAAATCTTCCCCTTTTTGTCCCGCCAGTAAAATGTGTTGCCGGTGATTTGTGTTTGAAGTTAACTTTGACCTTTCCAGGCGCTAGAGAAGAGAATAGGTTGATTTTATTGATTGGCACTGATAGTCAGACGCCTCTAGAGCCCCCCCCCCCCCAAAGCGCGAAAACATTGCGAGAGGTGCCCTTCCTGTGGGTGAGCAGCTCCTGTTCTGTTTTCTACACGTGTGCCAGAGGCGCTTTTACCGAGTAGTCTGTAGAAGCCCAAAATCCCTAGGTTCCCAGACAACCCCCCCCCCCCCCACCCCACCCCTTTTGCAAAGTGCTAAATGCAGGCAGTAAAAGCGAAATCAAAAGTATGTAGAAGCAAATCTTGAGAAATTACGAGCATTTAAAGATGTCATATAAAAGGTTTTCGTAACAAACGAATAGTAGAAACAGTCAGCGTCCCGTTAAAACAAACATAAACGGCAAGTGAAACGTTGAGGCTAAGGAGCCTCTATTACATGAACCTACAATACGAAACACACACAAACTCGAATACATAAAATCACTTATCTGAAGTTTCCCCGAGAGAAATCACATGTCTGCAGGAAATGAAGAAGTGCAGAAATGACAATGGCCTCCGTATTGATGCCAGGAAGCGGTCAACTGTACTTCTATTATAGCGTGACCTTACCTTTTGTTTTACTGGGATAGTGCCGCGCGAAATATACCCAGTCAATTGTCGTTTTTAAATGCAAATATGTAATAAGCCTAAAAATAGCAAATACACGTATAGTTATATCGTTAGAAAACTGAAGGTTAAAATATATACATCTATATACTACGTTAGTATAACCAATAGAACCAAATGTACAATCGAATCATAGAAAAAACAAATTTAATATTAATTAATTAGTCTCAATTATACACTTCATTGGCATATACATTGTCATATTCTTAAAATAAATTAGTGCCTTATTGATGACGACAATGATGATGATGATGATTTTAATTAATACTAGATTTAGTTTGGTAAAAACAGAAGGCTAAGGGTGAACTAAGGTGCTGGGGATATCTCCTTTTTTTCAGCTGAAAATATTAGTGTGATGTCCCGTTTTGAGCTGAAAAGATTATTGGGATGTCCCGTTTTCAGTTGTGAATATTATTGGGATCTTCCGCTTTCAGCTCAGGATATTAAGTACCGAGCCAAAGGGTTAACAAAGCGTGGTTTCTGGATATTTAGAAAAAGGTCACACTACTCTGTTACGAGGACATCTTTGCTTTACTCTGCCTGTCACAAGCCACCTTTGAGTTGCAATACCCTCCCCCCCCCCCTCGTTGGTTCCAGGCCTCGTTTGGGGTGGAAGGGTTGGGGTGGGGGATGAGGGAATATAGTCAAGATGCACTCCCCGATAGTAACGATACCGAATAAGGCGACTAACGGTGTTCAGAAAATGCAAGTGTTGGGGCGAACCACGCCCTTCTCTAATTGGTCCTGACAACTGAATCACGGCACATTTTGGCTGTCTCCTCGAAAATAGGTTACTGCAAGCGTTTCCATGATGCATTTTGTGACATTATAATATGCTTACAAATTTCTGTGTTTTGATTGTATTCGTATTACACATCGACAAGCGGATATTGTAAAGTGGGCATACAAGCTGTTAGATTACAGCAATTTTAACTATTTCTAGTCAGTAGTTCGGATTTTTGGGAACTGGCTGTTTATTACTTTTCTACTTTAAATGAAATCTTACTTTTAGGGATAATACAAACAGGTAATTTAGAAGCCAGATCTGGAGAATATCGACAGTTGTCAGGCGCAAACTATCTTGTGTTTGAAGAAAACTATTGCTTTCATACTTTCATATTGACTGTGCATAAATGGTGCAACCACACTGTGGATAAATTGTGTCAAAATATTTCGGAGCTCTAGGTAAGTGGATGAAAATAATATTTAATTTACTAACCTCACAGCAAGTCACTCTTTGCCTCTTTACTAATTGTTGACTAACAGTATAATTAAATGTTGTAGCAGTACACTAATAATTTAATCCTTAACCATTTGACTTATGCTTCGCGAACACTGGCTGTAAACTCTTGCCGAAACTTCTGGTAGTTCATCGACTTCTTATGCATATTTGCAGTTGTACGGTCTGTGTTAATTTTTGTAAACTGGCTTCTGCTTTGCTTCGCGAACACTGGCTGTAAACTCTTGCGGAAACTTCTGGTAGTTCATCGACGTCTTTTGCATATTTGCAGTTGTAGGGTCTGTGTTAATTTTTGTAAACTGGCTTTTGCTTTGCTTCGCGAACACTGGCTGTAAACTATTGCGGAAACTTCTGGTAGTTCATCGACTTCTTATGCATTTTTGCAGTTGTACGGTCTGTGTTAATTTTTGTAAACTGGCTTTTGCTTTGCTTCGCGAACACTGGCTGTAAACTCTTGCGGAAACTTCTGATTGTTCATCCACTTCCTATATATATATTTGTTACCAAAAAATTCGCAATGAAAAGGAATTGATTTCATCCAACAAGATGAAACTGGACAAATTTGTTTGTGCTGTTTGTACCTTGAGGATACATATTTAGTAGTGCTGGAAGTACTGTTAAAAAAAACTACTCTGGGTGAAAAAATGTATTGCACATACCAATTTCATACTGATTGTGCTCGTTTACTAATTTTTAAATAACAGTATAATTATATGTTGTATTAGTCTACTACTAATAATAATAACCATCAATCATTTATATTTATGATATGTATGACATGTGTATGTTTCATAGCAGTATTTTTATGCGCTAAATTTGATAAAGTACAAATGTCACCCCCCCCCCCTCTGCTCCCGCTCCTCTGATGCAACAATACCCTCTCAGGATCAAAGAGTTAGCACTGAAATTTCTTTACGTTTGCTGGAACAACTTTTAGTTTACATCTAAAAGTTACTAATGTTTATGTTTAAGTTGACTGTAGCAAAAGCATTTTTTGTTTGTCTGTAAGAGCCTTTATTATATTATATTTAATTGGCACACTTATTTACTTTAAAAATGGCGTATAGTTATAAAAAATATGTCGAAAACTAATGAAACTGTAGTTTAATTTGTGTATACATCTCTTCAATAAAAACTGTGGTCGCAGAGGGACTCAATTCTTGCACAAGAACGGGAATTCCCGTTTGAGCTGTACGGTCTTATAAATCTGGAGCTGGCCGTGGGGCGAACGTCTCCGATCTTACAGCCACAGTCAGCGCCAGACAAGGCCGTACAGCTCAACGGGAATTCCCGTTTTTTTTGGATGCCAGTCGTGGCTGGTCGGTGCTTATCATTGTTACCGAGTAGATTTATACATAAATTAAACTACAGTCTCATTAGTGATATCAGGTGTGACTACACACCACAAATAAAAGGAAACCATATAAGACAGCTAAGGAACCTTCTTCGATATAGTAGGCTTCCGGGGGCTGAAAGAGGATCAAATTTGAAATTTTTGTTGGACGAATTTGAATTGGAATTGGCACAGTCTCATTAATTGCAACATGTGTTATTTAATGAGTTATCATTTTGAGATAAATAAGTGGGCTACTAAAGAAAAATATTATTAATAATAATAAAAAATAAATAAAAGCTAGCTTAGTTGCAAATTATTTAAACTATTGTTTAATTTATGTATAAATCTACTCTGTAACAATGGTGAGCACCGACCAGCCACGGTCAACCTTCCAAATACGGTAATTCCTGTTGAGCTGTACGGTCTTATCTGAAGTTGGCTGTGTCACAGCATAGCAGCAGGCAGGAAATCCACTGATACAAACGGGAAGAAGCATTGGCAGAGACGACATCATGAGCGCTCTACGGACTAGGCTGGTTGATAATGTTGAAACTCGATTGCGTGACCTGTAAGTTTAACATGGCAAAGCAAGTCCATGCCGTCTTCGAGGCCAAGACAGGAGACACTATTATCAACTTCTCATGGGAACAATCAGCAGAAGTACTTTGAGTTGCTTGAGTGGCTGCTGCTTCAAAGGACTGAGCAAGCAGGGAGATGCTCAATGTGCAAAGATGTAGATTGTGATAACATAACATAAGCCTTTTATACGACTAGAAAAGAAGAAGAAGAAGAAGAAGAAGAAGAAGAAGAAGAAGAAGAAGAAGAAGAAGAAGAAGAAGAAGAAGAAGAAGAAGAAGAAGTAGAAGAAGAAGAAGAAGAAGAAGAAGAAGAAGAAGAGGAAGAGGAAGAAGAAGAGGAAGAGGAAGAGGAAGAAGAAATATACGAACAATCAAATCGAGCAGGTAAAAAGGTGTGAAGGAAGGACGGAGAAAGACCGACACAGAAAGAAAGGGAGAAAGAAAGAAAGACAGAAAGAAAGAAAGAAAGAAAGAAAGAAAGAAAGAAAGAAAGAAAGAAAGAAAGAAAGAAAGAAAGAAAGAAAGAAAGAAAGAAAGAAAGAAAGAAAGAAAGAAAGAAAGAAAGAAAGAAAGAAAGAAAAAAAGGAAGGAAGGAAGGAAGGAAGGAAAAAGGGAAAAAAGGAAAAAAGGAAGGAAGGAAGGAAGGAAGGAAGGAAGGAAGGAAGGAAGGAAGAAAGGGAGAAAGGGAGAAAGGGAGAACACACAAGCACACACATGCACATCTGAATAAAATAAACACAGAGCTGTATTTGCATACAGAACTAATCCAGCCTCCAGATTTTAAAGAGATACTGCCCCCCTTCCCTCCCCCACCTCTTTGTCTTCACCATACCATCCGTTTCTGGACATTTTCGGGTGAAAGAAGACAGAAAGACAATCATTACTAGCTCCACTACAGCAGTGCTTCAGTCGACCTCGAGGGTTTATAAACACAGGCCTGAAGTAGCCCGTGTCCCTTCCACTATGTGTATAGGAACTTTCCAGAAAAAAAGGCGGGTCTTTTTCGATGTCTGCTTGTTAGCTCCGTGAGGACGTCTGCTATCTTCTGTTGTGGATTGCATTTGCAAGAAGAGGTTCGATGCAAACCTAATATAGGGAGTTCTCAGAGATGATTTTTTTCTTTTCAAATCCCTCCCCTGAAAGGTGAGCATTTCTTGCCCAAACATCGTTATTTTGACAAAAGAAGTTGAGAATGTTGAGCAGCGCCCTCTGTTTCTGATCTGGAGTAGTGTATCTGGGAGCTGAGGTGATCGGATAAGTGCACATCGATGAAAAACTGTTGAGGTCTCGCATATTAGGAATTGAGCTGGCGTAATATTATCATATAAAAGGGGATATAAAAACAACTAGAAGAAGTTGAAAGCTTTAAATATCTGGACTTCCACAGATGAAACGATGACAGCTGCACAAGCTCAAGACAAGGCTTGAAATATTAACAGCCGCGATGCCCCAGCTAAATACAATATGGAAAAGCCAAATCAGCATCGCAGTTAAAGTCAATATTTACAAACCACTGGTATTGTCTATTTTCTTATACGGATGTGGGAGTTGGAATCTCACTGTTGGAATGGAACGGAGAATTCAGGCTTTCGAATGTAAATGTTACAGACGCATTTTAGGAATTAGTTATTTAGAACACAAAACTAACAAATATGTCAAAGACAAAATAGACAAATTTGCAGGACATAAGGAGCTTCTCTTGGCAGTGGTGAAACGTCGCAAGCTAGCTTGGTTTGGGCACATGGTGAGACATTATTTGATTGCAAAGACTGCACTTCAAGGAACACTCGGGGGTAGTCGAAGAAGCTGCCGGCAAAGAAGAATCTGGAATGAAAACATCAAGAAATGGACAGGACGAAATTATCCTACACTAATTTGTCAAGCGGAAGTTCGAGAAAGATGGCGGGTTTAATGTTCTAATGCTTCCATAAATATACCTCCACGAACCTAAGGGGTGAAGGGTCATGTTATGATATGTTTATAAAATCTTGCTTGAATTTGAAAAAAAAAAAAAAATCCAAATGAAACAATAAAACTGACCTATCACATATTACGCAAACACACACACACACACACACACACACACACACACACACACACACGCACAGACACACAAACAGGCACATACATATGACTATCTTGTAATGACCGTTACACATCACATATATGGCTGGGAGCCAAGTCCTCTATTCCGTTCTATTCTGTTCAATCCTTTGGATATCATGAGTGTAATCCACTCCAGCACTTAGACCTCTGTGGACAATGTTGCGATTGTGCGCGCTCTCTCTCACACACACACATACCGTTGTGGAGATGTTTTTTTTTTAACACTAGCTGGTTTTGCATGCCCCAGTCGCTATCGCCGTGGGTTGTGCTTCCAATGTCTCCCAAACACAGTGTGACATTGGTTAGCACTCTTCTGCCTTTCAGGACGACAATATATATTCACACACACGCACACACTCACCCAGACACACATACAATTATCCACGCTGGAAATGGGTGGGGAAGGGGGGGGGGGGTTAAGTGGGCTTGAGGTAAAGTGTCTTCCTCGAGTGCTAGAGGTCCTGGGTTCAAGCCCCTAGTAAAGGCTGGAATCTGTTTGACATCTAGTAATTTCCCATGGTCTCTGAGTAGTAAGATCGTACGCCCGTGTGTATTGCTGCGCACGTAAAAATCCCTTGGCAGTCGGAAATCAAAAAGAGTAGCCTAACGGCGCTGCCCGGGCAAAATTTGGCGTTAAAATGAGTTACCCAAAGTATTTCAGGATCCTCGCAGGTGCAACTGAGTTCGTGTCCTGCGCTGAGAATCTTCAAACTCAGGCTTGAGATAGAAGAAGAACGAAGCACTTTTTGACGACATCCGTGTGCCATGATGTTGACCCGTTGAATAAAACATAAACAAACATTTCAGCGTTGATTCTTTCTGGTTTTAACTAATGAACTACGTGTGGCCTTTGTATATTATATGCGCGCGCGCGCTCGCACACATACACACACCTACACACACACAATGTTTAATGTTGACTTAAGAATCGACAGCAAGGCACTCCGGACATTTTCATAAGTGAAGAGTTGGAATTCCGATAGCACCGGTAACACACACAAACAAAATGCAAACGTATATATATAAATAAGAGTCTTGGCTTTCTCGTCGTATGGTCATGGGCACATGAAGGACAAACAAGCAAACCCGACTGACACGGCTGATTTCTTGACACTAAGGCTGGTCAGTCGCTTACATCAAAGGAGTTTCAACAAGGAAGGAGAAGAGAAAAGAAGATAACAACTTACCAATGTTGAAAGTAACCATCTACAACCTAATGCAGTCAAAGAAAATGCCGATACTTGAAAATGGGAAGTTGAGGGGGTTAGTTTTGCGGCTCCAGGGTTAGTGAATGCGTTTAACAAGTTTATTATTGCTTCCCCCCACCCCCAGTTTTTTTTTTTTAAATCAGACTTTACCTAGGATCAAAGCATTGTCTGCCACGTTGGAAGAGGAACAACAAATGATTCTGAAAGTTAGCTATGTAACCCGGTGTAGAAAAAAAAAAAAGAAAGAATGTAAATAGAACCAAAAAAGGCAGACTATAGAATAGATGATCCTATAGTCCGTTTCAAAAGTCGTCTCCTCACACTTAAATACTTATCTGGAAATCTCCTGTATGGATCAACATAAATTGTTGCTCTTGGTCGTAAATTTCTAATGTCCTTATCATTTCTTAATTTACATTGTGCACAGGTACTGATGTTTTATTACAGTAACGAATTTTTTTTTCGTCAAACTAATAATTGGTGTATCTCTATAAAAAAAAAAAAAAAAAGTAATTTGTACAAATCGTGTACTTTTTATGCGCTAGTCAACAAGTATTATGGCGGTACTTGACGAATCCACTTCATTATTTACAATACCTGCACTTTAGTTTTCGCACGAGCAATTTTATGTTCTGCCAACATTTCACCAAGCCATGTACTGTGAACATTTTAACTACAAGTTTTTAATCAATGTCTGTTTTATGCATACAAAATAAACAAGGCAAAATGAAAGCTATATGTTTGTTTAAATTATAATAATCTTTCTGTAAGGAACAGATTTTAAACAGATTGCATGACACATTTCAATAATTTACATCAAACGGTCACTGAATTACACGTCTTTAAAGTTGGACACAACTTTTGGAACGGAATATACTGCTTGCGTCGGCTAAACTTTAGTTATACATGATACTACTGCATGATTCCTATAAAAATCTAGGTATACTATAGAATACATGATACTACTGCATGTTCCCTATATAAATCTAGGTATACTATAGAATACAGGATACTACTGCATGTTCCCCTTTAAAAATCTAGGTATACTATAGAATTCAGGATACTACTACATGTTCCCTATAAACATCTAGGTAAAATATAGAATACAAGATACTACTTCATGTTACCTATAAACATCTAGGAATACTATAGAATACAAAATACTACTGTATGTTACCTACTAAAATCTAGGTATATTATAGAATACATGATACTACTGCATATTCCTTATTAAAATCTAGGTATATTATAGAATACATGATACTACTGCGCGTTGCCTATAAAAATCTAGGACGAATGTCTTGACAATAACGGTTGGTTACAATGTGTTTCCTTCCACACTCTGTCTGTTGGCTTGGTAGTAAACTTTCGAAGACTTCTCTGCGTCCATCGTTGATGTCCTACAGTTTGTATTGTTGTCTACCTCTGCCTCTTTTCCCCTTCGACTTTTTCTTACTGAATTCTTTTGTACTACACGATACGACTGCCTGTTCATGATACGATTGCAGGTTTCCTCTAAAGTAAAAAGTAAGTAAAGGACCCTTTTCCACGCCTTAAGGGAAATAGGGCATAAAGGGCTAGACCTATATTTTATAGACCAATCGGAACAAAGATGGGTGACGTGGTCAGCATCGCGCCGGCCGCCTCTACTTCCCTGTACTGCACCCGGTACCCACTCAAGGCTGTGTCGACCTGGGAGCCAAGGTCATTTTTGAAAAAAGTCCGGCTACGTCAGGAAGCGAACCCACAACCTTCCGATCCGCGGCGAGTGTTTAGCTGCTCCGCCACGGCGACTCCCCTAAACTACATGAAACGACTTCATTTATTTTTTCAAAACCTGCGCTGTCTATAGAATATGATAGGACTTCATGTGCCCTCTAAAACCTAGAGAAGAAGAGGACATTCATTAAATTGTTGGATAGAAGACATCAACAGCTCATTGTAGAGGAGGCAAAGCTGAACAGTGTGAACCTCATGAACCCGCAATAGCATCAGATCCGTGCCCTGAATGGCAGACATTAGGCAGCTCACTGCCGAGTTATGGACAGTACGCTGAAACCCCTGTGGTATTTCTCCGTGACCATTTTAGCATGCACTTATCAGCAGAGCTTCAGTCGCTGCCGTGTCATGTACACGGATGCTCCATACGTGCCTCGTTCTGAGAGGTGCCGTGGGGAAATTGAATCTGGCCGATCGATTCCAAACATCGGATTGGAATAATCTTTCCTGTGGCATCTAAGAATAGTGGCAATTAATTTGTTGGGCATGGGGTTTTTCTGTGTGGATTTTGTGAGTCTGTTGTGTATATTTCCTCTCAGTGACCGATGTGTTTGATTGAGCCTGTTTCACTGCTAGTAGGTGTGCCTCTTCTTTGGAGCAGAATTGTTCTCTCTTGACATTTTAGTTCGGTCCAGGGTGTAATCAATGTATATAGAACACAGGCTTCGGTGCTCAGTCTTTTTAGTTGTAAACTATGAGCGTAAAACGACTTTGTCACCAGAGAGGCAGCTCAAGCGACAATAAAATCCTAATATTTGCGATGCCATACCAAACAAGGCACACACATAACACATACGCAGGAAGTTAAGAATACACACTGAAGTATTAGGTCAGTCTGAAGTCTGAATACCGTGAAAAGGGGAACATTCTAAGAAACTTGCAATAAAAGAGGTTTGTAGGGAGGCCAAGAGAGAAGATGTCGGACAAATAAATTGGCGTTGTGGCATGAAAGAAAATCAGTATTGGACAAGATTAACAGTACACAAGATAGGAAGCTCCAAACAGACGCAATAACCATCGCCACGCTTCATTGACTATAAAAACAACGAAGAAGAAGAAGAAGAAAAAGAAAAAGAAGAAAAAGAAGAAAAAGAAGATGACAACAACAACAACAACAGCAATTACAAGAAATACATCTTTGTTATAGCTGATGATAGTACTTTGCTGATTATGTTAGTCCTATTGATGGTGATGATGTCGATGATAATGATGATGACAAAAATGATGACGATGCTCTTGAAGCTGACGATGAATGATGGTCCTATTGATGGTGATGATGTCGATGATAATGATGATGACAAAAATGATGACGATGCTCTTGAAGCTGACGATGAATGATGGTCCTATTGATGGTGATGATGTCGATGATAATGACGATGACAAAAATGATGACGATGCTCTTAAAGCTGACGATGAATGATGGTCGTATTGATGGTGATGATGTCGATGATTGTGGCGGGTAACTTCGCTTTACACTAGCGAATGCACTATGTGCACTTTACATAGGGAACAACAAACAGTGAAACATCATAAGGTATTATAGTAACCCCAGCCTTGCTGGTTAAATGAGAGGATTCGGGGTTTGCCCACATCTTATTCCCTAATGTAATTAATTGTATATTTAAATGTATTAAAGTTATACTAGCTTTTGTTCACTGACACACTTACAGTTAAAATGAAACTTCATAAAACTGTAGGAACATTAAAACTAACATTTATTAGGATTTTCAAATCAATATAAATTCAAATGATAACAAAATAAAAGGCTGTGGATAAAATTATCCTGTTATATAAGGTAAGTGGTCAACTGTCCACTTAGCTGTAGCTTAGGTTTATGTTGTCAGCTTCTGACTAAGCTTCGGAAACACATCAGGCAGGCCGAATCTTCCAGTCCAGTCCGGACAATCGGGTATCTGCAGCTTAGCTTAGGATCTACTTCTGGACTACAATCTGGAATACAATCTGGAACTAGAACAATAGAACAGTCCTTATACAAACAGTCAGGAAAGTTCTAACTGGAGACAACAATACCTCCAGTCTTTAAACTGTTACACTACACACATACATATGGAGTAGGATAGTAACAGGTGTTCACATTCTACTGGTATAGAATGGGAATGTATACAGAACATGGTTCATAATCCTGATGAGAAAATATTTAGGAAACCAGTTTCATGAAAGCTCTCAAGAACAAGAGTTTACATCACACAAAAAGAAAGGACATTCCTCAGTGTAAATTGTTCTGATGTCTGCACACTAGTACTCCTTTAAAGGGTTAACATGCTTACACACACAGACATACACAGTCATATTTCACAATATTCTCATCTTAACCACATGAGTTCACATCACAATGAATGAGAAACAGGGAGTGAGTTTACCAAGAGCAGAAACTCATAACAGGTGCTTTGCACTGTTTGAAAATAAATGGGATTGACATATCTCCATATACTGGGTGCTGGGATAGATGTCAAAATACAATCATAGATGACAATGGGCTTTCCATCTGTCACAGTATTAACATAAAATATACAACACTCACTCCAGTAAAAATCTAAATCCACCTGTGTGATAACATCTTAGTCAGTAGAGTTTAGAAGTTGTAAAGGTTGAAATATAATTATTACAATTGTAAGGCCACCTGCTGTAGAACTGAAATGTATTCCTAGTAATAGGGAAATATATATACAACAATAATAATTACAAGCATGGGCCATACATCTCTTTTCTGCTTCTTCTTCTCTGACAGTGTGAATATTAAATTCAGCCTCACTGTGTTATTCACTTTCCAAGCTCTTAAACTAATCTCAGAATTATCTGGACTAAATCTAAATTAAAGCAAGACAGTGATTTATTAAGCTAATATCACCATGAGGTAAAATCAACTTAGAAGGGATTAGGTATAATGAATATACACTTCATTCCTATTTAATTGTCCCACCATGCTGGAAACCGGAACTGGCCGAGATTTCACATGAGGACATAATTATCACTTAATTAATATAAGTATAATAATTGAAAATACCAATGCACGTTTCTAGTAGCAAATAAACATTAATTCAATCATCAAATGGATAATATGTTTGCATACATGTACATACTAGATCATAAATGTGGTTAGTGAGGATAAAGAAATTTATCATAGTTTTTGAGCCATGTGGGCATTAAATTTCAGAATTTACCCTGTGGAATTAATTCAGAGGAATAAGCAGCAATACATCAAATTAAACTTATTCTTTTAACTCACCCCTGGCAGGGAATTCAAACAGAAAATTGGACCACAGGCAGACTAACAACTTTACGTCTGAACCGGTCAATTTCTGAATTGAAAAGGGAACAGGAAGTCAGGAGGAAGTAACTCTTCAGTCCCCCTTGCACTACTCTTCGCCTATATTACCTTTCAACTCTTTAATTATAATTTTGCTACAATGAAGCATTAGGAAAGGGGTAAGAAATTTCTTAATTAGTCCAGAGCTATTATGCTAATTAAAAGCAATAGGAAAATGTTTAGAACTTTGGTAATAATATTATCCAAACAAAGCACTTTTTAAAAGGACAGAAACAGCTGTCCAGACCAGCTCGTCACATATGCCCAACGAAGATAAGTTTGATATTTACATATCAAACTTAAACTGGCCTGGATACTGTTTCTGCTACCTACAATCCACCTGCTAAATTATCCCCTAATTAATCTGCTATGGGATCTCAATAGGAACAAAAAATTTCTCCTTAACAACTGACTGGGATTTGTAGCCCCGTCCCAGCGGATATGACCGACTGCGACTAACATACCAAAGTCTTTTCCCAGAGAAAGTCAAGGCGGACTGTCCGCTTCTCTGAATAGAAACAATCTTAACAAAGAAAAGATGGCATGAAGGAAAGATCAGTTCAATGTTCAAAATACCTGTCTGAGTGCGTCTTATCCATGAAACTATCTGGGAGGATTTACATGGAAGAAAAGGTACGCGCTGCTTACGACAGTGTACAGACCCTACAGTCGCAACCGTAGACTGGGTCTTGTGGGTTTCATCTGAAGATGAAGTAAAGGAAGGGTTCTTCCTCCTCTTGGCTGCACTGGCACAGACTGAAGTTTCTGGCCTGGTTGCAGAGGATTTGGCATAAGCCTTACCAGCTTTAGGGTTGGGATCATTAATGTTCCTAACTAAACTGGCAAAAGACCTGAGCTTAAGGAGTTTACTCTTTAAGGGGTTCTCAGTAGACCTAGTTAGCTTTTTAGCAGTCTGCCTAGCTATCGGTCTAGTCTTGGTGAAACACACAACTCTTTTCAGAAGAGGTGTCCACAAATGCTTTGGTTGGCTCATCTTGGATTGGACCAAGATGCGAGACTTTTGGTCTCTCATGACCTGCTTATTTGCAGTCGTTGGGTTGTCAAAGTTGTGCTTGCACTTGGTTCTGAGGGGACACAACAACATACCCTGAGACCTCACTGGCTTATCAGAAGCCTGAGACTCATTTTCTGGATAGTCAAAGTTGTGCTGGCCCTTGATTCTGAGGGGACACAACAACATACCCTGAGATCTCAGTGGCTTTTCAGAAGCATGAGACTCATTTTCTTGGTAGTCAAAGTTGTGCTGGCCCTTGATTCTGAGGGGACACAACAACATACCCTGAGATCTCAGTGGCTTTTCAAAAGCATGAGACTCATTTCCTTGGTAGTCAAAGTTGTGCTGGCCCTTGATTCTGAGGGGACACAACAACATACCTTGAGACCTCAAGGACTTATCTAAGGCCTGAGACTCTTTTTCCCTAACTTGTAAGCAGGACTGAGATGCATTTTTGCTCCTCTCAGTAAACTCTAGGATATCACTCGACTTACTGGAAAAATCTATGTCTTTAACTAGCACATGACTTTCTACTGACTGCGTGTGAGAATAAGTAGTGGGAGCATGGACATAAACAGACTCCGCTTTACAAGATACTATCTGCAGCGTGGAACTGAAGTCTTCTGTCTCGCCACCTACCTTCTTCAAAGTTTCCTTGCTGTGCAAGCTTCTAGATACAATAATATTATCTAAAATGGGGTTGGTTTTGGGAAAAACACTTTTTATTTCTGCCAAGGGATGACCATCTTGACAGAAATCACCACCCTGAGTTAACTCAAGTTTTGTGGTAGCTAGCCCACTAGTGGTCACTGCAGCTGCAGGCTCACTAGTTTTGATCTCTTGACAGCTGCCAAGGATCTCACATTCTCTACCAGGGTTTTCATTTCCAGATTCTGGTGGGGTAAGGGATCTTTCTTCAATTACTGATCCTAAGTGACAGATACTAGTACTTGGAAATGCATTTATGGCTGACATGGAAGTGTCTGGCTTTTTGGTTGTGAACATCCATAATTCTCGGGAAGGCTCATCAGCAAAAGCTTTCTGGTTCCACTGAGCATGTTCAACCGCCTTGTTGAAACCTTTAGATTGTGCCTGCTGTTCCATTTGGACACATTCCAGTTGCCACTCCCAATCTTCCTTAACCTTCTCTGCAACACACTCTAGAAGTTTAATACCTGTGAATTTGCAAGCCTGACCCATTTCTATACTTCTAAAAAAAACAATCTATAGAATCTACTTCCCTCCCTTGGACACCTACATTAGCTTCTAGTTGAGATTTGGCATTCAACAAATCAGAGACATACATATCTAGCTCAATCCCACTCAAACCTGCCTCATGAGCAGCAAAGTCTGAGATGGTCTTGCCCAATAGATAATTATTTGCTGCCATCTCGGTTAAGCTGTAGTGACCCTTACAAGAAGTTTGCAAATTATCACCTATGATTGCTGCTGAAATTATAGAGTACTAGACAAGACTCAGAAAATTAGGTCAACAGTGGGTTAGTAAGCAAATCACATATGCATCAATCAAATAATCAATCACAGAATCAAAAAAATAGCAATGCAATTGTCAATCCATTTTAACAAATCCTTAACCTTATGGGCAACCATTAATTTGGGAATTAAAATTGTCCTAGCCAATTATATATTTTGATTTCCTAAAGTCAGTGAACATTTAAACTATTTGTAAATTTCAGTTACATAATTACCTAAGTTAATTTTTGCTAACTTTAACAGGCAAACTAGTAACTAATGACTCTGAGCCCCCAGTGTTCTTTAAGTATATGCCATAAAATAAATCAAAGATGGCTAAACACTTGAACACAAAATATAAAAAAAATATGCTGTTGTCTAGGGAAAAACCAGGAACAATATCTCACTTTGTGGTGATAGGTTATAAACCCGGAGAACGCCTCACTTTGTGAGTGAGGTGACAAGTTCCGAGACGAGAATCCCACTTTGTGAGTTGGTTCTATGCCGGGACGAGATCCCCAATCTGTGGCGGGTAACTTCGCTTTACACTAGCGAATGCACTATGTGCACTTTACATAGGGAACAACAAACAGTGAAACATCATAAGGTATTATAGTAACCCCAGCCTTGCTGGTTAAATGAGAGGATTCGGGGTTTGCCCACATCTTATTCCCTAATGTAATTAATTGTATATTTAAATGTATTAAAGTTATACTAGCTTTTGTTCACTGACACACTTACAGTTAAAATGAAACTTCATAAAACTGTAGGAACATTAAAACTAACATTTATTAGGATTTTCAAATCAATATAAATTCAAATGATAACAAAATAAAAGGCTGTGGATAAAATTATCCTGTTATATAAGGTAAGTGGTCAACTGTCCACTTAGCTGTAGCTTAGGTTTATGTTGTCAGCTTCTGACTAAGCTTCAGAAACACATCAGGCAGGCCGAATCTTCCAGTCCAGTCCGGACAATCGGGTATCTGCAGCTTAGCTTAGGATCTACTTCTGGACTACAATCTGGAATACAATCTGGAACTAGAACAATAGAACAGTCCTTATACAAACAGTCAGGAAAGTTCTAACTGGAGACAACAATACCTCCAGTCTTTAAACTGTTACACTACACACATACATATGGAGTAGGATAGTAACAGGTGTTCACAGTCTATTGGTATAGAATGGGAATGTATACAGAACATGGTTCATAATCCTGATGAGAAAATATTTAGGAAACCAGTTTCATGAAAGCTCTCAAGAACAAGAGTTTACATCACACAAAAAGAAAGGACATTCCTCAGTGTAAATTGTTCTGATGTCTGCACACTAGTACTCCTTTAAAGGGTTAACATGCTTACACACACAGACATACACAGTCATATTTCACAATATTCTCATCTTAACCACATGGGTTCACATCACAATGAATGAGAAACAGGGAGTGAGTTTACCAAGAGCAGAAACTCATAACAGGTGCTTTGCACTGTTTGAAAATAAATGGGATTGACATATCTCCATACTGGGTGCTGGGATAGATGTCAAAATACAATCATAGATGACAATGGGCTTTCCATCTGTCACAGTATTAACATAAAATATACAACACTCACTCCAGTAAAAATCTAAATCCACCTGTGTGATAACATCTTAGTCAGTAGAGTTTAGAAGTTGTAAAGGTTGAAATATAATTATTACAATTGTAAGGCCACCTGCTGTAGAACTGAAATGTATTCCTAGTAATAGGGAAATATATATACAACAATAATAATTACAAGCATGGGCCATACATCTCTTTTCTGCTTCTTCTTCTCTGACAGTGTGAATATTAAATTCAGCCTCACTGTGTTATTCACTTTCCAAGCTCTTAAACTAATCTCAGAATTATCTGGACTAAATCTAAATTAAAGCAAGACAGTGATTTATTAAGCTAATATCACCAGGTAAAATCAACTTAGAAGGGATTAGGTATAATGAATATACACTTCATTCCTATTTAATTGTCCCACCATGCTGGAAACCGGAACTGGCCGAGATTTCACATGAGGACATAATTATCACTTAATTAATATAAGTGTAATAATTGAAAATACCAATGCACGTTTCTAGTAGCAAATAAACATTAATTCAATCATCAAATGGATAATATGTTTGCATACATGTACATACTAGATCATAAATGTGGTTAGTGAGGATAAAGAAATTTATCATAGTTTTTGAGCCATGTGGGCATTAAATTTCAGAATTTACCCTGTGGAATTAATTCAGAAGAATAAGCAGCAATACATCAAATTAAACTTATTCTTTTAACTCACCCCTGGCAGGGAATTCAAACAGAAAATTGGACCACAGGCAGACTAACAACTTTAGGTCTGAACCGGTCAATTTCTGAATTGAAAAGGGAACAGGAAGTCAGGAGGAAGTAACTCTTCAGTCACCCTTGCACTACTCTTCGCCTATATTACCTTTCAACTCTTTAATTATAATTTTGCTACAATGAAGCATTAGGAAAGGGGTAAGAAATTTCTTAATTAGTCCAGAGCTATTATGCTAATTAAAAGCAATAGGAAAATGTTTAGAACTTTGGTAATAATATTATCCAAACAAAGCACTTTTTAAAAGGACAGAAACAGCTGTCCAGACCAGCTCGTCACAATGATAATGATGATGACAAAAATGATGACGATGCTCTTGAAGCTGACGATGAATGATGGTCGTATTGATGGTGATGATGTCGATGATAATGATGATGACAAAAATGATGACGATGCTTTTGAAGCTGACGATGAATGATGGTCGTATTGATGGTGATGGTGTCGATGATAATGATGATGACAAAAATGATGACGATGCTCTTGAAGCTGACGATGAATGATGGTCGTATTGATGGTGATGGTGTCGATGATAATGATGATGACAAAAAATGATGACGATGCTCTTGAAGCTGACGATGAATGATGGTCGTATTGATGGTGATGATCTTGAGGTTTTTGACGGTATTGATAAAGACGATAATAACGAAAATGATGATTTTAATACTGATGACAATACAAATGATGATAGTCGCACTGATGATTTTTCTCCCTATGTGTTCCGAGGGCCCATTATAGCAAACCAAGAAAAGACCAACAAGCATGTCGTAGGTGTCGAGAGTTGAGGGGTTTCTGTCGAAGTCAGAGTGCAGCAGCCCGACAGGCAAGGAAGCGACAGTCTATAGACAAATAAGACACATCTCAAGATCCAGTTGAGTTGAGCTGAGTCAAGCATTCGGGGCATTCTCATGCATGCTCCGTCCTCATCTTCAGCAACCAGCGCAGAACTCAATTACCTATGGTACCGGTCACAATCTGGTCATATGTCTGTCTTGCCTTTCCTCTGAGTGAAGTGAGCCCGCCAGACCCTCTGGTTACACCCAGATGCCTCATTCTCTCTAGGCCATAATAATTTTCTTTCTCTACCGATTCCGATGCTTGTTCCCAAAGATCCTTGACCACATTTGCCTTGTCCTGTATCAGTTTACCACCCAGTGGTGCAGGTCAAACCAATCTGTCTGCCTGTTCATTATCCACCACGCTGGCATGCCTGGAGACTAAAGTCCAGAAGTGAAAAAAAAAAAAAAAAAACTAGAACTGGAACCGGTGAAGTGAAAAAGAAGAAGAAGATAATGATGATTCTGTTGGTAATGTTATTGGTAATATTGATGATGTCGATTTTGATTTTCGCTGACAGGGGAAATGAGGTTGCTATTATTTGTAAAAGCCTCAAAATATACGGTACATAAATTACAACTCCTATTAAGTTTGAATACTCGCGGGTCTCTCGGGGCTGTGTGGTCTCGGGGAATGGTGTTCAAGTCGAATGCTGAAGGTACAGGGTTCAAACACCCAGCGAAGGCTGTGATTTCTTTCACGCGGACTTCTAGTAATTTATAATGTCTCTGTGTAGTAAGATCGGAGAAACGCGTGTGTTGATGCGCACTTAAAGAATCCTCAGACAGGTGGAAGTCCAAAAGAGTAGCTTAACGGCGCAAAATATGGAGTTAAAATCCACTCAAAGTATTTCAGAATCCTCGCCGGTGCAACGGAGTTGTTCACTGCTGTGAGTTTCTTCAGAGTTACAAGGGTTACAGGAGTTACAAGAACGGAGCAATTATGGGTTACACCCGTGTGCCATGATGTTGCTCCGTTGAATAAACATAAACTCACAGATCTACCCTATATTGTAACAAGTATTTTTCCTTTACCTGTTTTCTTTCCACTAACATCTAATTTCATAAAATATGTTAGCCCACGCGAGAGACGCTGTGGTGTAGAGGATAGACGATCGCTGGCGATCCGTAAGTCGTGGGTTCATATCATGGAATTTTTTCTTCTATAAATGACCTTGGCCCCAGATCGTCTAAGCCTTAAATCTGTACCAGGTAAAGAACTGGGAGGTAAAGCCTGCCCGCGTGATGTTGATCACATCGCCCACCAAGAGCTGATTGGTCTATAAAATATTAGGTCTAGCCCTATATGCCCAAAAAGTGTAAAGGCGTGGAAAAGGGTCCTTTTGCTCAAGTTGTTTATGACCCTTTCAGAGAGCTTTTAATTTTTATTTTCAATGGAATCAAGCAAGAAAGTTCTATTTATTAAAAGTTTATTAACGCAAGAATTTTGACATAGAATAGAACAAGCAAAGACAACATTCTACAAATTGAAGAATATTTTATGCAATATTTCTTTGTCAATTGAGACGAGAAAGAGAATTCTTAAAAGCCAAATAAAACCTATCTTGATACACGGAAGTGGATCGTGGGTTACTAAAGTGAAACATTTTCTGGAAGCTACAGATATATAGTTTTATAGATGAATGATGAGAATATCCTTGACAGATGAAAAGAGCAATGAAGATGTTTTGAATGAAACTGATTCATGAAGAGAACTGATTGCATACATCAGGAAAAGACAATCTACGATCTTTGGTCATGTAATGAGAAGGAGAACACTGCGGTACATCGTGACAGTAGGAAAGCTGGAGCGGAGTAGATGCAGAAGGAGAGCGAGAGAAAAGATGATGCACAGTGTGTCATCATGATATGGAGGATCATCTGTGTCAGAGGTTATTGAAAGTACACAAGACAGAAAGTTGTGGAGAGACAGGACTGCCAACGCCACACGGCATGGACTTTATGAAGAATATTTACGCAAAATGACCCAGGAATAATTCAGGGCCGTCATTCAAAGGCTGCCATGTTATCCTTCCGTAAAACTGTTTTGTCTAGCGGATGGGTAAACTCACAATTGACACCAAAAGCCCTGTTATCCATCAGATTAATCCGCTGTGCTTTCATGGTACCAATTTCTGGAGGACATTCTCGAAAAGTGAGTAAATTTCCCAGAACTGAGGTCAGTATTGCCGGACTAGGGTCAGACCTGCCAGTTGGGAATATTACATTAATTATTATATACATAAGCACGTCGGATGCGGAAAGAAGGGGGTGAAAAAAGAGTGAGGGCTTGAACTGGTTCTTAACTTCACCTTGTTCACAATGAAGCCAATAACAAAGAGAACGCAAACTATTTTAGAAAACCATTGGTACAGTCCTTTTTCTAAGTCATGCCGTTG
>CAJHNH020000369.1:117500-120000 GCA_905116865.2 Candidula unifasciata
CGATGAAGGCATCTCTTGGGGGAAAACGGGACAGAAAACATTGAATATGACAGTGGTACAAAGAAATAGAAAGATATACTTGTAGATACTGTCCTCCAGTAAGATGAAGGGACAGACAGCAGACAGACAGTGAAAATATATGTCTGCTGTTCGTCTATCTATTGATGTTGTCTTCCCACATACATTAGAACCTCGGTATAGAACCTAATCCGTTCCTGGTCCTTAGACTTATACTAAAAACCGCATATGCCAAACGAATTTTCCCATTAGAAATAAAGGGGCAATCATTAATTCGTTCTCATTAGACCAAAAAAAAAAAATTTCGATTATTGGCATCTTATACATTTATGGGCTTGTTTTAAACAAATGTGAACCATGGACAGTTAGTAAATTAGTGAAAACTCATTTGGAAGCTGCAGAGATGTAGTTTTATAGACGAGTGATGTGAATATGCTGGGCAGATAAAAAGAGTAATAGAGACGTCTTCAAAGAAACTGACTCACCAAAAGAACTGATTGCCCACATCAGAAAAAGACAATCTACAATCTTTGGTCATGTTACGAGAAAGAGAAAACTGGATTACATCGTGAAGGTATGGAATTTAGAGGAGAGGAGAGGCAGAGGGAGACCGAGAGAACAGATGCTGGACAGTGTGACATCATGGCATGGAAGATCATAAGTCTCAGAGGTGACAGAAGGTTGGGGATGGACATGACTACTAAGGCCACACGACAGAGACTTTGCGACTGTTATAAGAAGAATGAAACTGGAACATGTCGCGACTAGAAAGATCTGTGGAAGGAGACATAGAGGACGACAACGCGGGAAGTTTCTTGGCAGTCTTTTGTCATTCCATGGAAGAGTGGCAACACACAAGCTGATACACACAGTTGCAGATCGCAGACGTTGGAGAAACATGATCGCCTATACCACTCGGCAAGGCACTTCATGATGATCAATGCATATCATCAGTCTGTGTTCATGTGTGCCCAATACATGAAAATTAAGGCCGCGATTTCAGCTTAACGTGCTGTTATTAAGTGCCTCTGGAACAACACCTCATTATGTGAATCAGCAGGGAGAGGGCCAGAACTTAATGTGATTATCTAGCGTCATGATGTCACGTGATTGACAAGCGCGGATGCTCTTCCCGTTTTCGTGGAATTTAATATTTGTCCAGTGTCGTCGTGGCTTCCCGTCATTACGTCTCATCTGCGTTTGTTTCCCTCGTTAATTTCTTTTGTGTTTGGGAGTTTTTTTCCTTAGATTGCCAGTGTCAGAATGGACACTGTTATGATTTTATTTTTTATTTGTATCTGTCTGCGTGGGGTTCGTTTGCGTGTGACTGTGTGTGTGTGTGTGTGTGTGTGTGTGCGTGCGTGCGTGTGTGTGTGTGCGTGCGTGCGTGCGTGCGTGTGTGGGGGGGGGGGTGGGTGGGGTATTTGGGGTGGAGGAAGGGTGGGGGGTCCAACAAAGAATTTATATTTAGTGTCTCTGATATGTTTCAGCACTTTTATCAAAACCACACTGGACATAGATGATTAAGGCAAGCGGGTAAAAACAGACAGTGAGACAAGTAGGAAAAGTGGCTTTCCCGGTTACCTTTATTTAGGTGAGCCGCCTAGTCAGGCTGTGCTGTACACATTTATTTATTGCGTCGTGAGATAGGCTGGTGGGCTGTAATGAGTTAAAAGCGTACAAGCCGCTCGCCTTGTTTCTCTCAACAGTCGGTATCTCGTTTATCTGCACCGTTACTAAGTGGACTTACCACAACCAAACAGTTTCCGCTTCCTAGCAACCACCTGATAACATTTTAATTTCGATAGCCGTATTGATAGCAAAATGTATTCGATTTATCCTTATATCTGGATTCGTTACGGAAATAAGGATACGATTACTGGTCCGGCTATTTCTGTCGGATCCGAAATTGGTAACATCAGGTCGTGACTGAACGGTACTTTTTTTTATTTTCGAAAATGACTTTTGCTCCCAGGTAGACCCAGTCTTCGATGGGTACCAGGTAAAGTCTTGGAAAGTAAAGGCGGCCGGTATAATGCTGACCACATCACTCACCGAGTCTGTAAAACATTTTCTTCTTGGAGGAATAAGTCCTTTAGTTATCTTTCTCTCTCCTCCTCTTCTTCTTTATCTCTCTCAGTTGTTTCTTCTCTTTTCTTTTTCTCGTTATGTGTACATGTACCTCTCTTTCCCTCTCTACTTTGATGTGTGAGTGCTTGCGAACTGTTAATTATTATTATTTGTTGTCACAACTATTGCTGGTAGGTTTAAGTGTATGTATGCATAAATGCATGACAATGATATTTTATTTATAAATGTATGATGGAACAAAAGGCTAATGGTATATGAGAGGAACATGATAACTTTTGTACACCATTACCACATGCGTGGGAGCATGTAGAGAGTCGGTAGTCCAGAACCCAAGTCTAAGGTGTTTCTTTCGTGCCAAAGAACTGCATGTTTGTGGGGTGCACAATCGTTA
>CAJHNH020000369.1:127500-130000 GCA_905116865.2 Candidula unifasciata
AGGTTGGGGATTTTTTTTTCTGTAGGCGCAAAAATGAAAGTTAGGGCCGACAGCACTAGCTATGCGGCCTTAAATCCTCTAGTTTGAAGACCCATCTTTCGCTTTCACTGTGAAACTGGTGATCACAGGCAGAAAAAGCAATGGAAGTGTTGGAGAAACAAGCGACAGTCTACATTCTTCGGTCAACGAAAAGGGGAAAACTGGAGTACATTAGGAAGTTGGGGCAGTTGGAGTAGAAAGGAGACAAAGGGCTATCGAACAAGGTTTGAGGTGTAAACAACGGATTGACATCATGGCCCACAGGGTACCCAAAAGTGCTTCGTTCTTCTTCCAACTCAAGTCTGAGTCCGAAGAAGCTAAACGAAGTGCACCGGCTATGTAGCACTGGCGAGGATCTTAAAATACTTTGGTTAGATTTTTAACTCCAAATTTTTGCTTGGGCAGCGCCGTTAGGCTACTCTTTTTGATTTCCAACACAAAGATTGTGTACACAGTTTTATATTATGGTATGGAAGATCATCTGTATCATGACTGATTGACAGTATACGAGACAGAAGGTTGTGGATAGACAGGACTTTAAAAAAACAAAAAGTGTTGGGAAAAAATATGTTCAGCTTCACCATTTTTAACCCTTGTTGAGGCGACGTAGGATACAGTCATTTTCAGTTCTGGCATCTAAATTGTTAAGGCACAAATTAAAACTCAGATTATCGAAATATTAAACACACACACACACACACACACACACACACACACACACACACACACACACACACACACACACACATATATATATATATATATATATATATATATATATATATATATATATATTTAATTGACAATGGGTACGAGCGAACAAGCGATCGAACTCTAATTTCATTCGATCACAAACAATAAGAGATATCAATTGATACAGCGCTCCCTTTCTAACGTTGAGCACATCGGCTTTGCGTTTCTTTCTGGACAAACGCAGTAATCCAGCCATTGCCACTGAACCCATCATACGTTTAGCCGAGTTGGTTCTGACTCTCAATTCTTTTGAGTTTAACGGCAAGTACTTTGCCCAAATTAATGGTGTGGCTATGGGCACTAAAATGGGCCCTAGTTATGCCTGCCTCTTCATGGGTTTTCTGGAATACCAGGTGTGGCTACTGTACACAGGTCGAGTCCCTGAATTGTATAGGAGATATATTGATGATGGTTTTGGTGTCACCGATATGTCAGTAGTGGAACTGGAAAACTTCATTGAATTCTTCTCGAATTTTCACCCCAGTATCCAACTAACCCACCATATTTCTTCCTCTTCAGTCAATTTCTTGGACCTTTCAGTTTCTATCAACCCTCGTGGTCTCACTACATCAGTCTACTATAAACCGACCGACTCCCATGCCTTTCTACTCTATGACTCCTCTCATCCTCGGTCTTGTAAGGACGCCATTCCTTTCTCTCAACTCTTGCGTCTTAGACGATTATGCCAGGATGATGATGACTTTCACAGTAGGGCCCACGAAATGATGAATTTCTTCCGATCACGTGGATATCCTGAGTCTGTCTTAGAATCTGCCTTCCGCCGCTCCCAGAGCATCAGTCGGGTGGATGCTTTCATCCCCAGGCCTAAACAGCAGAACCTTAGACCCATACTTTCCTTAACTTACCACCCTCATAACATTGCTATCAAGAACATCCTATTCCGCCATATGTCTATCCTCCGAGCGGACCCAGTAACCAACGCTGTGTTTTCAGAGACACCTCTACTGGCATATAAGCGGGACCGCAACCTCAGAGATTTACTGGTACACAGCAGAGTACGGGGACCCGCCCCAACTCATCCGGGCACTAAGGCTTGCCTTAGATCTCAGTGCAACACCTGCCCATACGTGCTGAATACTTCAGATGTGACTTTCCCTAAAGGCACTTTTAGCATAAAAGATGAATTCTCCTGCACTAATAGGAACGTCATCTATGCTATCATCTGCAAACGGTGCAACATCAAGTACATCGGGGAAACCGGCCTTCGCTTAGCCGACAGGTTTCGCCAGCACCTTCATGACATCACTAACCAAACAGCCAGGCCAGTTTCCACTCATTTCAACAGCGCTGACCATCGGGGGGACCGCTGACATTCAGGTCACGGCCATCAGATCCTGCTCGTCTGACGATCGACATCGGAAAACTTTGGAAAACCGACTTATATATTTGATGGGTAACCTCTCACCACTAGGCCTTAACACCCAACATAGCTTCGTATAAATTACCAGTGTCCCGGTAACGCACCCTTATCCCCCTCCCCCTCCCCACGACACCCACGCCCATCCCACGTTAGTGTCTGACTGTCATGATATTCCAGTTACATAGCATGAGGGTTATCCCCTAGGTCTCGACAGATTATGTTGCTGGTTGCTTGACACTACATAATATACTTGGATACTAGTCTCTCTCTCTCTCTCTCTCCCCCCCTCTCTCTCTCTCTCTCTAGGTATATACCAAGCTTTCTCTG
>CAJHNH020000369.1:135000-137500 GCA_905116865.2 Candidula unifasciata
CAAGAAGAACAAGAAGAACAAGAAGCAGCGGCAGCGGAGACAATTGAATTCAGACACTCACATTACTGGGTTTGGAGATTAATTGGCCGGGGCAGGATGCAAGGCAGATCTGTGGGTTGAGTTACTTCTATATTTTTATCAGTTCCCAAACAATAGACGTTATGATCACATGCTTGCATGCTGCACGGTATCGCCGACCTCCCAGGGGCATTTGTAACCTGTATGGTGTATTTTGGGCACTAGTGATATGTTATCCACGCAGGCTGCTGTCTGCGCTTGAGGGTCTTTGGGTACCATCGCGTGCAGATACAGCTGTTGGTGCTGAGTAGACATACCGGTTCTCGGATCGGGAAACAACGTGGAAAGACAGACTAATGTTAAAATATTAGAGGAAAGGTCCCTTTTCCACGCATTTAATCGTATAGGGCATGTAGGGCTAGATCTGTATTTTTATAGACCAATCAGCACAAGTTAGGGTGATGTGGTCAGCATCACGCCGGCCGCCTTTACTTTTCAGGATGGCACCTGGTACCCTCTCAAGGGTAGGTCGACCTAGAAGTCAAGGTCATTTTTTGAAAAAAGTCTGGCTGTGCCAGGGAGCGAACCCACGACCTTCCGATCCACACGCGAGCGTCTAGCTGCTACGCCTCATCGACTCTCTAATATTAAAATAGACGTGTTAAATTTTAGGTCATTTTACACACAGAATTTCTGGTAAATAAACAAAGAACCAACGAGACAGGTGAGCAAAAGATGCCACAGAAATGTAGAGAAGATAGATTGGTGAGCAGTCATCTAGGTAAACAGTGTTAGAGAGGCAGGTAAGTAAAACTTACATACACACAGGTTAAAAAAAAAGTTACAGTCGATAGGATCTACTTCATTTCACAGGGGTTTATCCTATATGGCTCGGTCTCTCTGCAGAACGGCCAGCCGTCTGTCTAGCAAGAGCACGAACCCTGTAGCTCCGACGACGATCCTCATAGATCTCTGTAAAAGTTCCACTTGTAAACTGAACTGCGCAGCCGTGAAACGAACCCACGACCTTTACAGCGCGAAGCCAACGGCTTGACTACTTCGCCACGGAAACAATCTTTCTGATGTTTGTGATAAGTTTTCTTCGAGCCCTCGGCTCTGTCAAAACATATGGGTTGCTCTTCTAGCTGTTCATAACATTCTAAAGATTCTTCTGTGAAACCACATCTCCAGCTCTTCAAGATACTGTTGGTCTTGTTTATTAATTGTCCATGATTCGCAGCCGTATGTTAAAATACAGCATGCGAGAATTTTTTGCGTAACCTTCACTGGCATGGGTTTACTGTTTAAATTATTTTTCATTTATGAAACACAGTTTTCCTATTCTGTTCTTTATCCGTTATAGATAACTTAACCCTTGAACTTTTAGGGTGATGTAGGTGTATTTTTTTTTTTTTAGTATCCAGAAGCCATGAGTTGTTAACCCTTAGGCTCGGTATTATGGATATCGCAACCTTTCGGCCTTGATTCCATTGTAAATACCGTCAATCTGGGAGAAAATGTGGCTTTCCTGTCTACCCCCGGAATTGAACCCGGACCACAAGGAGTACGTCACCCGGTCTCCGCGCAATCCGGTTTAGCCAATTTCGCTAGAGAGCAGGGCATGTAGGTGTATTGATGGAAGCATTCGCTTGATGAATGGGTGTATTATAACTTAGTCCTGTCCATTTATGTATGTTGTCATTTTAAGTTCTTCTTTGCCCTCCTCTTCTTCGATTACTCCGCATGATTCCTTGAATCTTTGCAATCGAATCATGTCTCACCACGTGACCGAACCAAGCTGGCTAGCGATATTTCACCGTTATATATCTTCCATAGGATGTTATCCAAGTTGGTTAGTTGCGTATCCTTTACAGGACGTTGCAGAACCAACCCCAACAGCCCATGGCCGTTGTGTGGTTTTTCTAGGCAAATTTACGTCTAGTAGTTTGCCATTGTAGGTCGGCTTTTTTGATACCACTGTCGAAACCACCCCAAGGCACATGGCCCGCAGCTGGGATCGAATCCGGCATCCCGGCATTACGAAGCGTTCGCATCGACTTAGCCACAGAGCCGACGTTATCCAAATACTGATCCTTTTCTTGGAAATCCCCATTACTTCTGTTTTTCCAATTTGTTTTTTAAAGTATAGGTAAGCATAAATATTTCATCATTATAAACACTTTTAAATTTAAGACATCATATTAGCTTCCATAGGAAAGGCTTGGAAATATTAGCCCAACCAAAGGCTTGGCGCTCTTGAAGAGATGAATTATCGGAAGCAAAGACGATCTTCCATGGACACAGCAGACCTAGGAATTGTCCAAATTGCTTGCTATCAGCAATGACCTTTCAGTTTTTAATCCCTACCCTGTTCCCCATCATGGGCGTAGGAGATTAATGCAGACATTTTATCTTCTTGTGTAAATCTTGGCTGTGATAATGGTTTTCCAAACTCCTATTTTATGGCTGGGATTTTTTTTTT
>CAJHNH020000369.1:142500-147500 GCA_905116865.2 Candidula unifasciata
TTTAGCGCTGAAATTGGAAATAATAAAAATAGATTGACAGAGACATATTTTCGGTCCAAGGGGTGACACCGATTTCTGAAATCGATGGGGAAAAAAAGAATCATGGGACACACAAGAAAGATTGTTCGACAATGTTAGTGCGAAGAAGATACGTATATAGACACAAGAAAGATTGTTCAACACTGTTATTTGGAAGAATATACGTATATAGATACAAGAAAGATTGTTCATCAATGTTAGTGCGAAGAATATGCGTATACAGAGACAAGACAGATTGTTTAACAATGTTAGTGCGAAGAATATACGTATACAGAGACTAGAAAGATTGTTCAGAACTTTTTTTTGAAGTTGAAGAATATATGTATACAGAGACAATAAAGATTGTTCAGAAATATTTTTTGGAAGAATACATGTATATAGAGACAATAAAGATTGTTCAGAAATGTTAGAGGGAAGAATATACGCATATAGAGACAAGAAAGATTGTTCAACAATGTTAGTGGACAAAATATACATATATAGAGACAAGAAAGATTATTCAACAATGTTGGTGCTGAGAATATACTTTGTAGACACAAGAGGGTTGTTCAACAATGTTGGTGCGAAAAATATACTATGTAGACACAAGAGAGGCTGCTCAGCAATGTTGGTGGTAGGAATATACGCATATAGAGACAAGAAAAATTGTTCAGCAAAGTTATTTGGAAGAATATGCGTATATAGACACACAAAAAAAAAGATTGTTTAACAATGTTAGAGGAAAAATACACGTATATAGACACACACAAAGTTCGCCAGCCATATTATTTGTTATACGTGCATTGACACAAGAAAGGTTGTTCAACAATGTTAACTATTGTCATATTCTTGACTATATTCTGTCTGTCTGTCTGTCCGTCCGTCTGTCCGTCCGTACGTCCGTCTGTCTGTCTGTCTGTCTGTCTGTCTGTCTGTCTGTCTGTCTGTCTGTCTGTCTGTCTGTCTGTCTGTCTGTCTGTCTGTCTGTCTGTCTGTCTGTCTGTCTGTCTGTCTGTCTGTCTGCCTGTCTGCCTGTCTGTCTGCCTGCCTGTCTGCCTGCCTGCCTGCCTGCCTGCCTGCCTGCCTGCCTGCCTGCCTGCCTGCCTGTCTGTCCTGTCTGTCTGTCTGTCTGTCTGTCTGTCTGTCTGTCTGTCTGTCTGTCTGTCTGTCTGTCTGTCTGTCTGTCTGTCTGTCTGTCTGTCTGTGCGTGCGTGCGAATGCGAATGTGCCTGCGCGCGTAGGTAGGTAGGTACGCACGCACGCACGCACGCACGCATGTATGTATATATCTATCTATGTTTGGGTGTGTTTGTATGTATGTATGTATGTATGTATGTATGTATTTATATACGTATGTACGTATGCTCGCACGCATGTATGTATGTATGTATGTATGTATGTATGTATGTATGTATGTATGTATGTATGTATGTATGTATGTATGTATGTATGTATGTATGTATGTATGTATGTATGTATGTATGTATGTATGTATGTATGTATGTATGTATGTATGTATGTATGTATGTATGGTATGTATGTATGTATGTATGTATGTATGTATGTATGTATGTATGTATGTATGTATGTATGTATGTATGTATGTATGTATGTATGTATGTATGTATGTATGTATGTATGTATGTAGTGTATGTATGTATGTATGTATGTATGTATGTATGTATGTATGTATGTATGTATGTATGTATGTATGTATGTATGTATGTATGTATGTATGTATGTAGTATGTATGTATGTATGTATGTATGTATGTAGTATGTATGTATGTATGTATGTATGTATGTATGTATGTATGTATGTATGTATGTATGTATGTATGTATGTATGTATGTATGTATGTATGTATGTATGTATGTATGTATGTATGTATGTATGTATGTATGTATGTATGTATGTATGTATGTATGTATGTATGTATGTATGTATGTATGTATGTATGTATGTATGTATGTATGTATGTATGTATGTATGTATGTATGTATGTATGTATGTATGTATGTATGTATGTATGTATGTATGTATGTATGTATGTATGTATGTATGTATGTATGTATCTATGTATGGTTGTGTTTGTATGTATGTATTTATATACGTGTGTATGGATGCAATTGTGTGCATCTATATGTGTGTGCTTCTGCGTCAGTGCTACACAGCCTATCATGTGTCTCCTATAGTTATTCCCGTTCTTAGACCCCCAACAATACACATAAACCAATAGGTGAGAACGAGGGAGCTAAGAAATGAACAGAAATTAATGCCAACACTTTTGTCTTCTGCCAGTTCTCCGCTATTGGCGTGCAGTCCCTGAGTGCAAGGTTGGCCAGACTTGGCAATGTTGCAGCTTGTTGTTGGGGAGTTGTTTTTCTTTATTTCCCTTGCGTGCCTATTATAAAAGGCAGCGATAATAGACCTCACTTCGGCCCCCACGTCCTTCTAATTTTCTCGCCTCTGGGACACTGAACTCCTAGTGAGTTGTATAATGGAATTAGGGAGTCAGTTTTCTTCTTTGCTCATTGCTTTATTTTGGGACGATAGTTTTGTTTAGCAGCTTGGAAATATTCTGAGCGCCATCGTTTTCCCGTTCTCTATTTCTAGATTTATGTTCAAAAATGCTCCCGAATAGAAGGTGCTGGGGGTGAAGTCGTGTCGGGTAGAGCTTTCATTCGCTGCCGTTGAGCGTTTACTATTGGAACAATTCTTTTAAGTCACTGTATCATTGAATCCAGTTGCATTTTCCCTCCTCTTTAAATCTTCCGAGTCGTCTCCTTTTTTATAACATGAACGAAATGTCCTTGCCTGTTTCCATTTTTTTTAAGGCTCCTTTATGAGTTTTTTTTTTAAAGGAGAATAATGTGGTAGTTTTCCCTTGATTTCCACATCCACATGGTTCTAGACTATGTCGTCAGCCTTCAGCGAACCTTTTAGATTGACAGGGCAAGCAAAAGCATCTTTTCTCGGAACCTGAAATATTTTGGTCATACCAAGCGCCACGGCGGATTGGAACAAAAAATATCAGAAGGCATGCTACCAAGAAGGAGAGGCAGGGGTCGACCAACACAGAGATGGGCACAGGATATAAGTGACACGAGGCGGGAGAGCTGGCGAGAGACCGATTTCCTTTCAGGCAGACCGATATTAGAGCGACGTTCTGCAAACGACCTGTTACAGGATGATAATGTCAATTCTAAAAGAAAAGGTCGACTGCGTTCAACTTACTGAAGATGACGATAATGATGACGACGATGAAGTATTCAGTACACACCGACAACCACATTTTACGTATGTTATGTTGTTCGTCCGTCACAAGTGATGGAGATCACTTTCATCCAAAGAAGCAATGATCAATGATTATGAGTACGAAGGAGCAGATAGCTGGATGAAAGTGACTTACGCAGGGACTTGGATTTAAGCGAGGAAAAGTTGCGCAGTTTGTCGACCTCACTCTCTCGCCTGTGTCCATCCTGATCCAATGGCAGGAACATGTCGAGACGATTGGTAATAGACTTAGATGCAGTGGATGACTAAAGCGTCCTAACTCTTTGAGTCCCAGGGTGTTCAGCATCACAGGCACAAATGGTAGTGAAGAAAGAATAAAATCGACCTATTATGGGTTAATAGGTAGGAACCTATGAACGAATGATGCGTTCCTTGGGAATCAAAGAGTTAAGTGCCCTGAAGCTCTCTACAGAGCTTGCTGATAATTACTTTTTGTCCGTTGAACAAAAAGAGGTTTCATCCGCCGAGTCCAGTCTTTGCATGCAGGGTAGGCATATCCCAATCACCGAGTGGTTAAGAACCAGGACGGCTACCCTCTCCTGGTTTAGCTGTTGCCCGGTGGGTGGACGCTGTCGCATGCTAACAGTTGCAGGGAGCCACAGGAGAGAGCTGAGTGCCAGAGAGCCCAATGGTTGTGAGCTGCCCTAAGAAGAGACACGACGGTCATCTTTCCAGAGCTACTACTTATAACTGGTTTTAAATATTTACTAATGGAAGTAGCACAGCGAAGAACTAGAGCACTATAGCACTATATCCTAGGCAAGTCTTCGGTTATATTTATGGTCTACTTTATTTGCGCCAAGTGTTGGTCTAAGATCGTGGCAAGTGTGTCAGGTTGCTAGCTTTGCGTTCCTAACCAGACATATTATCCTCTCCTCCTTGCCCGTGTACTATTGCAGCCCTGTTGTTCTTAGCACGTCTGCCCTGTGAGGTCTCTGTAATGTATTTTGTCTGTGTGCCCTAATATCATGGGTACCTTCCATTCTATTATTGACCCTTCTTTGCGCCAGGCGTGAAGGTCAGAGACCGAGCCATCGCAACTTCTACCGCTGCCAACCCACTACTTATTGTGTTTAAATTGTGAGTCTTTAATTTCTAAAAGTAATAACATTTTGTATGAAATGTTCTAGACATTAAATTATTGATGTGGGTAACCACGTTCACTCGTAGAAAGAAGCTTTTCTGTCTTCAATATTTCTCAGAAAATGTTTAATGTTTTATCATTTTATCATTCTATCATTCTATCATTCTATCATTGATGGCAGACTCCAAAGATGTATAGATCCCGTATTGGATCATAAGGCGTCTTTTTCTTCTACTCTGTATTTTGTCACCTTTACTATCCTCTGTATGAACAGAGAAAGAGAAAGCTTGACTACACACACACACACACACACACACACACACACATACAGAGAGAGAGAGAGAGAGAGAGAGAGAGAGAGAGAGAGAGAGAGTATTCAGAAGCTATGAGTTGTTAACCCTTAGGCTCGGTATTATGGATATCGCAACTCTTCGGCCTGGATTCCATGATAAATACCGTAAATCAGGGAGAAATGTGGCTTTTCTGCCTACCCCTGGGCGTGAACCCAGACCACAAGGAGTTCGTCACCTGGTCACCGCGCAGTTTGGTCTAGCAAACTTCGCTAGCGAGCTGGGCAAACATACATATAAATAAACATATA